>CM031244.1:6395861-6800861 GCA_018340775.1 Taxus wallichiana var. yunnanensis
GCATTAGCATCGAATCTATTACTTTGAGGCTTGCTTGTATCAACCTCAAATAGTGGAGGGAGAGACATAAGATTGCACTCAAGTAATTACTTTAAAACCATGTGTGGAGGACAAGGTAACTATGTAAATTATCATCTTATTGATAATGTCTTTAGAAGAAACCTTAGGGTCATTAGATTTGCCTTTGAAATTAGATTTTCTTTGAAACTTGGCATTTGATGGATTAGGGAGCTAGCAACATACTTGAGCTTGTTCATGTGTAATATCTTAGCTTCATGATCTTTAAATGTATGAAATAGATGGTCAAAAGATTGAAACTTATCAAACATGACCAATTCTTACAATGGAGGAAGCAAACTTTAAACAAAAAGGTCTTATAACTCATTGTCAGCTAATATGTTATTCATCTTGGTAAACATTGTTCTATAATGCAAGATATAATCATTGATATGCTCATCATATCCTTGTTTGAGTTTGGAAATTTATGCATAAGATATCTTATCCCCAATGTTGATTGAAAATTGTGCCAAAAATTTATTTTCCAATGTAGTAAAAGAGCACACAAAATGTGTGGGGAGATCATAAAACCATTGCAAAGAAAATTCCTTAAGGCTCCTAGGGAATAACTTAGTAAACAATATATCATTAGATGCATAGTAAAAACAAGCAACATGGAATGATCTAAGATGCTCTTGGGATCACCATTTTCATCATAGATAGGAAGACTAGGTGAAAAAAACTAGTAGGAAAATAATATGAGACAACTTCATGTGCAAGTAGATTATGCAATAATTGAGAAAAGTCCATAGTATTAGATTTATGAGAGGCACCTTATTGCAATTGTAAAATTTGTGCATGCATAGAATGAATAAGAGACTCAAGAGCCTATGTACTAGATGAAGATGCATACGAGCCATTATGATGATTTCATTTTTTTGGGAGTGAATCTCACCCTTTTTAAGTTTTATGTGTTTTAAATAACATATTTAAAAATGATGAATAATGTTATAGGTGGATATTCTAATTTAATTAATTACACAAACTAGAATACACTTTTCAAAGTGACAATTGATCTATGCAACTATAAAAGTAAAAGGGAAAGAGTGCACTTAGTTGATTTTGTGTGGATCTAGAAGAGTCTAGATGGTCTAAGTGTAGGAACATGAAGATCTAGAACTAGAAATGCTTCATTGATGAAACTCAGTAACTTGAAATCGAACATTGTCAAAATTGTACAACTCACTCTATAACATATGTATGGTCATGTCTCTTATGTATGGTCTTGGACCTACTTGGAATCTGGGTCTATAGCTTCCTATGTGCTTTGCCTTCCTAGAAATGTATGTCGTTGTGTGTCGGTCTTCTTCACTCACCTTCAAAATGGCTCTATAAACTCTTCTCAAACCCTAAAACCATTGTAGTGCAAGGAGTTCCTACAAAACAAAGTTAGGTGGGTTGTGGGAACCCCTGTGCACCAATGACATTGCATACTCCAAAGAAGGATCAAATCGCACGTCATTCTCCTAGTATGTGATATCTACCATGGTGCAATTAGATTGGGAAATTGTGCTTTGACAAATGCTTTGCTTGAATTTCGCACTTACTCACATACTTGGGAAACGTCAATTTGCTTGCTTTTATGATGAAGATAGAGACTACGAGACCTAGGAAGATACTCCATACAAGTAGAGGGTGTTTCCTTAATGGATGTGCATGAGTTATTTCACAGTTTAGGGAGCTTTGGGTGCCTTTAGTGCTTGTTTTTGCATGAGGAGTTCATAAAGTGTCAAGTCCCTAAATGAGGTATGATTTACTTGCTTATATATACTTTCAAAGGTTATTATGTCATGAAAGGTCGACCAAGGGGGTATATTTGTTCATAAGAATGTGATGGAATTGAAAGAATTAGTTCAAAACATGTCAGTCCAAAACCGTATAATAGGGTCGGTATGTAATTCTACATCCCGACCGAAACTAACATTTTTGGACAAGAGGGAGAAAATTATATTTTGACTTCATGGCCTAAGCATGGATGTTTCTAGATGTATTTTATGCAATTAAACTTTAGAGACTGACAACAAAGAGGTGTGAAAAGATAAACAAGTGCATGAAGTACTATCAGGGTGTGTTAAACAAGAGTGAAGAGAGTGCATTTATCCATACAAGTGTGCAATGTCAAGATCAATAGTGTCAAATGATAGATTTCCAAATTTGAGTTTCTACATTCCCCCCTTTAAGTATGAAATAGAAAATTACATGCTTAAAAGGAAAGTATACCTAAGTGTGTAGACACACTTTGTCTTTGCTTGCAATAACTTTGTGCTTCGATATCTTGTTGTGTTGGTGTTGACATGCTCCAAAATTAAACCTACAATAGATAGATCGTAGTCGATTCCCAAGATAGGAAATTGAATCAGTAACTCAAAATGTAATGAAAGTACTATAAATAAATGTGCAACAAGAAATGCCAAAAGAGATGCAAAACATGGAAGGAATACACATGTTTGTTTTGTGGAGGGAATGTGCTCCAATTGTGCCTTGAGATTCTGGATTTGCTCAATTCAAATGGATAATCGGGGTGATCGGTCCCAATTTATGTTGAGGAAAGGTCGATGTAATAAGTGTACCAACCCAACACATGAATGTCAAAGAGAAGAACCAAAAGGATGAGGAGCCGAAGCACCCCACCAAAGAAGAAGATCATGTATCAAATTCATTCAACAACTCTAATATCTTCCCCTTAAGTGCAAGAGGATAGGAAAGTCTTCCTACGAAGAACTTAGCCACTTTGATACCTTCCACAACCCCATGGACCATACTATTGTATACGAATATAAGACCAATTTTGTAAATTAGGACACATAGTAGAAAAGAGAAATAAGTTGCCCCCATACTCTTCCCATGTACCACACAACTAAGTAGAATTGATGCATGTTGATATTTGAGTGGAGAAAGGATACCCATGCCCCTAATGTGTCCAAAACTGAAGATGAAATTGAGTACCATGGAGAAAGAGAGAATGAAATACTTCATGCCCCCTAAATTTGTGCCAAATAGAGTACCATGGGGACCTTACAAATGGCACACATTTTTTGATACCTCCTCTAACGCTACGACAATCATTGACTAATGCAACTCAAAATGGTGTGGGCTATTTCAATACATAAGTTACAAGGTATGGCATTGATAAGACAATAATAGATATGGGGAACAATGAACGGCAAAAGTTAACATTTATTGCAGTCTCATGGGTGTGCTCAATAGGCTTGCACATCTTCTCAATATTTATGTTTGAATGGTACAGGGGTATGTCCAAAACTTTACATGTATTTGCATGGAAAAACAAAGAGAGGCGCTTGTGATCAAAAGTCCTTGTTTTTTTTTACCTTTTGGACATTTTTTGGTGCCTACGTAACATTTTTGTGGGACTATGAGTTTTCTAATTACCCTGCTCTTATGACTCTCTTTTTATTTAAATTAATATAAAGGACAGTTCAAATACTAAAACGTGTAACTATATCAATATATCAAGAATGACTTCTCTTAAATTATTTTTTATAGATTTGTTACCCACGGTACTGCATGACATTGCATTTCCCGGGAAACGTTCAATTTGGTTCCCATCGGACGTTTCTCGCACATCAACTGCAATTGATGTTTTTTCCCCAAACTTTTGTTGCTCTCTAAAGATGACCACATTTTATCAACACGGTTCTGGGTAAGAGTGTGGGAAGCACGTGGAAGTGGAATATACTGTAAACTTTTTATGGGTTTGTTTGCGGCCACGCAGCTTTTTCATTCTCCACTGTTCCTGCCCAATCTGATCGTTACATACTGCACATCTTCCCAAGCCTCTACATAGATACCATTTAGGCTATAAATCAAATCTCGTAAATGGTTCTTACGACTACTTGTATTTGTGATCCACTCTGCTACCACTTCCTCGCATACGACTCATTGAAATGGTCCATTCTGTTCTAAAATCTCCATTAATATCCTGTCAATTTTCTCTGCACAAATATGGCACTATGCACAACAACAGTCCCACATTATATTATTTGAATCCCATTCAAACAGACAGGGGCACCTTGTATCAAGTAAGTTGGATCCCGTAACTTCGATTTATTTAAGGTAATGTAATATAAATGTTGGTAGTCAAGCTCATCTCAGGTTGTTAAACCCCATTAATGGATACTCACTAAATCTGGTTACTCTGCTCAAACTGTTTCAAGCTCACAAATTAGCAGAGTCCATGGCATGCTTTTGGTGGCAACTGAAATCACTGATTTGAAATAGATGAATGCTCATTGATTATAGTCATTCACCCAATCTTTTCACAGAATGCAGGGCCCTAAAATGGGAAATTTGTTCCTCAAACATTCATGAAAATCTCCAAGAAGAGTATGATGAGGACTGTGAATCTCTGGATACCATGGCTCAAGCAGTAATAGGAGAAAAAGACACAGGTATTGATGAATATGAAAGAAATTCTAAGCAAAATGAGAGTTCAATGCTTTCAATCGTCCCTCTACCTTATCTCATACTTGTTGCACTTCCTGGTGGTATCCTTTTTTTTAATCTCTACCTTTGTCAAAAACACATTTAAATCTGACTAGCTGATTGTATCAAAGAAACTTCATTTTTCATGTTTGCTTTTGTAGATTGTTTTTCCCAGACCCTATGCTATCAGCTTTCATTACCTAGAGTTAATACTACATTTATCTGTCTCCAAAAATTAAGCTATCTGCCACTAAGGAGAAACAATATCTGAACCATATAGCCATTATTGGCATTTGATATTTGCAATTCTTTGCTTCTCAAGCATAGAATAAATTGATTGCCATTTAGTTCGATTTTAAAGTTTGTTTTTCTTTAACATATACCCTATAGCTGAGACTCTGAGGTCTGTTTTTGGGCCATTTGCGGAGTTGGTAAAGACATGGAATTTGCCAGATTGGCTTGTTCATTGGGGTCATCCAGGCAATATGGTATGCATTTCTTTTCATGTTGTAATTTGTTGATTTATTCTGAAATGAAACCGGTTGCCATGCATGTCATTGCATTCTAAGTTGGGAACAGAATTTAGTTGTTAAACATTGCCAGGCTTTGGTCCTAAGGCCATAGGCTGCTACATGCATATACAACATAGGCCTCAATGGATTTTCCAGTAAAAAAGCAGATTCTAGAAAGTCCAAAGGGAGGAAAGAAGAACAATCTTACTCTGTCTATGTGCACTGGGGTCACCCATAAGAAGCTGTAAATAACACCCTAGTGTACATATGGCGTGTTTTCTTATAAGAGGAGGTATTGGTATCTTACTATCTTCTTAAACGGGAATTTTTTAGAAGCCCATAAACCCACAAATTTTGAACATGTTTTACTGAAAGCATTTTAGTTTGGAAAAAGAAACTATAAAACACATAAATCTCAACGGCAGAATTGGAGTGATCATGTATCTGGGTAATAAAACCCAACTCCAAAGGCAGGTGACATACAAGTCGAGGTACCATGATCTCGATTCTCCTATATAACTTCTTTCTTAAAACTATTATTATTTTGTAGGACTTTTAACCTTTTGTTGTTAGTCAACACTTTGAAAACCAATTTTCCAGGGATAGTCATTACTTAAATGACCTCTATCTCATGTGCAAGGATAATAATCACAAGGAAATCTTAGGATTTTCACCCCACTGTTTGGGAGATAATATCTAATAAAATGTTTGACATGGAAGCTCCAATTAATCAGAACTGCTTTGTCGTTGTCCAGGCTGTGGTGCTCTTTGCCATGGGTGGTTATGGATCTTATTTGGGTTGGCAAATCCGCCTGTCAGATGATGTGGTAGGCCCTGAAATCAATCTATCCTCAAGATGTACTGGTTGGTGAGGGAGGTAGAAACTAATTCCAAACAAACACTCATTTTACAGGAAGTTAAAGCCAAGGCAAAGGATTTACATCCTAAGCTCCTAGCAGGTATGTTTTTCTTCTTCGCTCTTGGAGCCACTGGTGGAACCACTTCGCTTCTCACTTCAGACAAGCCCATACTTGAGAGGTACTTACTGCACCTTGTTCTCAAATAAATGAACTCCTATTCTAAATCCATCTTTAATTGATTTAGTAGAAAACACTACAGATATAAGTTTCAGACCCAAGATGAGTTTTACCATCAATTGTTGCAAAGGCTTAACAATATTTTGATCTTGCAGTCCCCATGCAGTTACAGGTCTAATTGGCCTGGCTCTCCTCACTGTTCAGACCATTTTGCCATCATTGTTTGAAGTAAGTTTGTATCAGCTTTAACTTCTTAAGTGTACTTATATATTAAGGGGATATTTTTCAATCAAAATTATGGGGTCAATTAGTCATCTGTATTCTAAACATTAATTTGTATGCACTCACTCGGTATTTGCCATTTCCTAAGGATTACTCTGATCAAGATTCACCTCAAACTTGCACTCACTTTAACAGGGGAGAAATGTTATAAAAATAATAGTTATTATTTGTTGTTTTCCTTGCAGGGCAATCCAAATCTCCGCAATGTACACGGATTGTTAGGGAGTGGCATCATGACACTGTTTTTGATTCATTCAGTTTTAGGTCTGCAATTGGGTCTTAGCTCTTGATCATGCCTTCCATGGAAGAATCGGTCAATGTTAACATTGCAACTTTGAATTTGAAGCAACCTTGGAGATCAATGCATTTTGAGTAAACATGTGTTAAACGGTTCTATACAAACCTCCAGACCTTGCTTCCTATGTGACACTTGTGACGTGAGATTTTAATATTTATGAATGATATTTCTTTTTCTTTTTTAACAAAATAATTCATCAAATTATAATTGAAGTACAAATCAGGGTATGTAGAAACTACTTCCAAATAAAACAAGCCCATATCTGAAATCCCATGCATTTCCAATGTACTTCGGCTTCAATACAACTTGTTTTATATATAACTTGTACCACAGCAGAGACTTGCACCTCAGCATGGCCAGTAAACAGCTATTTCAAATTACCTCCCTCACTAAAACACTCTAACTATCTACGGAAGAATCCATGTCCACACTTGCCTCTTTGGCAGGGCCAACCACCGGTCGATAAGCAACCTAGCATTGGCCTTTGTGTAAGTTTAATAATTTGATGCAGCTGTGGTTAGGGAATTAAGGACAGTATGAGACCATGCATTGTTTTGAAACAACACAATTTTTGGCTGACTCACAATCTTTTACATGGAAGCAATTAAGATAAATAACACTTCATTTGATTTGAGCGGAGGAAACATAATTTCACACAAATACTAGACTGATCACTGTGAGAATTCTATTGCAGTCACTGATTATTAATTTCCTATCTTAAAAGATTATTTAACTGCTGAAAACTAATTCATGGCTAATATTGAAAAATAACACAACTGCAACTTCACTAATAAGAATATGGAAAGAAATGCGTAACACAATGAACACAATATTTTCGGACAAATTGTCCCTGGAAAAACCCCTAAGGGAAAACCAATTCTACAGATGAGAAATTATATTAACTTCAACAAATTAAGAGATACAAAGATTCCTTGCCTCTTACTAGCAGAACTTCGACAATCTCCCAACTTCTCCCGCTGATATTCCCCACTGCTATCCCCAACGCTATCATTGCACCCTTGCTAACACTGCAAGATTGTTTGCTATCACTGCAAACTTACAAACTCATTTGCTAGCACTGCAAATGCTTCTCCAAACTTGTACTCTCCAAATGCCCAATGACCTCCTTTTATACTACTCTCATTGGAACACCAATGGAGATCGATTCTCAATCGACGGCTGAGATACATAACAACTTAACAACCATAACAAATTTGGTTGCAAGGTGTCACTAAAGGAAATCAATAATTAGAAAATAATTAATACATTCTCAACAATAAGATAACTATTATCTAATCTTAGCAAATGGATGAACAGTTGTCCAAGCTAACAAACTAACACTCCCTCTTAGCGAGGAAGTTGTTCTGCATGACACCCATCTTATCTCTGAAGAAGATAAATTTTGCCTTCCCCAATGCCTTAGTCAGAATGTCTGCTACCTACTCCTCTGTAGGTATGTATTGTAGTGAACAATACCTCGTTGTACACAATCCCTGATGAAGTGATACCTGATATCTATATGTTTAGACCTATCATGAAACACTAGATTCTCAGACAACTTGATGCAACTCTGATTGTCGCAGTGTATCATAGTAGTCTCAACCTTCTGACCAAACAAGGCCACTAGCAACTTCCGAAGCCATATAGCTTCACATGTCACCATGCTAGCTGCAATGTATTCTGCTTTTGATGAACTCAAAGCCACGATTTCGCTTCTGCTTGAACCAAGAAACAACTCCTGATCCTAAACTGAAACAACACCCTGAAGTGCTCCTTTTGTCTGTTGTACTGCCTGCCCAATCTACGTCAGTATAGCCTATCAACTTGATTCCTTCACCTCAAACATATTTGATCCCATACTCAACTGAACCACACAAATAACGCAACACATGCTTGGTCATTGTCCAATGCACTCTCTTTGGCTCAACCATGAACTGACTAAGAGAGTTTACTACAAATGCTATATCCGGCCTGGTGTTGACCAAATACATGAGCGAACCAATTAACTGCCTATATAAGGTGGGATCTACATCTTTGTCCTTAGATGTATCTACCTTCCTCCAATTAGTGATCATAGGTGTAGACATGGCTTTGCAATCCTCCATCTCGAATCTCTTCAAGATTTCAATGCAATATTTCCCTTGACCAAGGAAAATCTCTCCATCTGTCTGCCACACCTCCATGCCTAGAAAATAGTGCATGAGTCCCAAGTTCTTCATCTTGAACTCTTCTGCAAGGTCCCTCTTGCAATCCTCTATGAGCCCTAGTGCACCTGGAAGAAACAAGTAATCTACATATAGAACAATAATGATAGCCTCGCCCCCAACCACCAAGTAGTAGAGGTTAGCATCTGCCTCACTCTTCACAAAGCCCATTTTCTGCAAGTATGTATCAATGCGCTCGCACCATGCTCTAAGAGCCCGCTGAGTCCGTACAAGGCTTTCTTCAATCTGCACACGTAGGTCTCTTTGTTGTGTGCTACAAATCCTTCTGGTTGTTCTATGTATACCTCCTCCTCCAATTCACCATTAAGGAATGTTGTCTTGACATCCATTTGATCGATCTACCATCCCATCTGCGTTGCAAATGAGATTACAACTCGTATAGAAGTATACCTGGCCACTGGAGCAAATGTCTCCTCATAGTCTATTCCCTCCATCTGTGAGAACCCCTTTGCCACAAACCTTGCCTTGTATTTCTCGATGCTACCATCTGCATCGTGCTTTATTTTGAAGATCCAGCGTGATCCAACTACTACCCTATTTGTTGGTCTAGGCACTACCCCCCACACATCATTCTGCATTATTGAAGTATATCCCTCAACCATAACATCTCATCATACCTGATGTTGTGCAACCTCTTGATAGCTGGAAGGTTCACTATCTACCAATTGGCTGACTAATGCCTCATAGTCATTGAACTTGGCTAGTTCTCTCCTATGTCTCGTACTCTTCCTAAGAGCTCCCACAAACACCTGAGTATCCCTTTGTGTGTCTTGAACCACACAGTTCCTGCTGCCAACTGTAGAGGATGAAATATCAACCTCTATATCTTCTAGATGCATATCCTGCTGCACCAGTTGCTCCATACTCTGTGAATCTTCACTACCTAAGTCTATGCTTGTACTAGTAACTATACTTGAGCTTTGCTGCCCTTGACTTGGACTTGGAGCTTTTGTTGGTTGCTCACTTTGATCATCTATTGGAAAATCTTTGACCTTTTAAATGCTTTGTCCTCCATGAACTTGACATCATGTTTGACAATAATTCTTCTAGTCCTTGGAATAAAAATCATATATGCCTTTGAAGTTTCATTGTACCCAACAAGGTACCCCTTCTCTGCAGTATGATCTAACTTGGTACGTGTATCTTTTGGAATATGACAATATGCCAAAATCCCAAATATCCTGAAGTGACCTACATCTAGCTTCTTCCCTGTGAAATCTTCCTCTCGGTGTCATCTTCCCTAGTACCTTGTGTGGAACCCTGTTCTGAATGTAAATTGTTGTACTACATGCCTTTTCCCATAGGTGGCGGGGCATGCCCCGCTCATGTAGCATATCCCTTGTTACCTCCGGTATAGAATGGTTCTTCCTCTTAGCAACTCCATTCTACTGTGGATTGTAAGGAACCGTCCACTCTCTCTTGATTCCTTCTCTGGTACAAAAATCTTGGAAGTCATTTCCTTTGTACTCGCCTCCATTATCTGACCAAAGAACCTTTATCTTCCTTCCTGTCGAGTTCTCCACAAGAGCCTTGAACTCTTGGAAGCGACTGAAAACCTCATCCTTGGTCTTCAAGAAGTATATCCAGGTCTTCCTAGAGAAATCATCAATAAAGGTAACATAGTACTCATATCCTTTGAGAGACTTTGTCGACATTGGTCCACATACATCTGAATGTACTAGATCAAGAACACCCTTAGATCTATTGTCACTCCTTGGAAAAGATGATTTCGTAAACTTCCCAAGACACATCCCTTACATACATCATCATGCTCTCGTGCTCACCTCTCGAACACTGTCCACCGTCTCATGAAGCAATTTAAGTGCTCCATGATGAATGTGGCCCATCCTCCTATGCCATAGCTCTCCAAGTCCAAGATCTCTAGAATTATTGCTGCTCATAAGTGCCTTGGGAGTATCAAACTGTAACATATAAAGACAACCACTCCTAACTCCAATAGTTATGGGTGATTTCCAATCCTTGTGCTTAATCAACACATGTGTCCCTCTAAAAAGTACATTATACCCTTTATCCTGAAGAACAGATACATAAATCAAATTCATACCTAAGCCTGGCACATGCAAGACATCATGAAGTGGAACTATCTTTCCATTCTCCCTCTGAAACTGAACAGTCCCTTTCCCAACTGGGTTGAGCTTGGACAAGTTCCCCATAGAAATCTGGATATTGGTGTCCTCCTCCTTGTAACTAGAGAAGTACTCTCTAACTCCTGTCATATGAAATGACACCCCACTATCTATATACCAAACACACTGTGAGGTTGAGCTGACCATACAAGCTATGAGTGCAAACTCATCTTCCATTCTACTGGAGAGTTCTTCTGCACTTGCTGAAGCTGCCACCGCTTCTTACCCTTCTTCATATCCGGCAATCACTGACATAGTGGCCAAACTCGTGACAACCAAAGCACTTGACCTTAGACAAGTCCTTCTTCTTCTTCTCACTTTGATAATTTGATCCTTTGCTAAATCCCTTCTTTGCTTTCCCTTTTCCTGCTAGGGCAACATTTTCTTGTTCTCCCTCACTTTTCTGACTCTTGTTGGCCCCATTGACAAGACTTAGTCTAAACTCCTCCTGAGTGAAATTAGTCCATAGTCGATCCCAACTCGGTAAGGTGTCTCATCCACTAACAACTTGAACAAAATCATCCCATTGTTTAGTAAAACCATTTAGGGAGATCCGTACTAGCTCATCATCGATAGGGCTATCTCCAACAACTGCTAACTCGTCCTTGACAAGTCTAAGTCTGGTGAGGTAACTTGTAACATCTTCTCCCTTGTTCATCCGGGTATTCTTCAACTTTTCTTTGAGAATCATCTTCCTATTGGTGGTAGCGTTACGTGCACATTCGAATGGCATCCCACATCTTATTCACCATACCTAACTTCGAGATGTGTGGAACAATATGATCCTTGACACCATCAAGGACAATCCTCCTCGCCTTGGCATCCTCTTTCTTGTATGTTGCAAGCTATGTTGTGTCAGTAGGTACAACTACAACAAAGGGTAACATAATCCTTTATACCATTCCCTTCCAATAATAAAGAAAATCTGCCTTCCGTATACAAAAATTCGAGGCACAATCTAATCTTTCCCGATCTCTCAAACTAGTCAAGTCATCTCAAAGGATAAAAGTAATAAAAATTTAAAGAAATCAAACTAGGTTATAGAAACCCTCAATTTCTTTCCTAGGGAAAACCTTTTTCTACCCTTAACACTGCTCTGATACCATGTGAAAATTCTATTGCAGTCACTGATTATTAATCTCCTATCTTAAAATATTATTTAACTGTTGAAAACTAATTCACAACTAATATCGAAAAATAACACAACTGCAACTTCACTAATAAGAATACGGAAAGAAATGTGTAACACAATGAACATAATATTTTCTTTGACAAATTGTCCTGAAAAACCCCTAAGGGAAAACCATTTCTACTGATGAGAAATTATATTAACTTTAGCATATTAAGAGATACAAATATTCCTTGCCTCTTTACAGGTAGAACTTCGACAATCTTCCAACTTCTCTCACCGATATTCCCCACTTTGCTATCCCCAACGCTATCACTACGCCCTTGCTAACACTTGTGTTTTCCACACCGCAAATTCACAAACTCATTTGCTAGCATTGCAAATGCTTCTCCAAACTTGTACTCTCCAAATTCCCAATGACCTCCTTTTATACCGCTTCTCTCATTGGAACACCAACGACCGAAATCGATTCTCAATCAACGGCTGAGATACATAACAACTTAACAACCATAACAAATTTGGTTACAAGGTGTCACTAAAGGAAATCAATAATTAGAAAATAATTAATACATTCTCAACAATAAGATAACTATTATCTAAACTTAAGAATCGGACGAACAATTGTCCAAGCTAACAAACTAACAATCACAAACATATACAATCGTCCACGCCTTAGAATGAGATGCATTACATTCTATTGATCCGTTAGATCAATCTTCTAGCAATTCTCCTATCTCTACTATCAATTATTCTCACAAGAAGTCGCCCTCTCTCAAGCATAGGGGTGAGCCTTATAATATGCATTTAAGCTACATCCTACCTATAAGGCATTAAATGAATATTTCAACCCATGCCACCAAGATTAAATGTATTACAACAATTTAATACAAGATAAGGCCCAAATGTCTCATAACACATTAGTTCAACTTGATGAATACAAGTTGGCTCAATAAACTCAACAATGGGTTAGGTAGATTCCAAATACATATACAACCTCCGAAACGTGAATGTGGCCCCTCAAATGAAATATAACATCCTCAAGAACATTAATGCTTACACAATATCTACTTATAATATATTTACTACATTGTGTATATATCCAATAAAACAAAAATAAAAAACACATTGTTTAAACATAAAGTAATTAAGAAATGATAAAACTCACTTTGTAGAAACTTAAATTATAATAATTCTCTAAATTCATAATATTTTTACACTTAAAATGTGAGAGATTCAATAATTTTTATAAATAAAATAACATAAACATACCAATAATCCACAAAAATTCACAAACTAATACCCGATAATTACTACTCATAACAATACACTCACAATATTCCACATCTATCCCTCAATACACAAAACTACATTTCACAATAATCAAATCAATTAAACCGCATTTGATGTCTTATGCTCAATTGTTTTATGTTCACAAAACATGTCACCTTCTGTACCTTTCTACCATCAAGCCTTTCCCAAATATCAATATTGTCCATTAAATATACATATACCAAGATAACATGACAACGTGGTGATGTTTTTATGTTATTTTAATAGCCTTCATTTAGCAATTTACTACTCAAACGAAACAAACAAATAATTATAGATACATCATTTTGATATCACGATGCAAGGGTTTACTTGTTAATCCATTCGATCACAAATAAAACAGTGTTTATCAAGTGTATTGAGGAGAAGGAACCCAACAACCATGAAAACCATATGGAAGACCGTAAGGAAGCTTTGCATGAGCAATCTCGATGAAGGTGGATCCATCCAAAACCAAAGCAAACCCATCGCCATCCTTATCACTCACTAACGATATCACAACTCCTACGGATGCAACACAAGAATCACCATTATTAGATAAATATCTTAGTCGTCGGATATAATCTCATAGTTTATTGATGAAGTTGCTTAGATCACAAAAACAATTTTAATTTAATCATATTTTTAAATTGGAATTTAGAACACGTTCTTACCATCATCTTCTTCCTCGCTCCAGTCGACCTATAAAAATGGGTTCGAGGGAATGCTCTCACCCAAATGCCGCTTGTTTTTCTCTGTTTTCTCTTTCAAGTCAAGCTACACAATTTATTAACAAGATATCAGCCATGGTATTGATTTTATAAAGAAGAGTACACAACCTTAGTAACAATCATTAATCCATTATAATTTAATATGACCTTGGTAAGAGAATTGATATAATTGCAAGGCTATTGTGCTCTACAACCATATGCATAACGATACATTTTGCCTCTCGTATTTGGGATTAATAGTGCACATGTCTATGGCTCTTCCATGCTCTTCGGAGGCATTACGGCCCGCTAGTTTCCCTTTGGGGCTGCCATCTAGAGGGATGGTGAAACGCCCTATTCTCGTTTATAAATAACAAATCACTTTTCAACCCCCATATATATATATATATATATATATATATATATATATATATAATATATATATATATATATAAAAACAACAAATGAAATATATGTACCTGAAATGACTTAGGAAAAAAATTGTAAAAATCAAATATACCTTGAGTGTGGAAGAACATCCTTTCTCGTGAATGATCTTAACTCGTGAAGGCTTAGCTTATCAAGAATGGCCGGATGGCATTATATTCACAGCGAATCGACTATGACCGAGTTCATGCCTTTCTCTTCATAAGCATTGATGAAATGGAATGTCATAAATGGTGGCACTTCCACGAAGCAACATGTCATACTTCCATACAATCATTTTACTTTGAACTTGCTCATATGAATATGACTTGATTGAAGGATACATGTACTTACAGCTCTCTCCTTTCCTTACAAATTATGTGCATGAATGCCTTGGAATCGGGATGCCATTTTAAGAGATCCCCTTTTAACATATTGTCTAGAGCATATTTCATGGGCATTTTAGGAACAACAACATAATTGTCTCTACTATCGCAAAAGAATGCACCCAACCCGGGTAGGACCACTTCGCAATTCACCAAGTATTCACATCAACATTTAATCTCCACCGTCTTTGAACTTAGTTGGTTTGTATACATAGATTTTTGTAAGGAGTGGCTTATAGTTCATTTGGCCCACATTATATTCGACAAAGCTCAAGTTATTCCACCAATCAAAAAATTAATAATGTTTAACATTTTTTGGTATTGATTTTTTTATTGAAAAAAATATAGACCCCACCAACTTTGTGAGTGTCGATAAATAAAGTCATCCATCATATTCAAGTGAATGGAAGTCCCTATACTTCAGCCATGTGAACGTAATAAGTGAAGTGAATTATTGATAGTTTCATCTCTCTCAACCACTAATGATGAAATATAAGGTAAGTATAAATGGACTCTCAAGTAACTTGTAACATCTTCTCCCTTGTTCATCCAAGTATTCTTCAACTTTTCTTTGAGAATCATCTTCCTATTGGTGGTAGCATTCTGGTATAGATTCAAAATGGCATCCCACATCTTATTCACCGTACCTAACTCGGAGATGTGTGGAACAATATGATCCTTGACACCATCAAGGACAATCCTCCTTGCCTTGGCATCCTCTTTCTTGTATGTTGCAAGCTGTGTTGCATCTGTAGGTACAACTACAACAGTGGTAACATAATCCTTTATACCATTCTCTTCCAATAATAAAGAAAGTCTAGCCTTCCAAACATGAAAATTTGAGGCACAATCTAATCTTTCATGATCTCTCAAACCAAATTGAAGTCATCTCAAAGGATAAAAGTAATAAAAATTTAAAGAGAACAAACTAGGTTATGTAAACCCTCAATTTCTTTCCTAGGGAAAACTTTTTCTACCCTTAACAATGCTTTGATACCATGTGAAAATTCTATCGATCATCGATTATTAATCTCCTAAATTGTTGAAAACTAATTCACGGCTAATATCGAAAAATAACACAACCGCAAGTTCACTAATAAGAATACTAAAGAAATGCGTAACACAATGAACACAATATTTTCGAACAAATTGTCCCCTGAAAAACCCCCAAGGAAAACCAGCTTCTAAAAATGAGAAATTATATTAACTTCAGCAAATTAAGAGATACAAATATTCCTTGCCTCTTCCTGGCAAAACTTCAATAATCTCCCAACTTCTCCCACTAATATTCCCCCACTGCTATCTCCAACGCTATCACTACGCCCTTGCTAACACCGTGTTTGCTATCACCGCAAATTTACAAACTCATTTGCTAGCATTGCAAATGCTTCTCCAAACTTGTACTCTCCAAATGCCCAATGACCTCCTTTTATACTACTCTCATTGGAACACCAACGACCAAATCGATTCTCAATCAATGGCTAAGATACATAACAACTTAACAACCATAACAAATTTGGTTGCAATGTGTCACTAAAGGAAATCAATAATTACAAAATAATTAATACATTCCCAACAATAAGATAACTATTGTCTAAACTTAGCAAATGGACGAACAATTGTCCAAGCTAACAAACTAACAATCACAAACATATACAATCATCCACACTCTTAGAATGAGATGCATTACATTCTATTGATCTGGTTAGATCAATCTTCTAGCAATTCTCCAATCTCTACTATCAATTATTCTCACAAGAAGTCGCCCCCTCTCTCAAGCATAGGGGCGAGCCTTATAATATGCATTTAAGCTACATCCTACCTATAAGGCATTAAATGAATATTTCACCCATGCCACCACGATTAAATTTATTACAACACTTTAATACAAGATAAAGCCCAAATGTCTCATAACACATTAGTTCAACTTGATGAATACAAGTTGGCTCAAAAACTCAACAATGGGTTAGGTAGATTCCAAATACATATACAACCTCCGAAACGTGAATGTGGCCCCTCAAATGAAATATAACATCCTCAAGAACATTAATGCTTACACAATATCTACTTATAATATATTTACTACATTGTGTATATATCCAATAAAACAAAATAAAAACACATTGTTTAAACATAAAGTAATTAAGAAATGATAAAACTCACTTTATAGAAACTTAAATTATAATAATTCTCTAAATTCATAATATTTTTACACTTAAAATGTAAGAGATTCAATAATTTTTATAAATAAAATAACATAAACATACCAATAATCCACAAAAATTCACAAACTAATACCCGATAATTACTACTCATAACAATACACTCCCAATATTCCACATCTATCCCTCAATACACAAAACTACATTTCACAATAATCAAATCAATTAAACTGCATTTGATGTCTTATGCTCAATTGTTTCATGTTCACAAAACATGTCTCCTTCTGTACCTTTCTACCATCAAGCCTTTCCCAAATATCAATATTGTCCATTAAATATACATATACCAAGATAACATGACGACGTGGTGATGTTTTTATGTTATTTTAATATCCTTCATTCGGAAATTTACTACTCAAACGAAACAAACAAATATTTATAGATACATCATTTTGATACTGCGATGCAAGGGTTTACTTGTTAATCCATTCAGATCACAAATAAAACATTGTTTATCAAGTGTATCGAGGAGAAGGAACCCAACAACCATGCAAGCCATATGGAAGACCATAAGGAAGCTTTGCACGAGCAATCTTGGTGAAGGTGGATCCATCCAAAACCAAAGCAAACCCATCGCCATCCTTATCACTCACTAACGATATCACAACTCCTACAGATGCAACACAAGAATTACCATTATTAGATAAATATTTTAGTCGCTCGGATATAATCTCATAGTTTATTGATGAAGTTTCTTAGCTCACAAAAACAATTTTAATTTAATCATATTTTTAAATTGGAATTTAGAACACATTCTTACCATCATCTTCTTCCTCTCGCCTCCAGTGTCGACCTATAAAAATGGGTTCGGGGAATGCTCCCACCCAAATGCCAATTGTTTTTCTCTGCTTTCTCTTTCAAGTCAATCTACACAATTTATTAACAAGATATCAGCCATGGTATTGATTTTATAAAGAAGAGTACAAAACCTTAGTAACAATCATTAATCCATTATAATTTAATATGACCTTGGTAAGAGAATTGATATAATCACAAAGGCCGTTGTGCTCTACATCCATATGCATAACGATACATTTTGCCTCTCGTATTTGGGATTAATAGTGCACATGTCTATGGCTCTTCCATGCTCTTCTCCGGAGGCATTGCAGCCCCTAGTTTCCCTTTGGGGCTGCCATCCAGGGCCGGATGGTGAAACGCCCATTCTTTCTTACAAACAACAAATCACTTTTCAACCCCATATATATATATATATATATATATATATATATATATATCAACAACAAATGAAATATATGTACCGAAATGACTTAGGAAAAAAATTGTAAAAATCAAATATACTTTGAGTGTGGAAGAACATCCTTTCCCGTGAATGATCTTAACTCATGAAGGCTTAGCTTATCAAGAATGGTCGGATCGGCGTTGTATTCACAACAATGACTATGACCGAAGTTCATGCCTTTCTCTTCATAAGCGTTGATGAAATGGAATGTCATAAATGGTGGCACTTCCACAGAAGCAACCTGTCATACTTCCATACAATCATTTTACTTTGAACTTGCTCATATGAATATGAATATGACTTGATTGAAGGATACATGTACTTACAGTCTCTCCCGTTTCCTTACAAATTATGTGCATGAATGCCTTGGAATCGGGATGCCATTTTAAGAGATCCCCTTTTAACATATTGTCTAGAGCATATTTCATGGGCATTTCAGGAACAACAACATAATTGTCTGTTACTACAAAAGAATGCACCCAACCTGGGGTAGGACCACTTCTGCAATTCACCTGAAGTATTCACATCAACATTTAATCTCCACTGTCTTTGAATTTAGCTGATTTGTATACATAGATTTTTTTAAGGAGTGGCTTATAGTTCATTTGGCCCACATTATATTTGACAAAGCTCAAGTTATTCCACCAATCAAAAAATTAATAATATTTAACATCAGAGGTATTAATTTTTTTATTGACAAAAATATAGACCCCACCATCTTTGTGAGTGTCGATAAATAAAGTCATCCATCATATTCAAGTGAATGGAAGTCCCTATACTTCAGCCATGTGAACGTAATAAGTGAAGTGAATTATTGATAGTTTGATCTCTCTCAACCACTAATGATGAAATATAAGGTAAGTATAAATGGACTCTCAAGTACGCAAATAAATCTTTAAAAACATATGAATAACTTGGTATTTCAAATATAAACCACCCAAATTTATTCTCGCTTAGCATTCAAATCTATTTAATTGAGTTCTTTGATGGAAATACAATTTTTATATAATGATAGTATTGTAAAATAACTTTGGAAATTGGGTTTACCCTTCCAATTAGAGTTCTTTCGTTAGTTCCAAAGCAAGCATCCGAATTACATTGTCAGAACACGCTTGATTAAATCCGCAATACTTGTAATGAGTTCCTTATCAAACACCATAGGGTGTCCCGACTGGTGTGGGACCCCGAGAAACATACACCAAATAGATGTATTAATAATAGCTAAAGATATAATAATAAATACTTTACTATTTATGACATACAAACTATAATGTATATGCATTTAAAGTTGATTTTCAAAGTCGACATATACATTTATTTGAAATTTATAGTTGATATGCAAAGTAATAAATACTAGTTTTAATTTTCTTTATGATAACATTTGGATTTAGATGAAATTTAAATGTAAGAAATTAAAATATATTATAATCCGTTATATTCAAATATTTTCCACAATGAAATATTGACCACCCAATGAAAAAAATACCCAAGGAGTAGTAAAGATTTCATTAACTATTAATTATTTTAAGGTGCTAACTTACATTATGGACATGGTTTGTTGATTTAGGTATCAAAGTAAATAACTCGTCGCAAATACTTACCTAGAAAAATTCACACGTCTATTATAAACAAGAGAATTGGTTTGTCAAATGAGATACCCCTAGATTGTCGGTGTACTTGAACGCGCCGATGGTTTCTAATGTTTTGGGGTCAATTTCAAGTGAGCCTTTCTTAGTTTCGTGAGGCATAAAACTCGACTGTCGCCAAGCCCGCCAAAGAATTTTTTTGTCAAATCTTCACTCTTAGTAGAATATTGTTAAACAAAGTTTCCAAGGAGGGAAAAAACAACCTAATAACAGATATAATTGCATTATCGCTGACTAAAGCACCGATAACACTCCCACCACGTTCCCAATGGCTTTGAAGATGTTTGAAGGCTTTGGAAGCGTTGAAAATTCACGATGATGGATATTTTTATTCTTCTTGGCAGCCTTGTATGCGTCAGATTGTAACGAGCATGCCCAAATGTCAAACGACCATTCTCAAAGTGAAGACGGACCAAGGTCGCATATCCGGAAACGACACATGCAATTTTATTATTAACAACCTAGTAAATCACGAAACATTCAATGAAAGATATTAAAAGTACCCGTCAAAAGACTTTTAGATCTATAATCGCCGATATCAAACATTCCAGTCCATTACGTAGATAGGTACCATTTTGCATATAACGAATTGTACACATGATCAAATTCTATAAGATTAATACTTAGATACAAAAAAATGAAATTAAACATAGAAATGAAATCGAAAGGTTTGAACTCCGTTCAATGTAGCATAAGAAACATAGAGATGCGATGAACAAAGTTTGTGAATATTATTACAGTTTATTTGTTATAAAATATACAAGATTCCTGCAAAGTGGGAGATAAAAGGGGAGATGGATAGGAATAAAGCAATTCTACTATTTATTTTTTAAATAGGACATAAATAGAGATGGATTATATATATATATATATATATTTTCAGTTTCCTGCACATCTCAAGATGTGGAGACAGAGCTAAGTGATTTAAATATTGAAGAATAAGCGTTGGTCAGTCAACCAGAATATATGTAAAATCAATATTGGAGCCATATTTATGCTGACCAACCATTGTGGAATGTGACCATCAACTTCAAATTCGCCTTCCCAACGCTCTTGTTTCACATTTTCCCACGCCAAAAGATTTGGATATTTAACAGGAAGCGTTTTACTGTCTTTCACTTGGCATTGCATTGACATTGCTGCTGCAATTTTTAGCGAGCCACTTAATTTACTTTTGACAAGAACATTGGACCCTCGCAAATATTGCAGATTATATGATTGAGATTTGGGCTGAGTAAGGAACCCATTATTGCTATTTCTCCCTAACAGAACTTGTGGCCTTTGAACATCTACCAACGCCATTTTTAAACAAGATATAACGTGATCATCTCTGTAAAAAAACCATAAATTTATAAGGCATGAAGGATGTAACTAGCAGAAAAAGACAAGCGATATTTTCGAATATTAAATTTGAAGAGATTCCGGTGAACATGGAATTTGAAAATTTCCAAAGAAGACAAAATGATATTTGATGAAATTCTTCGAATATGAATGTAGAGAGATTCCCTTTGTAGTTTCGAGGAAATAAAAATGACTCTTGAATCTCTTTTCTGGATCTATTTTGTGAATGTCGTACCCAAAAGCCAAAAACAAATAAATAACCACAAAGAAAACGTGGAGCGAAGTAAATTTATTGTTCCTTCTCTCTCAAAATGCAGACGGCTTATTGTTAATAATTAAAATATTTGGTTGGCCAGGTCACTAATGGAGTTTTCTTGAAATTGTTTTTGTACTATAGTCAAACATTAATTTTCTATTCGAACTCATCAATATATTACCGATTCTTAAAGCATCATAGCCCAAAAAAAATGTCTAATCTTAAACTTTTATTTTTCAATACTTTATATTATGTTATTTTTATTATGGTTATGTCTCTATTAAATTGAAGATCCGATGGGTGGGTTTACATGAGAAATACACTAAATTTGTCGCATGACATTGCAATCACACTTAATTTGGATTAAATCAATTAAAAAACTATGGAATAATTAAATTATTTATTTGAAATTAAAATTAGTGATATTAATAATATATTTAAATTTGTGAATCTGGTGGCATCTGTTTGTAATGCACTTTATAAAATAAAAGGAATAAGAGGTAAGATAAAATTATTTTTCAAATAGTCATGTTCTCTCCCAAATCACTTGGGAATCCAATCTCCTCTTTGGGGTTTGCATAAATTAGGGACAATATGAGCTTTAAAACCAAGTAAAATTTAAGCTTCCTAGATATTTATAAGGAACAAATTGGTACATAACAAGCAAGTATAATGCATTTAAGAAGCACTCCCACGTAGTGTAATTGGCTGAAATATGATATTTTCAATACATGCAATAATTAAGAGAATTTATATCCTTCTATATACTTAAAATTAGACTATTAATAAAGGGCGCTTCATAAGTAACACGTTCTTTCTTTAAAAATTCAATATTGATGTGATCTATGTGTTCCTCTTGTGTGTTTATATGTCTTCCAAATGCACTAATATACCTTTGTATTTGTAAACCTATTGATTAAAATTAGGACAATATTGGAACACAACTCTAAACACAACAATTGGGAAAGCTTAAAAGAAAGCCAAAAACCTTGGGTAAAAATAGGATCAAAAGGACGTGTAAGATGCAAATTATTAGTTTTGTATAGATGTGAGAAAAACATGGGCATGAATCTAATCACAATCCAACAAAACTAGTCGTTGATTTGAATTAGGTCAAAACCAAGGGCGGAGAGAGAGAGAGAGAGAGAGAGAGAGAGAGAGAGAGAGAGAGAGAGAGAGAGAGAGAGAGAGAGAGAGAGAGAGAGAGAGAGAGAGAGAAGTAAAATGAATAAAAAGAACAATAGGGCCCACACAGAGAAAAATATGAAGTTTATAGAGTAAATTAAGGTCAAGGGTGGTGTTGATGTAAGAAAAGAGGTCAAACATGATAATCACAAGGAAAATGCTTCTATAATTCTAACTTGCAATAGTGTTCTAGAAACATTTAAATATACTACAATGCCATAATAGTTAACTATTCCTATACCAAAATTAGGTGCTTTCTTGATGCCTCACTTTCATATGTGTGTGTGTGTGTGTGTGTGTGTGTGTGTGTGTGTGCATATTGACAAAACCAAATTTTAGTGTTTGACACTTGCTAAAAAATATTTGGAAATATTTAACATAATCGAAACTAATCAACATACGTCCGAATCTTTATCATAGATTTTCAAATTTTGATTACCTATATCTTATCCCCGTATCCTATATATTTGATTTATACTTACTCTAGGTCACCCTCAATATATACAAGAACACTTTAAAAGCTTATATACACATTATCCAATTCAAATATTCCAAATTCATACGCCCATGACATTACCAACCACCTCATATAGTACCATTCATTGGTACTATTTTCCTTCATCGGTCCTATCCCTATGTGGCAATGACTAATTCTCAAATAAAGACACTTTCATTAGGTCTTCCTAAACTTGTTTCATAGGTTGACTTTCATAATAAATTAATGAAGACTTGCCTATATATGCAATTGATCTTCTTGGTAATTATCATCCATAAACCTTAACACAATATTGGAGATCACTTTAAAAAAGGATTATAAACATCTTAAATCTTCCAAGAGGAACCCTAGATTAATCTACAAAGCTAGATAAAAAATACAAGCATTGAAAGTCGCATAGTCCAAAGTGTCATACCTTATGGGAAACTAATAGAAATAGAAACACGTTATTTGTAACTTATGGGAAACTAATAATATAAATCTTTGGCTAATTTTTGTTGTATACAAGTTGATTTGCCTCCTCAAATGATAGTAAAAGCATTGTCATAGAAAAACTTGATGTCTATACCACAAGATATCACCAAGAGGCATCATGAAAGTGTTTTAACAATTAAATTTACATGATATATTGTGTGATCTATATGGACTTATTGTTTCACCGAATAGTTGTGTACATAAGAGCAAAAAGATAAGGTAAAGGTGAGGAGGAATACATGTGAATGAAGGTAGAAGGTAGAGTGCGCTTTCGATTTTCCGATCCAATGCTGATTATGAGAACTTCCTTTTTCTAGGAGGAACTACCTGTGAATACAAAACAAGACCACAAGAGGAATATTAAACAATATATGTTAGTGGACTGCTAGCGTATGCTAGATCCGGGAAGTGTGATACTTCCTAGATGGTTATCAATCCATTGTTTAAAACAACTTAATGCAAGAAATGATGTAAACCAATAATGTCCTACTATAGTTGATATGATTTAGGTGTCTCATTCAAGTACAATAAGAAAATATAATCTAACAGGCTAGGTTATGATCATATCTGGAAGTCAAACAGTAAATAAGGTGGTTGGGATAGGTCAGGGTCAAGTTTTGAGTGGTTTGGATTATTTGGGTGAATGTTATGAGGTTGTTGTTATAAGAAGATTTACCAAATACAGAGACCGATGTCGGTCTGGTATGACCGATGCTGGTTGAGAGAAGACCGACGATGGTTTAGGTTAACCGGCGTCGGTAGGGTCGGGTTGATAGAAACTCAATAAAGTTTGGTTTTGATGATTCTCTGTGATTACACAGAATGGATAGAGAATGGTGAGGTTGATGACAGTGTTGGGAATACTCAGAGATGTCTAGATTTAGGTATGGAGGGATGAGAGGTTATAAGTGATTAGGTGGAGGGATTGGCAGGAAGGTGAGAGGTGATGAGATGCAAAGGAGACTAGGACTCCTAAACAAAGATAAAGAAATTGATCTAACTAAGTATGGAAAGATATAGATCTAAATGTACTTACTTGTACTTGTAGACCTAGTGGTTGGATGGAGGTGATGGTTGATCTGTGGAATTGGTGGTTAGTGTCACGGCTGTGCTTCCCATGAACTTTACCATAAATGTTTGCCTTTCATATCAGTGCTTGGTGTTGGTTCAAGATGTTTGGATGTGCAGGAGTTCTCTGGTGCATTCTTACATGAAAATATCTCTTCTCCAAAACTTGAATAATTCTTCCAACCTTCAAACGAGGTTACCAAAGTGAATCTATGGTAATCGTTGACTATTTAGGTGACCAAAGGTGTCGGTTTTAGGTTGATCGGCATCGGTTAAGGTGGGATATCCTAGGTTGCCAAAATAACATATCTTGGCAATATTTTTGTCCAGTTTTTCCCGTTGTGGATCAAAATGGATTTTTCCACGTAAGTGTGCATGCGGTTAGAGGAAGAATAGGCATTTAGTGTTAAGGTTAGACTAAGTATTAGTTAGTTATGGTAAGTGGAGATTGATTCCTAGTTAAAAGGAAACATGCTAAGAATAGGTCTGTGATGAGGTGTCTAGGTGATGTGGTGGGGTGAGGTGTCTAGGTGAGGTGGAAATTAGTTCAATTAATGTAATTAAATAATTAATATTGTGAGCATGGACATTAATTTATTTGTAGGTAATTAAATTAATATACATGTGGGGTGAAGGGGGAGTGTGAACCAAATTTGGTGTCTACATTTTGACCCTTTTTGTCGCGTATCTTGTATTGGTAAGTGATGCGGAAAAAATAGGAAGTGGTTACCCAATGTGTGGGTGAAGGTGACCCCCTCAAACCAGGGCATTGATGTGGTGTAATACGTATGGTGAGTGGGTTGACAAATGTGTAGTTGGTGTAAGTGGAGGTAGGTGGGGAAGGGTAGGAGTATTATGGGAAAGGGTAATGGTCAAATCGGGTAATAGGTAATAGGTTGGGGTCAAAATTGGGTAATGAGTAATGACAATCAAATGCACACACACGTATAGATTAGTAACACGGTACCAGGTTGAAGAGCTTGCAAAATCTACATTGTCAAAGGTCGATAGGTTTATCTAAACAAGGGTGAAGTGCTTCTGGTATCCAAGGTATAAGATATGGTCGAGAAACACAACGTAGGTCGAGCAAGAATGTTTAGGTATGTTCTGGTACACCAAAGGTTTGGTTGGGATAAATGGCATGACAATAGGAAAGGTATGGTTGTTAGGCTAAAACAACATAGGTAACAACATCACAAGGTATAGCGAGTACATAAGGTCAATGGTCACACCAAGTAGGTTAGGTTTAGGAAAATAGGTCATGGCATGGGTAAGGCCAAGGTATAGGTAAAATAACAAATCCCGAGATGCAACTAAGGAAATGTAGGGGTATTTTGGGCTTGTAGGTAAGGTTCAATAGGTGTCCATAATGATAAAAGGTGTTTGAGAAATAATGGTTGCATGCAAGAGAAGCCTAACATTAAAAAACAACTATAAGAGTTGACCAATGTCACTATGTTGAATTGGGGCTAAAAAAGGAAAAAATTTCTTTTCTAATCATTTGCCAATTGTAGAAAATGATAGAGGAGAGGTGGAAAGTTGGAAAGTGATAGAACGAGATGGAGAGC
Source organism: Taxus wallichiana var. yunnanensis (assembly GCA_018340775.1). Taxonomy (NCBI): domain Eukaryota; kingdom Viridiplantae; phylum Streptophyta; class Pinopsida; order Cupressales; family Taxaceae; genus Taxus; species Taxus wallichiana. Next base: position 6,422,318 of record CM031244.1, read on the forward strand.
TGAGTTGGTGAGCCTCGTAGTGGGTGATTGGCATTTGATTGGTGGGTCCACAAGATCGGTTCAAGTGATTTCATTTGTTTTGGGGGTGAGGTGTTGGTTTGGGCATGGCAGAGGTGAGGTTCCATAGAATGAGCCCGAGCTATGGAGACATGTACGTTGCCCATCCTCATTTTAGACAATAGAACAAGTCAAATTTTTTTTTTTTTTTGATAATTGCATCCTGGTTCTAAATACCTAATTTAGAACTCACAATCAAATAACCATTCTTATAACAGACAACCATATGTAGCTGTAATGACTCGGAGTACCTCCGATCTATTCATTCCATGACTCGGTAATCTACCGATCTATTCATGAGTAATAAGAGTTGGCATTTTTATTTAACACTTCACTCTTGCGGTTCTCTTCCCTATTCTGGGATTCAGAATGCTCTGTCCAAGGAACCTAACTGAATAATTGTTACCATTATTCATCGGCATCTCATCCCTTAGACTAGGTGAATTAGGACAACGCAATCAGCAGCTTGCGATACTTTGGCCAAAGATTTGAAACATACTGTTTATGTCTCGTATTCCTTAACGACATACTCGTCAATCTGGAATACGCCCTTCACCCCATTCTTATGTTATGTAGAATGTCTTATACCGACTTCTGTCAGTCCTTCCTATCTCAACTTATTCACTCGAAACGGATTAACAAGGTGATAACGTTATATGGATGCCCACGAGGATTAGGGATACGATGACATACTGGTTCAACCCTAGTTAAACCAGTGTGTCAAGATACCCCGAATCTCCTAGGCAGCCTTATAACGTGACCACATTCCTAATCACCCCCGAGTAACTCGCTCGAGATCAAAGTGTAAATCTTAGCGATCGATCAATGCAAAGGGTGTCGTCATAAGTCACCTGCATTGTTGTAACTTCGAGAAGATCCTAATCTTCTCGGAGGTACAACCCTGCAGTTGACTTGTGCCGTCAACCTTTAAATCCACCTCGGAAAGATCTACTTATTAATATGCGTTACGCACGTTGAGTTTAAATTACATTAAAGACGTTCCCCTAAGGTTAGCCTCTCCCGATCCCTGGATTCTTCATCTTAGGATGACCTTCCTCAATAAAACCCATTACACGGTGGAGATATTAAGGCCAAGGTCTCATCAAGGAGTTCTTAGAATATACATGATTCTAAAACAACGAAATGGGACAATAACTCGTAAACTTCACATGAGATTGCCATCTGAACCCCATTAGGTTTATATCAGTTCTCCTAACTGAATTTATATCATACTTATTAGTATCAAGATATAAATGATTAAGAATCCAATTAAATGTTGTCCTGTCATAATCAAGACTAGGGATTAGTAATTTAATTCAGCTTGATTAGCGTTCTGCTTAGGTTTATTTTAATCCTATCTTTTAGAAAGACAATGATTTAAATTTCAATTTTGCTTTCGATAGAACAAATTAGAACTACTAAACACTCATAAGAATTCAATCACATTTTCTTGTAAGCTTTCATTGACAATCACAAAAGTCTCCAAATTATACAAAGATAACATTGCCCCTCCGGTATATAAACCGAAGAAGGTCAACTATCAAAATAAGAATACAACACATAAGTAGCAAATACTTATTTCTATTCCTTTCAGAACTATACAAATACATTTTATGCATTCAGCATACTTGATACAATGCTCAACGGAAAAGGAACATCTTTCCACATATAGTACATTTAGAAAATCAAGATGTAATTCATTATAAATCAAATTAAACAATCTGATCATCCTGTCAGATCTGCATTGCTTTTACCACTTACGGCATCCATCTGCAAAAATTATCAACATGGGTCAGTTCAATGAACTGAGCATGATAAGCACTAACTCTTAAAACAATTGCAATCCGTCAATTGTTTTCATTAAACACCCTGTTTAAATGATATAAAATCACCAAACAAGTAAACATGATTCAGACTATACGTTAGGAATATATCATGTCTATAACGTGTAATAATAATTTTCGTTACAGAGTAGTCCTATATACTTCTCAAATATTTCATCAAAATATTAGGGATCAAGAAGAACAAAAGTATCCTAAGCAATTATTCATTGTAAATCCCAAGATGAACAATCATCAGACAAATCATGATATTCAACTTAAAAAGAGGAATACCATATCAATCCTGATACCGTCATTATGTAAAAACAATTACAGATGTTAGTTAAACAATTATATCAACTTATAATTTACAACAGAAGAGAAATAAACAAATTGTACATGTTTCCCTCTGAACTAGCTCATGACTGTACCGTCTTTCAAAAAGCAAGGCATTCACTTAATACACATGCAAATAAATCAGTCGAGTCCATCAACAGCACCACTGTTTTGTTAAAACTTACAATAAAGCAACTACAGTACAGTAGCCCTCTTGCCAAACAACGGTGTCTATCTACCAAGCAGACTCAGTATGACCTTACGCAAGAAGCGACAGACAAGAAGATAAACACTGCCGTTACCTGTTTAGGTACAGTCGACAACTCCTAAATTCAATCATGCTCAAGAATGGATATCTATGCAAAGAAGACGTAACACGCCAACAATCCCTATAACAACCTACAGCCCATTCAAACCCTTTCTACACTGTAAGGCTTTTAGACCCAAGGTCGAATTCAAAGGATCTCCTTCGTTGTCGCAGTCAACAAGAGACTCGAAATCATTTAAGCAATGTCATCTCCCTATGACTATGCAGAGAGATTTTTAAACGAAATCCACGCAACATGCACAGCCACATCAAACTGGAATGTAATCAGAAAGAAAACATAACATAGAATATCGTAGTCACTTCTGAACGCAATCAGAGTTGAAAGTATGGTATTCACGACCTACTTTATAAAAGCCATAATACAAGATGTCAAGCTATTTAAAGAAATCCAACAAAGCCAAAAACATTACATGTTCATACTCAGGCTTATACAGAAACAGTGACACAGATTACCACGCAAGGATTTTAAAACTAAATCCGTAAACAGTATTAACAGTATAGCTTTTTCCAAAAGCCGATAATAAGATATCTTCCCATACTCAAGGAACCCAACAGTGTCAAAAACACTAGTAAACTAAACAAGCTTAATTGAGGCAGTCGTAGTTTACCTAGAAAGGTTTCAACCGAACCCGAGTAATGTGAAGATATCAAATAAATAATAAACAATGATTCCCAACTGTGCCAACAATGATAAACATTAAAAATCAGGCTTAAACAAATTACTGATTTCGTAACAAGAATTCCCACTGAACCTCTTCAATATTCTCGAACAAGCTTACACAGAAGGAAACGTAACAGTACAACCAGGGAGTCTGTACCTAAATTTATTACAAATTACAGAGGTCGTATGACCTGTTACTTCTTCAAGACTCCAACGAAACTCAAATTACCAATATTCAAAGATATATAAAGCTTCCACAGTGGTCCATAGTGTACGAATCATTCAATGGACTCTACAGAGTCGTTTCAAATAAAATAAACATATATATATATATAAAAACGGGTTGAATCCCCATAACCTCCTCGCAAGGGAAAAACAACTCCAAGAAAGTCGTAATGAATACTGTAACACAGTAAGTTATCTCTTCACAATAACTATAAAATTTCATAACGAAACCCAGCAAGAATCAATAATCACCACTAAATAATAACCACAACAAGCTTACAAAAAGTTCAATTTAACTGAACAATCACACCAATGTCCATCAGTATCCCTCCCGACCAGTATCCACAACAAACATCAACGGCAAGTATCAGCAACAAGCATCGACTACGAGTATAAATCGAAAAGCATCACAAAGGCTCGTACTCCATCATGAGAATAATTTATGGGCTCTCGCAGAAAGGTGAGCATACATTCTTTTCATATATTTCATATATTTAAGCCGAATGCAAAACACAAAGAAATATAGAAACAGTTCGAATATAATAAACACCCCTCAAGGGTTAAATGAAAAATCGAACTAGCAGGAAGATTCAGTGCCAAAAATCACACAAGGCTACCATAGAAACCATCTATTTCCATAAATCATTTGAACAGAGTTGTTCTAATGAAATCATTTGAAGAAGAGCAAGATTTTTAAAAGTTAGGGCCTAACATGCCTAGATATTTGCTCAAAATTCCGAAGCAGACCACTGAAAGAGCTCGGACTTTCTTTTCCTTTTCCAAGTTAGAGCCACCAACAAAAATTTTCTATTTCCATGACTTATATATTTTCCTTGCCAGAGGAAAGAGCTAGATACGCTCATACTCACCATGCAACACCAAGAAGACTGGTGCGAAGAACTAGTGAACAGGCAGAGGGAAAACCGGAATTCGTGATAAGCCAAACAAAACATTAACTTTCCAATTTGCATGCCTTCTCGTGAATTCCGAGCTCGACTTCCGAGCTCATTAATTGCATTTACTCCCAACTTCCCGCTCAAACTCCACTGCCACCAACCGCCATAGTTGGCGATAGACAAATAAAATTTCAAGACCATTTTCAGTTTTGGTGACCTGCCACGTCGGCTCAAGTTAGCCGTTTCTAAAACTTCTACCAATACCTGTCCTTCATACTTATCCTTTGCATTTAATGACATAGAAAAATCCACCCATGGTTCACATCCCTCCATAGGTCCCCTTACATCCTTGTTCAATAGTTAGGTTAGTAACTTAGGTTAGAATTTAGGATAACACCTAGTCTAACTTCATAGAACATAGATACTAACTTAGGACATTAGCTCTTAGCCTAGGTCTAGGTTAGATTATCACTAATCTAACCCCTAGGTTAAGTTTAGTTTTAGGTTACTAACATTAATAATTCCAGTTAGGTCTACATTCCGTATGCTCAGAAAAAGACCTACAACATGCATTCTCGAACAGGGTTAACTCCTGTACTGCCATTAGGCTACAGAATTTGTATGTAACTGAATTATTACCTGGTCAGCGATCAAGACCTTCCAGATATATTTAGATATCGGGAACCAATCCTTTTCACATGATCAACCTGAGTCATACTCCGGACTAGCTTATTCAATGCATCTAGACCTTGCAACCTGTTCAAGGTCTGTAATTTTAATTCATCACGAACAAACTTAAAGCAATACTTGGGTCAATTCCACTGATCCAAGGCTAGGTATTATAGGTGGATAACTCTATAATTCATTCCGAGATCAGATTAAACTCAGATACAAAATGAAAGAAATAAAAGAGTCCAATCATATTCCGACTCAGTCAAAGATCTGCAATCTGCAAAGAAGATACAGTACATATCAAGCATGATTTCTCAATCAAGGAACACATCCTTTTACAAAGAAACCATATATCAACACTTGAATGCTCAGGAGGAGGTAACAACAGATTCGGGGTGAGTTGTTGGTTTGGGCATGACAGAGGTGAGGTTCCATAGAATGAGCCTCGAGCTATGGAGACATGTACGTTGCCCATCCTCGGGAGATGAGGTTGGTTGTCCCGATCATGGAGGAAATCTAGTATTTTGCATTGCCCGAGATGCAGAGAGGGTGGAGATTCCCATGGGTGCTGATGGAGGTTCTCTATGACATGATGGAGGATAGGACCCATTTCTCTTGGGCACCAACATTCTTAGTGTAGTTACTTTGTGTTGTACCTTTCTACTTCACTATTGAGCATACATACGAGCACATCATATGTGTATGTCCAAATAGTATGAATCGGCCTGATGAATTTGATGCAGGCTTGGTTTGATTTGGCTACGAGCATTGGGTTCCTGTTGTTGGAGAGTGCAGGGCTTCCAGGGATACACACGATGTAACATATTATAGGTGTGTACTAGAGGGGGTTGTCTGGAGTGGACATCATTTGGAGGCCGTATGTTGGCTTCCCTTCATACATGAAGATGGCAGTAGAGTTAGATGAGATACAACTGCTCAGATGGATAGAGGAATATCATGCTGCGTGCACGAGATTATGCCTGTGGATAGGGTCAAATGGTAGTTTGGGATGCCTTAGGATGTGCCTCCACCATTCCCACATTACAGGAGAGACGATGTGGAGAGGCCTATGCCTCTACCACAACCGACAATGCTAAAAGGGCAGGAGGAGCAGGTGGTGGACCGACAAATTGATGGTGTCAAAGTTACTGACAAATACAGGCGGTGGTTGGCAACAAAGCTATGGAAACACCACTGAGGTTAGGGTAGCCTAACTTAACCATGATTACAAAGGCAAAAAGGGACACATTATAGGGCAAGTGGCTACCCTTTTGACACAGCTGGGAGTAGTGTTGGGGCGATGATGATAGGATCTGATGCACAAGTTGCCACATTACACGCATAGGTAGTATCCCTTCAGCCCAAAGGTTACACATAGGGGTAGGTACCCACACAGGGTGGGGATGGTGATGGGGATAGGTGGCCACCTTACAGGCATAGATAGTAGGTTTGCAGGTCATTTGACCACTGCACAAGATCAAATTGGGGCCCTACATGCCCAGGTCACAACACAGGCACCCTCACAGGCCCAGGGACATGGTCCCATTTTACAGGCAGCTGGTAGGATAGGGTCCCACGGTACAAGGAGGAGGGCAGGGGTCACAGGTATAAGGTCTGAGGCCACCAATAGTAGCATAGAGATCACATGTTACGGTGAGACCTGTGGTGCCCCCATAGAGTGTTGATGCTAGATTTAGGGATGCCTTGAATGAGGCTAGATACTATCAAGATCATTTGACTGTTGTTGGGATAGATGTCCCTTCCTATGCAGAGTACATGGTATAGTAGGCCTCGAGTGAGAGGACAAGATCTTGCACGCATAGTACGAGAGATTACAGGGGGTTGGTGAGCTTAGAGATAGGGTTAAGGTGAGGCCACTAGTTCACGGAGGCTTGACCTAGCTGCAAGCTAGGCAGAGGTAAGACCTAGACCCATAGAGGGTGGAGAGATGATGGTAGGGCGTTGGGGAGGAGAGGAGGAGACAAATGAAACCGGCCTGGACATTAGATGGGCCAACGATTGATGTTGTCATTTTGATTATTATTTTTGATATATATCATTACTCGCATGCCGATGATAGTGAGGTTGTACATGAGATTTTTTGAGATTTTTGATCATATATCGGCCTAGCGTGCAAGATGGTGAGGCTGTATATGATATTTTTTGAGATATTAGTATTTATTTGTATTTGTGTATATATGTATTGATACATAGACTCTCCCATTTATATAGTTGATGATGTTTATTAGATGGATGATGTACTTGTGTTGTAAAATTTCCATTGTTATATGTATATGGGTGGAAACTAGGTGGATTAGGCATGGTGGAGTTAGGTCGGTTTAGGCATGATGGATTCAGTCAATTTAGGAATGATGGATTCATGTTATTTTAGGCATGATGGAGTCCGGTATGTAATGGTTGAGTTAGTTCGGTTTAGGCATGATGGAGTCATGCCATTTTAGGCATGATGGAGTCAAGTCATTTTAGGCATGATGGAGTTAGGTTGGTAATGGTTGAGTGAGGTCAGTTTAAGTTTGAGTTAATTTCTAAGTTATTGGTAGCGTGGGAAATAAATGATGAGTTATATGTATGTTATGGTGTAAATTTCCAAAATCTTTAATATTATGGAAATGTGAAATGATTGATTGGATGTTTTTATAACGCGATAACATGGTAGATATGTATGTGTGTTAATTTTCCAAGTGTTATAAATTTGGAAATTAATTACGGTAAAATGTTAATAGACGAACATGTGGGAGGATATGGGTTATGGTAAAAGTGGCCAAGCTAACCTTCAAGGGCCCCATGCCCTAGAGTGTCTGCCTACATACATAGGCCCAAAGTGAAAAGGGGCCTCAAGCCGATGTAGTTATCATATAAGTGAGGGAAGAATATGATAAATTAGAGGAATGGGTTGGTAGGTTTTAAGCATGATTGAGTCTAGGTCATAGGCATGGTTGAGTCTAGGTCATAGGCATGGTTGAGTCTTAGGTGATAGTGGAAATCTTTTAAAATGTAGGTGTCAATGGTCTAGTCCTGTATAGGGTAATCAATAAGTAATGAGGAAGGTGAATGGTAAGAGGTGGTAAAAGAGCCACCTAATTGATAAGAACCTTAATGATTCTATCATACCAAAGATTTGATTATGAATGTGAGACTATAAAGGCTTTGCTTAATGGACTATTCTAAGGGTGAAGAAAGTCACATGATCACGAAATGTCATAGTTGCGGCAAGTCCCTTGAGTAGATAGAATAGTAGGGTGAAAAGGCAATGAGGTGAAAATAGGTGGTTTAACATAACTTAGTGTATGACAACATGTTTACTTGGCAAGAAACCCATGATAAAAAATATGCAATTCCATGAAAAAAATGTTATCATTCTCTTCTTTTATTTTTGTTTGTGATAGACTGATCAATGCAGGAAGTCTTTATGGGGTGAGTATATTATATCCTTGAGGTCTTCATGAAGTTGATCAATGCGGAAGCTTCTGAATATTTTATTGTATTTTTGCAATGGATTTATATAGTTGTCCTTCACTGGAGCAATCTATTTATAGCGGCGAGATAGAGAGAAGAGATGTCCCTTTTGAGGGAGTCATCTTTTTTTGGAAGTTTGACTCAAGGAGTTGAATCCCATTTTTCTTTTGGACGTTTAAGTCATGGACAAGACTATAGAGGAAGATTACGTTCTTGTTTAAAAGACAAAACCATAGCACACAAAGGTTAACTATAAAAGAGATGGTTTCAAGTGATGAATGACCATGGGATTCCATCTTTGAAAAAGATGAAAAGTATCTATGAGAATCATTCCATGAGTAGAGATGTGGTACTCATATTGAAGATAAGGCTGAAAGGTGATGGGTAATCACATGATTCTTGTTTAGTCGTTGATCCTCAAAATGAGTAACATAGGTGAATGACGCTCAAGGATGAGCGGTCAATAGATAGAAGGTGATATAGGACTGGATTTCAACGATAAAATGTTCTAAGATGCAAGGAATTGAGGGGCTCAGGTTCGGGTTTACTTTCAAGTGAAGAAAAATGATAAGCACCTGATCCATAGGTATGAGTAACAATATAGGGTCCAAGCCAATTAGGAGTAAATTTTCCCCGTTTACTTTTCTCTTCTTTGGTTACATGTTGATTTTCCTTCAGGATGAGGTCACCAACTGGAAGGTTCATTCATGGACACGTTTATCGTAGGCATGCTTGATATGTTTTTGGTAGATTTGGAGATGATCAAGAGCATTGAGATGATGTTCATCTAACAACGTAAGTTATGCTAAAAGTTCCTAGAAAAATTCATCGTTGTTGAGCATGTCTTGTAGTGAGATGTAGAGAGATGGAATTTGGACTTCGAGAGGCAAGACAACCTTGGTACCGTAGACCAGAGAGAAAGGTGTGGCTGCATTCAAAGTACGAATGCTAGTGTAGTAATCCCACAAGGTGAAAGGGATGTGCGTATGCCAATCCTTCCCAGTATCATCAACTACTTTCATAACAATTTTGTTCAAGGTTTTATTGGTTGATTTTACTTGGCCATTTTTGTGGGTAATAAGGTGATTAGAAATTGATTTAAATGCCAAAAGCATCACAAATATTTCATAGGGTTTTGTTTTTGAAGTGTTTGCCATTATCAGTGATGAGGCGGTGAGGGACACCAAAGCGACAAATGATGTGATGGTTGATGAATTCACATATTTTCTCAGATTTTTTAGAAATGAGAGGAATGGCTTCTACCCATTTTGTGAAGTATATAGTAGTGGTTATAATCCATTGATGGAATTTTGAAGAATGAGGATTGATCTCTCCAACAAGATCTAAACCCCATTGAGAGTAAATCCAAAGGTCTCGTGTGACCTGTAAGGCATGAATAGGTGTGTGATGAAGATTAACATGTTGTTGGCATTTCACACAATGTTTGACATAGTCACAATAGTCATGGTTCATGGTTTGCCAATAATATCCTAGGTGAAGAATGCATTTATCGATAGCTAAGCCACTAAAGTGACCTCCACAAATTCCGTCGTGAACTTCCTTGATGGTGTAGGGAATTTCAAAACTTGTAAGGCATTGTAAGAGAATACCATCGAAGCCATATTTATAAAGGAGACCACCCATGATGACATACTGAGAGACACCTTTAAGAAAGGCACGTTGTCCATTATGAGTGAGATCGGAAGGCGAATGGAAAGGGAAAGATAGTCTAAATTTTTTTATACCAAAGGTCATGTGGGTACGACACAACAGTTCCTATAGAGTTGACATCTCGATATAAATAAGAGGGTGATTGTAATCTTTGTATTGTGATAAATATTTTGGAGTCAGAAGGCTAAGTGGGTATCTAAGAAGCCAGACAAGCCATGGCATTCAAAAATTTATTAGTATAATGTGGGGTGGTTTGAAGTTCATAACGGTCAAAGGTAGTTAAAAGTATGTCGACATGACATTTGTACTTTTGGAGTATTTCGTTACGACACTGGTATATACCATTGACTTGGTTTACAACCAGTTGAGAATCACCAAAGATATTAATTGATTTAACATCTAGGAGATGGCGGTTTGAAGGCCTAATATGAGTGCTTCATATTCGATGATGTTGTTAGTGCAATCAAAATCTAGTTTGAAAGATAAAGGCATAGGTTCACCATAAAGAGGAATGAGGATAACAACCGCACCACATCCACACCGACACTTGGAAACAACAAAGAATAAGGTCATTTGGCAAGTGGTACTGTCCAAATAGACCGTAGTAATGGATTCATCTGGGAAATTGAAGTTAGAGGGTTGATCTCCAGAAAGAGGTGCGTCTGCTAGTTGGTCAGCGATGGCTTGGCCTTTGACAGAACTTTTGATGGATGAATTTGAGGTCAAGGTCTACAAGAAGCATGGGCCAACTTGCATCACGTTGATGTTGGTAGGGTTTGGTGTACATGTAATGTAGGGGATCAGTGTTGGTGACGAACAAGATTTTTGGTTGAGTAGGTAATGAAGAAGTTTAGTGGCGACAAAAACTAAGGCTAAGCAAAAAAATTTAGCATGGGTGTATCTAGTTTTATAGTACACAAGGGTACGGATTATGTAATAAACCGATTTCTTTCTATGTTGCTCATCATGATGAGCAAGCATGAAACCTAGGGAATGATCAGTAGTAGAAATGTACAGGTAAAAGGGTTGCTCATACTTAGGAGGAATGAGCACCGGTGGTTGGAGAAGGTATTGTTTTAAGGTATCAAATGTAGGGGATCGGTGTTGGTGATGAACAAGATTTTTTGGTTGAGTAGGTAATGACGAAGTTTAGTGGTGAAAAAAACTAAGGCTAAGCAAAAAATTTCAGCATGGGTGTATCTAGTTTTGTAGTACACAAGGGCACAGATTATGTAATAAACCGATTGCTCTCTATGTTGCTCGTCATGATGAGCAATCATGAAACCTAGGGAATGATCAGTAGTAGAAATGTATAGGTAAAAGGGTTGCTCATCCTTAGGAGGAATGAGCACCAAAGTGGTTGGAGAAGGTATTTTTTAAGGCATCAAAGGCTTTGTGGTATTCAAAATCCCATTTGAAGGAGACATACTTTATGAGGAGATGATGAAATGGTTGACATGGTGGTCGAAAGTTGTGAAATAAACGATGGATAGATTGCAAATTACATTACAAGCTTCGAAGTTGATGAATATTAGTAGGCGGAGGCATTTCAAGAATAGTCTTTACTTTAGCAGGATTGACTTCGATGCCATGTAAAGAAAGGATGAAACCAATGAGTTTTCCTGAAAGCACCGTGAAGACACACTTTTTAGGTTGAAGGAAAACACAATACTTGATGAGGGGGTCAAAAATGACCTTAAGGACTATTATTCGGCTCAATGTTTGGATTTGGAAAGAAGATCATCCACATAATATTCCAATATGCAATGCATGATGTCATGGAAGATATAAGTCATGGCTCGCTGATATGTAGCACCAACACTTTTAAGGCCAAAAAGCATGATTTGATAGAAAAAGGTCCCCAAGGAGTGATGAAGGCGATTCTGTGTTGATCTTTTAGTAGTGAGTAATATTTGATTATAACCCAAGAAACCATCCATGAGTGATAGCATCTCATGGTTAGTGGTGAGATCAACCAGTTGATCATTACATGGTAGAGGAAAATCGTCTTTCGGGCAAGCTAAGTTGAGGTCATGGAAGTACATGCAAATGCAGAGTCCCCTGTCACTTTTATGATAGGAACGATATTAGAAATCCATTGGGGATAGTCAATGGGTAGGATGAAGGAAATTGAGAGAAGGCACTGAAGTTCTTCTTTGACAAGAAGGGCAATGCGAGGATGCATTTTCCATAGCTTCTATTTTATGGGTTTGTCATCAGGAACGGTTATGATATTGTGGACCACAATATTTGGGTCAATACTGGAATATCAGCATAGGACCAAGAAAAATCATTGTTATGGTCCCGAGAGGAAAGAAGTAAGAGCTTCCTATTCAACAACATCTAAATATTGGCCTATCTTTAGAATGTGTGGGTCGTCCTGAGTGTTAATGTTGATTTCAATGGTCGATTTGTTCAACATGGTTTACATCTCAGAAGGTAATGACTAGTGAATATAAGAATCTTCCGCACCAAGGTAGGTGAGGATAGACTCATTGTCCTGACATTGAACACCATTAATAGAAGGTGTATCGTCATCAACCATTCCAGGATACAAGAAGGTAAAAGAAGAAGGAGTCTTGCCATCGCATTGATAAGTCAAAGGTCCCGGGGAAATTGTGTTCATGAAAAAAAAGTTAGGAGGAGTAGATTCGGGATCTATGGACTTCGTGGGTGAAGGTGGTGATGTTGGTGAATGGGGTGGAGAAGGTTCGTCATCCTCAATGAGGTCGATGAGGGCCTTCTTGAGAGATGGTGCGGTAAATTCAATGCCAGTGTGATCCTTGTGTTTACAGTGGTATATGGAATGACGGTATGACAGCCTTGTTCATAAAAACTAAATCCAAATCCTTTCCATGCACAATGTGAGTGAAGGAAATTTTGGGCAAAGCGGAGGTTTGTGAGGGATTGGAGGTCATATGAAAACTGTCATGTTTGGGATGGAGGTTTAGGTGAATAAGTGGTAGTATCAACTCCCCATAAGCTAGGTTGGTGTAAAAGTGGGGAGGACCATAAGGGAAAACCTTGCCTATATGGTAGTCATAACGAGGGTGTTGGTGCAGTTTCCATACTCTTGTGGAGTGAGGAATGTGTTAATATTGTAGAGGCGGTACTCCCCTAAAGTGAGGCATTGAAAAACACCTTCTAAGGGATCGGTAGTAGATATGTGGGTAGCGGGGATAGATGAATCATTATAAAATTGGGAAGGAGGGGTATCAATTGGTTGGGAAATATATGGGTTAGTCAGTAGAGGCTACGATCGTAGTAGGAATAAAAGAGTTAGGTGTGGGAGAGGTGGCGGTAGCATTGGTGGATGGGGTCATGGGTGAAGGATAAGTGGGGGTAGTGGAAGATGCCTTGACTGGTACAAGTACATCGTTAGGTTGGTACAACATGTTATAAGTTTTGAATGGTGACAGGTCGACGGGGATGGTATAGTTATGCCCTTCATGCTCGAATTTTACATAGCGGTGTAAATTTGAAGGGACACAACCCATGATACAAATCCAAGGTCTTCCGAGCAATAGGTTATACTTGTAACTCTCCCTCTAAGACATAGAATAATTATGGGATAGTGCGAGGGCCCACACAAACGTGGAGAATAATGGTGCTAAGGGTGGAGGTGATGGCGTCATTGAAGGAGCGCAACATAACTAGGTTATTATGCATATAATTTGAAGGGATACACATTTTATTTTACATGTGGGAGGAGATGATGTTCGTACTAGCACCACCATTGATCATGATGTGTTGTATGCATATGTTATTGATATAGACAGAAATTAAAAGGGCGGGATCAGGGTCATCTGACTGGAGAGGTACAATCTCCTCATCAGAGAAACTGAGGTGATATCTTGATGAGTAGGCATGGGGGTAGAAGAAGGAGATGATTTGGTAAGCGAGGCCACATGGTGAGGGGTGATAATGGAGGCCACTGGTGTGGGGTCATTGGGTAAAACTTTGATGGATTACAAAACCTCCATAAGGGCTTGTCTATGAGATTCAAAAGTTTGGACGAGATCATACAAAGACATCTTTAGAGGAGATTGATGTAATTGTTTTATCATTGTGCGATGGGTGACCCCGTCAGAGATAGGGTATGTGGGTCCTCGAATGGTGATTTTGGGTGTGGGTGCAGATGGTATATTGGGCACGGGGTTGGTTGATGGGCTAGTTGCTTTTTCTTTTCCTTTGTCCTTCTGGGCGCAGTGGCAACTTGGACCATGTTAATCTAAGGGGAGGTGGTAAATGGAGAAGGTGTAGGATGAGTAGTGTAATGACATGATGGGAAAAAACCTAATGGGGAAACCTTATGAAGTGTGTATGGCACACTGGAATTTGGGTGGTGATTTGGCCAACTCTATGATACGAGACCATGTTGATCTCGAATTTTAGAGGTGGAAAAAATGGTTGTGGGGGTGGAGATGTAAGTTGTTGAAGAAGCAAGGGACAATGATGTGTGGTGAAAAGTGAAGGTGGGACATGGTCCTAATCAAGAAGGTCATCGTCATTGAAATTTTGTTTAGGAGGACAAAGTTGGAGAAGAACTATTTTTAGAGCTTTACAATTTTCTACATCATGTCCTGGCACACGATGATAGGCACAAATCTTGGTTTCATCAAACCCTTTTGGTTTGGTTCTCGAGAGGGTTGTAAAGCAAGTGGTGGTAATGTGATGACAAAAGTCTTTAAGAGGTTGGTTAGAATGTTGGCATAGGACCACCCAACGGGTCACAATGGGAAGTGAGTGTGGGTTTGGGTAAAGGTGCGATGGTTGTGAGGGAAGAGACGTTATAGGAGGAGGAATGGGTTGGCCCACCGGTTTAGTAAGTTTTACTACCTTAGGTTTTGATGACATCTACTTGGCTAAAGGTGTGTAGAAGAGCTAGTGATGGAAGGTTTTGTTGGTTTAACTATCTTATTGGAGGGTAGTGGGTTCTTGTCTTTGGGTTGCACCTTCTTGGGTAAAGGTGACACGGGAGTACATGATGCGAAGGGAAAGTAGATGGTGGAAGAGGATGGGTTACCCATGGAGATAATAGAGTTCTGGTGGGAGTGGGTGGTAGAGGTTGGGTGGATGGTATAGGTTGAAGTCGTATAGGCAAAGCTAGAGTTATAGTAACTGGTGGAGGTATAGGTGGTAAGAAATGTGAGGGTGAGGGTGTGGGTGTTTGTCATGTAGGTAAATGGGGTGTAACAAAGGCTCGTGATGAAGCAGTAGGTTTCTTAGCTTTTGAATGGCCTTGGGTAGGAGATTGTTTGGCTAGGGTTGATGGGTGAGGCCCTAGGATGGACGGAAGGGGCAAAGGTGACAAAGGTGTGGTGGGTGAGACTAGTGTATGTGGCCTAGAAGGTTGGGTCTTCCTTTTAGGTGGAGGAATAACTTTGGTGTAGGCTCTTAGGCATTGGAATGGTTTTAATCGTGGGTAAAGGTTCAGATGTAGGTAGATGGGATGAGGAAGAAGTCATTTTAATAGGCATGGTTAGGGTCAATCTGGTTGTTGGAAATACCTTTGGGTAGATCGTGGAAGTATCTTCAGAAACATTTTCATTTGGGTCGAAAAGGGGAGCCGAAGACGTCCCCAGAGCATGGAATTATCAATGTAATCCAAGTGATTGGCCAGCCATGAAAACAAGACTGCTATAGGAGGAGATGTAGTTGGTTTGGTGGAAATCCTTGTAAAATATGTCTGTGAGACAGGGAATTGGCTAGCCTCGGACTTTGTGGGTAAAAGAGTCGAGATCATGTCAATGGGGTCCTAGGATGCTGAGGGAGAATTTCCCCAAATAGGTAGTGGCATGTCTAAAGAATCTCCCATGGGTAGGAGAGATGGTAGGTGAGGTGAGGTAGAATTCTCCCTTGGTGGAGGAGAAGGTGATGACGACCCTACTATGGAGGGAGAGAGTTAATATTATTGACTATTCAGTAGGTTGTAAGGTAGATGGTGGAATGGCATCAATAGAAAACGTGGGTTCCTTCATGAGAGTAGGGGGAGATGAAGGGGAATCCTCTGTGGGTGAAGGAGTAGAAGAGGTATGCTCCTCTGTGGGTAGAGGAGCTTGTGCCAGAATTTCTTCAATAGATGAAATAGGTGGAATTTGAGGAACGACGGTACAATATCAAAAACCATGTGGACTTCATAGACATTGTTGTCGCTGGATGAAGGTTCACTATTTTGATTAGATGATGGTTTATGGTTAGGGAACGACTTCTTAAAGATGTGTAAATTTTTATTTTTGATGCGTTCAGGTTGTCCATGATGAGGTCTCCATTATCTATCATTTCTTGGACAATGTTCTTAAAAGTGATGCAATTATCGTAACTATGGACTTTGACACGATGATGATTACAGTAGTCGTGTTCCTTATACCATGCAACCATAGGACAAGTGGGATTGAAACCAATATGAGGTATAATGGGTGGAAGTGTAATGGCTCTAGCTTTAAGAAGATTTTTCAATACTGAAGAATAGGGCTCTCCAATTGAAGTGTACTTCCGCTACTCCCACCGTAACTGAAAGATCTAGACAGGGGAAAGATTGGAAGAAGGTTGGGCTTGATTAGAGGGATGAGATGGACCTGATTTGAGAACTACCGCATTGGCACATCCTTTATCCTTTTAATAATTATTTTAGGGTTTTGAAGATGAAGAATAATTGTTTGGTTTGAACAGGTGTTCTTGTTTTGTAATTGGATTTTCTTTTCTTCAATGGCATGAATTTCCAGCTTTCATGTCATGGTGAACACTTCGTCGAAGGTTCAAGAGGTTTATACCTACAAAGATGGTGAGATGTGTCTAGCAAAAGCTCTAGTGAACAACTCAATAATTTCAGTTTGAGGTAACCGTAACATTAATTAATTGATAAGACTTCATCAACGAGTAACGAAATATGTGATAGATTCGTCTTCATATTGTCGTGTCGAATACAAGTTAGTCATGGTGACCTTTTTGAATACATTGATCGAGAAGTGGTCTATGAATGTTTGAGACACTTGGTTTAAGGAGAAGATAGAATGTCTAGGTAAACGTATGTACCAATCTAAGGCGGGTCTTGTTAGGGACATGGGAAATTTTTGTAAGAGCAAAACATCATCATGGGTAATTAGGTAGCACCCATGCTTAAATGGTCGCAAGTGTTGTTGGGTCTTCTTTACTATTGAAGTGGTTGAACTTGGGCATTTCCCAATGCATGGGGTATGGGAGAATAGAATGAATGGATGAATAGGCTCATTATAGATCTCGTCATAGGTCAAGGAGTTACAAGAGCCAGAATTTGATGCTTCTAATGTCTACATATTTTCCATCATCATCGTAAGGAGGGAATTGGTGGGTTGTGAGGAATGGGTGCCTCCTGTAGTAAAGGGAGGTTGATGATGAGAATTTGAAGTGGATGGCATCCCAATATGTGGAGGTGTCAAATATGAACACTTTGTGAAGGAGGGATAGATACAGGTGGAATGTACCCCAAATAAGTGATAGACAATATTGGGGGTTGTTGGTGATGCATGTAAATAGGTGGGGTGGTCACAACAAATCTCGTGGTAATGGGTGGTAGAGACTGAGGGATGGAAAGAACCGGTTTTGGAATGGGGTGTGGGTTGCCGACACTGGAGGTGGTTGTGATGCAACTGGTATATATGAGGAAAAGGGGGCAGATGGGGTTATGCTTAAGGTAGTCGGTGAAGGAATGGTTGACACCACGGGTGTAATAGACATCATTGGGGCAGTAGTTATGGTAGAGGTGGAACCTAACTGAGAGACCACAGGGGGTAATGCGAGATGAGGGAAGTGTTGAGCTAGTGGTAGCTGACGTGGAAGTGGGTGTGAGGGTAGGAGGGATAGATACATGCATGTCGTATATTAACTATCCTGAGGAGTCCTAGGTAGATGAGTGGGTAAGATAGTATTGTAGGGCCACGGATTCTGATCAAGGAGTCTTGCAAACTCCTCATTTCCAGTAACAATGGGGATACACTTGAGTTGGATCCATAGGTGACAAGATGTACAAAAAAATGGACTAGGTGGGAGTGGTTGACGGATGGCATGAAATACAAGGGTGTTAGTTTGGTTGTGAGTCAACACCATGTGAATTAGTGTTGACCTAGTAAAATTGTTGTAAATGACATAGAAAACAATAGAAGCAGAAAAGGATGAAGTTCGGGGTAAATGGGTAAATGTTTTGATTAAAAATCAAGCACATAAATCAAAGACATTAGTATGACCAATGATGATTACAGGGGAACCGATGATGGTTATGATAATTGAGCATCGGTCATTGTCGAAAATACTAGATTCGAAATGCGTAAAACCGTATCTCTCAAATATATCGAATGTTGGGGATATAATGGTGTTATGAGGACCAAAAACAAAAAAGAATAGGTGATGAAGGTTGTTTCAGGTAAAATAACCAAAAGAGCTAGAATCTAACACCAGTTAGGTAAACTAACAACAGATTATATGTAAACCGATGAAACTCGATGTAAACGACAACGGTTGATAGACCGACACCTTACTTCTTGTGAAATTATAAGAAATGAAGAAAAATGGATTTTGGTGAATTAAACTAGATGAAGGATCAACCCATAAATCTGAGAATGATAAGATGAGGTCCTGACACACTAAAAACAACCAGAATACTCCAACTATGATGGGGAGTGTGAAAGGAAGAAGAAAAATGAAGAATCGTAACTCTCACAACTCAAAACGCAAGTCAAGAATAAAGCTAAGAAAAACATGCAATCCTAATAGTGAATTTATGTTTGTTTTAGCTTATGTTATTAAGACTTGAATTGTGAATTTAGAACAAAGTTTTTGGTTGGGAAGGCGTCCTATGAAGAAGGAAATATAAAGGTGAGGTTTTAGGTTATGTTATGGTGGGGGCGGTCCTTTCTCTGAGGTGATGACTGGACAGAGATAACCAGTTGGAGCCCACTATCAATCCTCTGATCATGTGATCATTGACAACTTCTTCCGGGTGGGATGTTGTTTAAGAAGATGTGTAAATTCAAATTTGTGTAGTTTGGAAAAGAGAGAGAAGAGAGAAATGTGCTTTCTACGGTTCAATTGTGTCAACCATCAACTAGGCATGACTTCCAACATATAGGTTGCCCTCATTTTTAAATGTGAGCTAATAATGCAACATACAAGGATGAAATGCAACAAATTTTATAACCCAAATCAAAAATTATATTCGATGAAGAAAATGATGAATAGGTCAAGAACATGTTCTTTCACTACTATGTAAATGCAAGAAGGAAGAATTGGTTTGTTTTAAGCACCAAATGACAAATGTCATTTAGACAATTAGAAGAAAAGAATATTACCAGGGAGAAGATTAAATGTGTATTTTTCAAAAGGAAAGAAACACACAAAAAGTTTCCCTATATGAAGAAAATGCAATGAACCCAAGAGAGGGTCCCACTAGGCATGCCAAAATGTTTCACCGAATAGTTACGTACATAAGAGAAAAATAGATAAGGTAAGGGTGAGGAGGAATACATGTGAATGAAGGTGGAAGGTAGAGTGCGCACGTTCTAATTTCCCGATCCAATTTTGATTGCGATAACTTCCTTTTTGCTAGGAGGAACTACCTGCGAATACAAAACAAGACCACAAGAGGAATACTAAAAAATATATGTCAGTGGACTGCCTAGCGTATGCTAGATTTGGGAAGTGTGATACTTCCTAGATGGCTATCAATCCATTGTTTAAAATAACTTAATGCAAGAAATGATGTAAACCAATAATGTCCTATTGTATTTGATATGATTTAGGTGTCTCATTCAAGTACAATAAAAAAATCTAATCTAATAGGCTAGGTTATGATCAGATCTGGAAGTTAGATAGGTAAATAAGGTGGTTGGGATAGGTCAGGGTCAAGTTTTGAGTGGTTTGGATTATTTGGGTGAATGTTATGAGGTTGTTGTTATAGGTAGATTTACCAAATACATAGACCGACGTCGAGTCTTCTATGACCAATGTCGAGTTGAGAGGAGACTAACGATGGTTTAGGTTAACCAGCGTCGGTAGGGTCAGGCTGATAGAAACTCAATAAAGTTTGGTTTTGATTATTCTCTATGATTGCAGAGAATGGATAGAAAATGGTGAGGTTGATGACAGTGCTAGGAATACTCAGAGATGTTTGGATTCGGTATGGAGGGCTAAGAGGTTGTAGGTGATTAGGTGGAGGGATTGGCAGGAAGGTGAGAGGTGATGAGATGCAAAGGAGACTAGGACTCCTAAATAGAGATAAAGAAATTGATCTAAGTATGGAAAGATACATATCTAAATGTAATTACTTGTACTTGCAGACTGGTGGTTGGATGGAGGTGATGGTTAATCTATGGAATTGGTGGTTAGCACTATGGTTGTGCTTCCCGAATGTTACCATGAATGATTTCCTTTCGATCGGTCTTGTAATCTGGTTCAAGATGTCTGGATGTGCAAGAGTTCTCTGGTGCGTGCTTGCATGTAGATATCTCTTCTCCAAAACTTGAATAATTCTTCCAACCTCTCAAAAAAGGTTACCAAAGTGAATATATGGTAATTGACGATGGTTTTGGGTAAAACATCGGTTTCGAGTTGGTAGCGTTGGTTAAAATGGGATATCCTAGGTTGCCAAAATAACAGATCTTGGCTATATTTTTGGCCGTTTTTCCCATTGTTGCGGATCCAAAATGGATTTTTCCACGTAAGTAAGTGTGCATGCGGTTAGAGGAAGAATAGGCATTTAGTGTTAGGGTTAGACTAAGTCTTAGTTAGTTATGGTAAGTGGAGATTGAGTCCTAGTTAAAAGGAAACATCTTTAAGAATATGTATTTGATGAGGTATCTAGGTGATGTGGTGAGATGAGGTGTCTAGGTGAGGTGGAAATTAGTTCCACTAAGGTAATTAAATAATGAATATTGTGAGTGTGGACATTAATTTAATTGTAGGTAATTAAGTTAATATACATGTGGGATGAAGGGGAGTGTGACCCAAATTTGACCACTCAAAACTTGACCTGCCTATCCCAAACACTTTATTTACTTGTTTGACATCATGAAATTGTTTTAAAAATTAAATTTACATGATATATTGTGTGATATATATGGAATACCTAAGAGCAAAATAGATAAGGTAAGGGTGAGGAGGAATACTTGTGAATGAAGGTGGAAGGTAGAGTGCATGCGTTCTGATTTCCCGATCCAATGCTGATTGTGATAACTTCCTTTTTCTAGGAGGAACTACCTATGAATACAAAATAAGACCACAAGAGGAATATTAAATAATATATGTTAGTGGACTGCCTAGCGTATGCTAGATTTGGGAAGTGTGATACTTCCTAGATGGTTGTCAATCCATTGTTTAAAATAACTTAATGCAAGAAATAATGTAAACCAATAATGTCCTATTGTAGTTGATATGATTTAGGTGTCTCATTCAAGTACAATAAACAAATCTAATCTAACAGGCTAGGTTATGATCAAATCTGGAAGTCAAATAGGTAAATAAGGTGGTTAAGACAGTCAGGGTCAAGTTTTGAGTGGTTTGGATTATTTGGGTGAATGTTATGAGGTTGTTGTTATAAGAAGATTTACTAGATATAGAGACCGACGTCGGTCTAGTATGACCAATGTCGGTTGAGAGAAAACTGACAATGATTTAGGTTAATCGACTTTGGTAGGTTCAGGCTGATAGAAACTCAATAAATTTTGGTTTTGATGATTCTCTATGATTACACAAAGAATAGATAGAGAATGGTGAGGTTGATGACAAGATCTTGGGAATAATCGGATATGTCTAGAGTCGGTATGGAGGACTAAGAAGTTGTAGGTGAATAGGTGGAGGGATTAGCAAGAAGGTGAGAGGTGATGAGATGCAAAGGAGACTAGGAATCCTAAACAGAGATAAAGAAATTGATCTAACTATAGAAAGATACGAGATATAGATATACTTATGGAGACAAGAATTTCCGTGCTTATTACTTGTCCAATTAATACAAAAACTAAATCACAAACCCCGAAAACTCAAATGAAATCGATGATGCACAAATCCTCGACATAGATGGAAAATGGAAAGATGACGTTAGATGATATATGGGTGAACTACCTTGCGTAAAAAGATGGCGTTAGTGGGTCCGGGAAGCAATGAGCTTCCTCGGTGGATGTCACCATTCATGTTTTCAATCAAGAGTAAAGACATACATGATAAAATATGTAAGAAATATTTAGGTTTTTCTTATTAAAAAATAGACATAATGTAAAAACATAGCATAAATCTAAAGAAAGCAGAAACTATAAAAAAAAGTTGAACTTGGGTTACCTCAATTCTATATCTTTCTTTAGACCGGTCGTGTCAATCGATCGTGATCAGGATCGATCGATCATTTTTTGGTCAACATCAATCGATCAGTGATCGGCATCGATTTTTTTGGGTCGATTGATCGATCGGTATCGATCGATCGCGTCGATTGGACACACAGTAGATGTAAGGCCGTAGAGTAAAAGAAGAAAGCAAGCTAAGCTAAAAATGGATTAAACGTAAGACCAGATTACATCAAGATTGATCGTAAAGTAGAGATCAAGATAGAAAAAGGGATCCGAGGTAGAAATTGATGGATTCTAACCCAAAAACCGAAGAAAGGCCCAACCAGTGCCGATTTGGATAAACCAGCGTTGATTAAAGACTAATCGGATTCGACCGGACTAGATCGGTGTTGATCGAAAGGAAATTACAGAAACTAACAAAGAGGAATACCTAAAAATGCTTGATTGATGATTGATGATGACCAAGGGAGTCATGGAGACCGCAAGAGCCGTAGAGACATGCGATAGAGTAACAATGCACCTCTCAGGGATTAAACTACACAAAACTCACTCTCTCTTCTCTGATAATCTCTTTAATCACTCAGAAAAAGTAATCTCTAGGAAACCAACTCTTCTGAATCTAACCAGAGAGGATCTCAGGTCATAAATTTATAATCGGCGCCGACTGAGATAAAATCGGCACGCCACTTTAAAAAAATCGCGCCGCACTCTAAAAATCAAAATCAACATCAGATCAGGAACAGACTCCCAAAGTGGCAAAAAGGAAATGAATTGGAAGGATAATAATATTATCCCTCCGACTCAAATACGGGAAAATCCCACTGCATGGTTTTAGGAGAGGAGAAATAGGTGGGATGGATGGATAAAAATGATACGGAGGTTGGAAATTGATATGGGGTAGATAAGTAGTTGAAATAAATGTAGAAGATAGAATTACATGGTTAATGTTTAATTAACCATGGATGAAATATAATGGGGTGGAGAAAACTTAGGATAGGCCTTTAAATTAAATATTTAAGTAATACCCTAAGGGAGAAGTGGTGATATAAAGGTGCCCCGGTTACCCGAGAGGATAAACAAACCTGGGGACACTAAATTGGGTAACCAATTTTAGGTGTCTACATTTGCCCCTTTTTTTCAGTAACTTGTGATAAGCAATGCCACGAGACAAAAACAAGGAGTTGGAAGAAATGAAGAACAATGATGATGTGATCCCCCTCAAACTAGGGATGGGGTGGCCCCAAAAAGCCAACCGATCCCGAGTTTGAAAAAGGTAGATGAGAAAGAAGGATGCCCCAGCTAGATGTCTGGAGTAGATTTGATCATTGATGATGCACGTAAAAAAAAAAAAAAAGGCAGCGACCTAAGGAACTCACATTGGTAGGGAAGACTAGACGGTCTTCATATGAGATGACGTGTAAGTGGCTACAGACTGGTGAGTTAAAGGTGACTGCAACATAGCAACAACTAAAGAGTGACACATTGGTAGGGACAACTAGACAACCTTCAAATGAGACGACGTTAGTGCCTACAGACCCACTATCTTTAGGTTGTAAAAAAAACACGAGTTACCCATGTACAGGAAGAACTCAAATGGGTGATAACACCAAAAATATGTGCCGAAAGGTGAAAATAAGGTCATAACAATGATCAAATAAACAAGCCAAGCATCAACGCTTAGACAAGAAGGATGAAGCGATGGCCTCGAGAGGAGAGCCACCATGGAAATTGACATATGGCCACTATAGTGGACTTTGTAATAGAAATACTGCCAGACTAGGTAGAATAGTGTGCTATGGGTGGCACATGTAAAAGATATAATGATGAGATGCCCTAGGTGGGGAATAACAAGCAAAGTTCCGAGCCACGAGTGACACACATGTGGGCTATGCAAGATGACTAGGTACAAGTACCCAAAATAAAGGTTCAATGATGGTGACAATGTGTTACGGATGACACATGCGTAAGACAGATAACAGATGAGGACGAAGCATGTGTCCTGGTGGGACCAGAGGATGAAATATATCAAAATATACCCGATCGGCACCAATGGGATCCAATCGAACGTCGACTACCCCTAATCGACGTCGACCACAAAAAATCGGCGCCGATCAAAATAATCGGCGCCGACCACTCCGAAAACCTATAAGTATAGAAAAGGTGAATGGTAACGATTCATTTGCACTACGACGATTGATTTAGAAAAAGTCAAAAATTGAATTTGAGCAACATGGAAGCTTCCGAAGTGGTCAGAAGAGGAAGAGGACACGACTAGGGGTAAGTGAGCCTTCCTTAGCTTCGTAGATTTAGCGTTTTGTTTTTTTTTCATGTTTTTTTGTAGTAGGAGGCAAGAGGGATTTTTAGCGCTCTACCTCCTAGTCGGTGTCGATTGAAAAAATCGGCACCGATTAGAAAGTGATCGGCACTCGATTGTAATACAATCGCATCAATCCGACATCAAGTAAGCAAAACGGCACCGATTGAAATGAGTCGGTGCCGATTGAAAAAAAAAAAGAGACATTTGGAAGCTTTTGAGAAAGATTTTGATGAAAGTTTAATGATGTTGATTTTGATAAATATGAAACTAATGACGATGTTTGATATGATGCAGGCACGAGAGGTCCTACACATGCGGGATGCTATTCCCGAGCTACTAGAGACCATACTACCAGATGTGACAGATGCTGAGTGGCACCATCTAGAGTTATCCGACTAGGGGGTTTCCATTATTATAGGTGGGTACCCCGAGACGTGGAGCTCATGCGAGCATTGGTGCAATGGTGGGATAGCCAGACCTACACATTTTGGTTTCAGGGTGAGATGACCATCACCCATGAGGACATCTATAGATCCCTCAGTTACCGATTACAAGGGACCTGATAGAGATCACCCCACGGGAGCAGCAGAGGAGGGCCCTGGTATGATTATATGGGGACATGGTAAGATGATGTAGAGATAGTGTCCGGGGCTATGAGGACAGCCTCACAGTACCGGTAGGATGACCCTAGGAGCAGATTGATAGCCCTGATCCAGATGGCTATCTCATACTATGCATTACTAGATTCCGAGGTGGACGGTTCCCACTACTCCTACTTGACTGTGTCTGATGATATCCTAGAGTTCATGCAGTGTTTTTTTGCCGACGCACACTAGCATATATATTACGAGTTGTGGATGTATACCACAGTAGGTGGACTGGGATAGACGTGAGTTTTGTGCTCCATTGTTGGGCATATGAGCATATATCAGTGATCAGGCCATCTGGGCTTCCATGGATGCCAGGAGCAGGGGGAGCCCTTGAGTATGGATTTCAACGATGGTGGGTAGACATGGCCCCAAGAGATATAGGGAGATCCGCAGTGGTATTCAGAGAGATTCAAGACTCTGACACCAAAGACAGTGATATGGAGACCATACAGGGTCTATCCGATATGGGCCGGACAGGACACCCATCTGGTGGAGCTGAGACGCAACAGGGTGGTCAAGGGCCATAGCCGAGCTCTTAGAGTGAGTCCCATTTATACGGGTGATGAGGTAGTTTGGTTTGATTCAGATCATCCCGACTATATATACATGCCATACAGATGGATAACAGGGAGACAGACCTACCTATACTGATTCCAGCAGATCCACTCAGGAGGCCCCACCTCCCATAGATGATGATGATGATGTAGGAGTGGATGAGGGCTACGAGGCATGGTACCACGCGGAGCTACCACGACATCTCCCGGCAGCTACAGAGGCAGGTGAGGAGGATCTAGCAGCAGTGCTAGAGAGACTTGAGGGAGAGCATGCTGCCTTGATACAGACACACCAAGCTACCCTCGAGGAGATTAGGACTTTGACAGAGGAGAGGACACACCCTTGATACAGAGAGAGACACCACTCATCAGGAGCGGGATATAATGATCCAACGCAGAGAGATCGATATCACAGTATGTGGAGGCCCTCAGGGCCAAATATGGTGATACAGCACCACCTCAGAGTCAGGGCACAGGGTGTGGTAGCAGGAGGACCACCACCACTAAGCAAGCAGCTATCATGAGCACTCGACATGGTGAGTCCGAGTACCTATCGTGCCTCCTTTCGAGGTGAGATATTATGAGGATGCCCTAACACAACACATGCCCTGATGTGCCTCGGTATGGAGCGAGGAGGAGGACAACGCGAGAACTACCGGTGGTGTGTGCTCGAGGGTGTGAGCACCAGAGGAGATCGAGGAGGTGGCAGGGCCATGGCAGTGGGCATCTCCAGCTCTATAGGAGATGGTCAGGAGAGACAGCCTGGACTGGAGGAGGGAGGAGGAGATAGTGTTTTCCACCTATCCGATTTTACTATATAGATGTGATACTTTGTAGAGATAGATGTAGCCTGGAGTAGAGGTAAGATGTAGCCTCGATTTGAAGGCATTTTTTGGATACGATGTATACGGCTTGATTGAAGCCATACATTCTTTTGTATAGATAGATATATATATATATATATATATCATTTTGTGTTATGTGATTGGATTCATGCATTTAATTTCGATAGATAGGGATGGATGTTATGGATAGATGTTATGTAATTTTGATGGATATAGATGAATGTTATAGATGATAGATGAATAGATGTGATTTGATTGATTTTTCATGGATAAATGGTTGATTAAATAAACATGTTTAAGATGTTAATTCAATTAAATGATATAGATAGATGGATTCACATGTGTTTTTAATACATGCTTTGATGTTTTTTAGATGAAGTAGATAAGATGAGCATAGATAGATGATAGATTTGATTGAGTAAATTAACATGTTAAATGTCAATTTAACTGGATGAACAACAAATAAACATGGGAAATGTCTTTTTGAAAGAAAGTGATGTAATGATATTATCCCTTAGAAATAAAAAGCACTACACCTAGATAGGAAAAATAATGATAAGTTAGGCCCCTAACCGACCATAAATAGAGACCTTGATGGTAAATCGAAAGACAATGCACACAAGGCCATAGACGCGATAAAATAAACTTGACACTAGTTAGTCACAAACCAGATCTAGGAGGTAGATAAGGATGAGAGATAAGTATACATCTCATCAAAACACATGAAGGATTAAATACGTGCCCATATGGGGAAAACAGATCTCCATATGATCGAAAAGGTCTCATATCACAACTTCATGATTTTTTTTTTTTTTTTTTTGATAGAAAAGCAAACTGATCGATGCGGAAGTTTGCTAGATATAGAAAGACTGATCGATACGGGAAGTCTTTCAGAGATGCTAAAAAGTGAACAAACTGCCAATAGAGGAAGTTTGTTACTACAAAGGCTGAAAATGCCATAAAACAAACAACCATCCTTCAAGGGAGCGGTCTGTATTTTGATTTTGATGGTAGCCATCCTTCGAGGAATGGTCTATATTTTTTATTTTATTTGATAAGGCATGGATAGCTGTCCTTCGAGGGATCAGTCTATCTTTTGGGACTAGGATAACATCTTTTTTTTTTTTTTTTTTTTAGCTTTGGAAGAAGTTGAGTTTAGACCAGATAGATCAGATAGAGGGGAAGAAAATGTATATAAGCACGTACTCATGCCCCCAAGTAGATTTGATCAAGATGAATACCTAGGGTAGATGAAGTAGTGATTAAGGTATTCCTACCATGAGAAGGAACAAATCCATAAGGAAAATGCCATGAGTAGAGCCACGGTACTCATATTTAAGGTATAAAAGAAATAACGCAGAGAACCACATAGTTCCAAATCACTACGAAATGCATGACTGGTTGCAGATGGATGAAAGATCTGTTTTGTGACTAAGATCATGTAAGATAGATTTTAACAATAGAAGGGCCTTAGATGCAAAGCATTAAGAGGCTCCATTTCAGGTATACCATCCATGGAAGATAGGTGATAAGCCCCAGACCCATACTTATGAGTGATAACGTATGGTCCCATCCAGTTAGGAGCAAACTTACCACGTTGACTCCATTCCAGAGTAGTGACATTTTGGTTTTCTTTAAGAACAAGATCACCAACTTGGAAGTCACGCTGCTGCAAATGCTTGTTATAAGCATGCTTGACATGCTCAAGATAGACTTGATGATGTTCAAGAGCATTAAGGTGACGTTCATCTAACAACTCAAGCTGTGCTAGATGGTTTTGACGATAGTCCTCATCAGAGACAAACTCTCTGAGAGAGAGACGCGAAGAGAGGGAATCTGACTTCCAAAGGAAGGACAACCTCAGACCCATAGATGAGAGAGAAAGGAGTAGCACCAGTAGGGGTACGAATGCTAGTCCGATAAGCCCAGAGAGCAAAAGGGATGTGTAAGTGCCAATCCCTACCAACTCAACTAGTTACCTTTGTGAGGATATTACGCAAAGTTTTATTAGAAGCCTCAGCTTGGCCATTAGATTGTGGATAGTATGGAGAAGAAAAGTTGAGTTTAATATTGAAGGTGTCACAAAGTTTCTACAAATATTTGTTTTTGAAAGACTTTCCATTGTCTGTAATGAGTTTATGAGGAACACCAAAGTGACAAATGATGTGTTGATAGACAAAATCAACAATAGGTTTAGCTTTGGTCGATGAAAGAGGAATAGCCTCCACCCATTTAGTGAAGTATTCTGTGGCAGTAATGATAGAGTGATGTCACTACAAAGAGCATGGATTGATGAGGCCAATGAGATCAAGACCCCATTGTGAAAAAGGCCACAAATCCACTACAGGTTGTA
Source organism: Taxus wallichiana var. yunnanensis (assembly GCA_018340775.1). Classification (NCBI taxonomy): domain Eukaryota; kingdom Viridiplantae; phylum Streptophyta; class Pinopsida; order Cupressales; family Taxaceae; genus Taxus; species Taxus wallichiana. Next base: position 6,451,488 of record CM031244.1, read on the forward strand.
AGGCCTGGCTAGGGATATGTGTGAGATTAGCGTGTTGTTGACACTTGACACATTTCTTGACATAGTCACAACATTCTTGATTAAGAGAAGGCCAATAATAGCCTAAACATAGGATGCTTAGCCATGGCCAAACCACCAAAGTGTCCACCACAGATACCATCGTGGACCTCCTGAATGGCTTTAGATGATTCAGGGGTTTTGAGGCACCGAAGCAAAATACCATCAAAGCCACATTTGTAAAGGATTCCACCTAATAGTATAGCGGTTTGCACATTGGATAAAAGATCTTCTAGCCATTGGAAGTCAGATCTGAGAGGAAGCATTGAACAAGATAGATAATAAAAATGTGTCTGATACCACTCATCTTGAGTGTTAGTTGTGACAACGTTGATTGAAGTCAACTACCTGAGATGAGATGGTTGGTCTAAATGCTGAACAACCACATAAAGTCACGAGTCTTCAGTGAATGGAGGAATAAGTGAGGCTAAAGAAGCCATCGTATCTCAAATCGGTTTGCAGTGCGAGGAATAGCCTGGATAGTAAATTTATCAAAAGATTGAAGCTAAAAGAGAACGATATCACAATATTTTTGAAGGATATCATTTTTGCACTGATAGACACCAGTGACTTGATTAACGATGAGCTCAGAGTCACCAAAGATGTCGATATGGCGAGCACCGATTAATGGCATTTTGAAGACCTAAAATGAGAGCTTCATATTCGGCCATATTATTGGTACATTCAAAGTTAAGCTTGTGTGCGACAGGGATAGGTGCACCCCAAGGAGGAATCATGATGAAACCTGCCTCCCCCTTACTGACACTTGACCCATCAAAGAAGAGTTTTACTTTAAATGGAGATAGACCAAAATCATTTGTTGGATGTACTCATCTAGGGAATTGAGCGAGGGGGACTTGAGTGTCCGGAAGAGGAGCATCAGCTAATTGATCCGCAATGACCTGACCCTTGATAGATTTCTGTGAGATGAACTCGAGGTCAAACTCTGTCATGAGCATGAGCCAACGAGTGATACGATCATTGTGATAAGGTTTCACATGCATTGTCTTGAGTGGATTGACACTTGTAACAATGTAGGTTTTATGATTAAGGAGGTAATGATGAAGTTTAGAAGTTGCGAAGAAGAGAGCACAACACAGTTTTTCAGCTTCGAATAACGTGTTTCATACTCATGAAGAGTGTGACTGATATAATAGATGGCCTGTTCTTTACCATTAGAATCCTGATGTGAGATCATGGCTCCTAGAGCATGGTCAGTCACAGAAATATAAAGATAGAATGGCTCCCCTCACGTGGAGGTGTAAGCACAGGTGGAGAAAGAAGATAAGCTTTGAGATCATCAAAGGCTTTTTGGCAACGCTCATCCCATTCAAAATGAACATTTTTACGAGGAGATGATGAAAAGGTTGACAACGGTCCAAAGTATGAGATAAAATGACACACTCGATCAAGGCATCCTCAAGACCACAGAGCTGCTTTAAGTTGGAAGGGGGAGGCATCTCGAGGATAGCCTTTATTTTTGTGGGATCGACTTCAATGCCCCTAATAGAAATGATAAAGCCTAAGAGTTTACCAGTGAGAATGCCAAACACGCATTTAGATGGATTTAGGTGAAGACAAAAATGAATGAGTCTCTCAAAGAGAGGCACAAGAATGAGAAGATGATCCTGATGGTGTTTGGACTTACCGAGGAGGTCATCGACGTAATCTTCTATAGTTTTGTGTAAGAGGTCATGGAAGATGTAGGTCATTACACGTTGATAAGTTACTCCTGCGTTCTTAAGACCGAAGGGCATGACGCGATAACAAAAAGTCCCCAAGGAGTTATGAAGGAAGTCTTATGCTGGTCCTCTGGTGTGATGAGAATTTGATTATACCCAGAGAAACCATCCATCAGAGAAAGCATCTCGTGACCTGCAGTTAAATCCACAAGTTGATCGATATTAGGTAGAGGAAAATCATCTTTCGGGCAAAAAGTGAGATTAAGATCCCGAAAGTCGGTGCAAATTCAAATTTTCCTAGTAGCTTTGGTTACTGGTACTACATTTGAAACCCATTGTGGATAGTCAATGGGTTGGATGAAGTTGGTGGAAAGCAAGCGCTGCAACTCTTCTTTGACAAGGAGAGCTACACGAGGATGCATCTTACGTAGTTTTTGTTTAACTAGTTTGATGTCTGGAAGAGTAACGATATTATGGACCACGATATTAGGATCGAGGCCCGGCATATCTTCATATGACCAAGAAAATGCTTGGCGATGGTGGGAAAGAAAGGTGGTGAAGTCTCCTAACTCCTGTGGGTTAAGAGATTGGCCGACCTTAATGATGCGAGGGTCTTCAGAAGTCCCTATATTAAGGTCGACAGTGGCTTCATTGAGAAGCGTAGATGTGTCAGAAGGAATGGTTTTAGGAAGATAAGAATCCTCTACCCCCAGATAGGTAAGGACAAAATCATCATCCACAAAGGGATAGTATTGATAGTGGGAGAGTCATCTCCAACTATTTCAGGGAAGACTAATGGTATGGAAGTGGATTTTCCATTAGTCTTATAGGTCAATGGACCTAAGGAAATGGTATTGACTAAAAAAAAAAGTTAGGTGGATGGAAATGGTGTCATCCACATCAAGTGATGCTCCGACCTGATGGGAGAAGATGGTTCCTCAATGGAAAGAGGCTCATCGAGAATGGTGACGGTGGCTTTCGAGAGAGGTTTGAACCCTAAACCAAATTTTTGATGTGGTTTAAGAGTTGGAATGGATGCGAGGTCATGCACACCCTGTTCATACTTTCCCAGGCCAAAGCCCTTCCACGCGCATCGATATAGATAAGTTTTTGCGAACGCGGGATTTTGTAGACAATCAAACCCTGCCGAATAGGGTTTGGCCCTAGGAGGAGAATCCGATGATAGTGAGGTGTATCAAGACCACCGTAGATGAAGTTAGTCTGTTGATTGGGTAGACCAATGGTGATAATGTGGCCAAGATCTGGTTGATATTCAGGTTGTTTATCTGGCCTACCATACTCATTAGGTTTGAGATGGGCATCAAAAGAGAGAAGAGGAAGCTCTCCTAGCAAAAAAATGCTGCAACGTTTCTTCCAGATTTTGTAGATCTAGTAGTTTTGTTAGGTATGGAAGAGGATGAAGCCTCATCAGAGAACAAGCATTCTCCTTTGGAGGGGCAGACCCTGTGGTCATGTCACATTGTGCGGATGGAAAAGGGTCTCCTGGATGAGTATAGATTTTTCCCTCATACTGATATTTTATGCATCGATGGAGGGTTGATGGAACGCAATGCATTATATGGATCCAAGAGCATCCGAGGATCATATTGTAGTGGAATTTTCCTTCAACAATGTAAAAATCTCATGAAGCAGTTTCTTGCCTACCCGAATGGGCAGGACCACAGTTCCTAAAGTAACCACCAACTGATCGTTAAATGATCGAAGGGTGAAAGGTGGTGGTGACACTACGTTCTTTGGTAACTTAAGTTGCTCAAATGTGTGGGAGGAAATGATGTTGAGTGCAGCACCACTGTCGATCATAGTGTGTTTTAACGTAGTGTTATTGATTTGAACTGTGATAAAGAGAGGAGCCTCTAAATCCTCAAAAGAAAGGGGAGGAATTTTAGAATCCTCAAGGAGATGGTGGTTGATGGTCTATTCAATCCAACAACCATCTCAAAGGTCAGGGCTCATCTGAATTCACCACGATATGGCGTAGATTATCAATCAGAGCCTAGCGATGCTGGGGAGATGACTGAATGAGGTCAAAAAGAGACATTTTGACCGAGCATGGGTGAGTTGTTTCATAACACTCTCCTCAACTGACACGGGAATCTGAGCCCGAGGTGAAGCACGAATAGAGACCCGAGGTCTCGGGCTATGATGAGGAAGGAGGAACTCCTTCGGGGCAGCAAAAATGATGACTCGTGGTCGAGAGGTTGTAGAAGATGATGGATTATCATACCATTGTGTTCTAGTGGCGATACAAATTGTGTCGATTTGAGAAGGTGGAAGATCATCCGAGTGATATCAATAGAATTAGAGGCCTGAGTAGACCGCTCTGTGCTCGATGTAGTTGGGATGACAGAGACACTTGTTCCTCCTCCTCTTCCAATAAAAGATCACTTTCTTTAAAGAGGTTATTAACGATAGATTAAGGGCTTTACATCCCTCGGTGTCATGACCTGGAGTGCGATGGTAAGCACAAATCAAATCAGAGTTGAACCATGAAGGTTTTACTCCTTTGGGATTATAGGGTTTGATCAGAGGAAGAGATATAGATGAAGATTGGATAAGTTGGTGAAGGATTTCAGTATAGAATCCGGTAGATGAAGATGAGGACAGAGGTGACGAAGGCACCTCTTTAGCCTTAATAGACTGACCGAGGTAAAAGAACCTGCATATCTGGTTTGACAGTATTTTTAGGACTATTTTTTTTTTTTTTCTGGACATTGGGAGAAGCAACCTTAGGTGCTTGAGATGGAAGCAAGTGAGGCAAGATTGATTTTAGTGGAGGAGGAGCTCCTAAGATAGATTTTGAAGATGACGAAGACGTGACAAGTGTTTTAGGTCTTCGAGAGATGAAGAAGGTTGCTTGGCTACAACAAATGATGATTTAGATAAGACTGATTTAGATGGGGAGGAGCTCCCAAAATAGATTTGATAGGAGGCACAAAGGGTGCCTTGGATTTTTGGGTGACGAAGATGATGGTTCTAGATAAAAGAGGTGACACCTTTCCAAAGAGGTAAATCCACTTTACGAGGCACCAGTGAAGATGGTGTTGTAGAAGAAGACACCTTTTCAGTGGATAAATCCAATCTTTTATGAGGCACAGAGAGGGATTTTTGAGGGAAAGCACCAAGAGTCTTGATGGTCCGAAATATTGGTTTTCCCTTTTCAGGATGGTGACAACTTCGACCGCATAAGGTGATTGTAACCATTTTGAGGAAGTAAAGGAGATGATACCGATGATGTAACCCTAGGCTTAAACTCCAATTGTTTATGTCTGAGTCCAGGAGTCAAGTATAGGTGTCGATGCTATCTCTTTAGATGTTTCCTTAATAGGCAAGGAAGCACTGATGGTGGAAGAGGTAGGTAATGAAGAAGTTATCTCTTGTGAGGAGGGTACTTCAGATGCAGTAATTGTGGGTGTAATTACTATAGGAAAAGTGACAGGAAGGGTTAAGATCGAAGATGCTTCCGAAGGCATAGAAGTTGGTATAACTATGGGTACGTTAACCAAAGGCATGGTCATGAAAAAATGGGAGCGATAGAAGTAGAAGTATCCGTAGTGGGAATTTGAAGGGATGTAAATGACTCAAGCACCAAAAGAATATCTGATGATGAGACAGATGAAGATGACACTGTCTCAGGTATAGGTGGAAGATCAGATGGTGAGGCAGAGGGAGACGACTCTATTTCTAATAAAGGAAGACTCAAGATGGACCATCTGAGGATGGTGGAATCTCAGAATTTGAAGGAGCGGAGGAGAGTTCCGATTCAGTCGACATGTTTGTGGATGATTCAGAATTAGAAGAAGAATCATTAGTAGAAATGAAGCTGATAGTATGAGTGTTTGGTTTTTGAGACCCCGAAGCGTCATTGTTTGGGGAATGATTTGGAAAAGGCTATTTAAAAACATCAAGCGCTTGATTTGGGGGAGCATTTGGGTTATCCAGAATGAGCTCGCCTTTATCAATGAATTTTTGGATGAGGTTTTTGAAGGTCTGACATCATTCAATGTCATGGCCTTTACTTCTATGATAATGACAAAAGTCATTTTCACTATACCAAAATGGTCGTTCTTGGCTCTCATCAAAATTCCTAATAGGGGAAGTTCGATCATGTGAACTTCCAACATTTTTTCTAAGATAGAAGCATATGATTCCCCCAACGAAGTAAAAGACCGAGATGACGAGGTCCTTTTCGAGAAGATGAAGAGTCTCTCCGAGGTGTTTGATTAGAAGTGTTATCAGATCATGATGTTTTTAATATGATAGCATTTGTGGACCCCTGATTCTTGTCTTTGTTAGAAGTGGAAGGGTTTGATTTTGTAAACCGAGAAAAATCTGGTTTAGACTTAGAACAAAGTTTTAGCTTCCTTGTTTCAATGACACGAGACTCAAGTTTGCATGCCATCATAAAGGCTTCTTCAAATGTATGAAAGGTTTGAATCCTTAAAGTGGAAGAAATATGATTAGCGCAAGATCGAGTAAACAACTCGATTTGTTGAGATTGAGGGAGGGAGAAAGACAATTGATTTATTATTCCTCTCCAATGAGTGACAAAGTCTACAATAGACTCATCATCGAATTGATGAATGTTATAAAGATCTATAATCGAGATCTTATGTGTGATGTTTATTGAGAAGTTTTCAACAAACATCTGAGCTAATTGAGAGAAAGAAAATAGAGAGTGTTGGGGTATGTTATTGTACCAATCTAAAGCGGGCCCTGCTAAAGACATAGGAAAGGTACAAGCATAAGCTCCTGATCCTGACTATAAGGTAGCAAGCATGCTTGAATGCTCATAGGTGTTGTTGAGGATCCTCCCGACTATGAAATTTTGAGAACTTAGGAAGTTCCCATTGGGGAGGATAAGGCTTAAAAGCCACTGATGGATGAATCGGTTCATTACATACTTCTTCAAAAGAGTATGAAGGGCGAGCCCCTTTGGTGGAGGCTTCTAGGTCTGTGATTTTCTTGAAAAGAAGTTGACGACGTCAGATTGAGGAGGGGGCATGTTGGTATGTCCCGTATAAGAAGCAAATGGTATGTTTTGTTGAGGCATTAATGGGGGATTCATCTACTGATTAACAAGATGATAAGAGGAATAACCAGGCATTCTGGGTGACGCCTGGTGAGGTATTTGTTGTGAAGGAGCCTGAGTATAAACAGGCAGAGATGACAAGTGGTTGAGAGAAAGGTGGTTGAATGAAAGATGGGCCTGTGATTGGTGGGTTCCTACACTTGCCGACTGAATCGGAATGGATTGAGGAATGTGGGTGTTGATTTGATTTGATATGGTGGGAAACAAACTCTGAATGAGGCTTTTGACTACCGGATTGGTTATTAGGGGTGCCGATGCCAAAGGATGGGTAAAGGTCACTATCATTGGAGCATTAGAAGAAGACCAACAGAGGAGGATGAGAAGGAGGAACCAACTGACTCATAGGAGGGGGTTGGTTCACAGAGAGATACTGACCCTGAGACGCAATAGATGACATAGAAGAATTAACAACAATTTGTGGGAGCGTGGACACACTCATCATAGCTGAAGAAGAGGGCCTCTCGAAAGTAGGTTATGGGGTAGCCGAGGTAGCCATGGCACTAGGGATAGGTAGGGTCATTTGAGAACCAATGAATGGTCGGTGGAAGAGAAAAAGGAGGCATAGATGCACCACCTTCTTTCGTGGTTCGAGGTGAGAAAAAGCATGCTAACTAGCTCTATAAAATCCTAGGATGGCTCATGAGAATAATCATAAACTTGTTGGATCGGTGGTCCCTGATCAGATATGCGAGTAGATTTATGCACTAGGTAGTCCATAAGGGCTACCGGGTTGTGGTCAAGGAGTGCCTGAAATTCAGGATCTCCACGAGGAACATACTCTATATCAGAAGCAGATGACACCTCTGACTGGGGAAGCTGGTCATGATGGGATCACTTTAGGATGATAGAAAGGATTATATGACCAAGATGGGGAACCAACTAACAATGGTCCCGAAGAAGACCCGAGGGGTACCGAAACATCCACATTAGCGGTGGTCTCGATGAAGAAGAGGCCAGTTGAGCCATTTTTCTAGATTGTGACTGGGTGATGACCGTCATAAACAAGCAAAAACAAAAAGAGATTACTAACTAATGCAATGCTATAATTCTATGTAGGTGATCCTATGATGGCTCATGAGAATAATCATAAACTTTTTGGATCGGTGGTCCCCGATCGATATGTGAGTAGATTTATGCACTAGGTAGTCCATAAGGGCTACTGGGTCAGGGTCAAGGAGTGCCTAAATTCAGGATCTCCATGAGGAACATACTCTATATCGTAAGAAATGACACCTCTCTCCAAGGACTGGGGAAGCTGGTCATGATGGGATCACTTTAGGATGATAGAAAGGATTATATGACCAAGATGGGGAACCAACTAACAACGGTCCCAAAGAAGACCCGAGGGGTGCCGAAACATCCACATTAGCGGTGGTCTCGATGAAGAAGAGGCCAATTGAGCCATTTTTCTAGATTGTGATCAGGTGATGACCATCATAAACAAGCAAAAACACAAAAAGAGATTAACCTAACTAATGCATAGACAATTCAAGCAGTGTAGGTGATTATCTCTTTTAAATTTTCATGCCTTTTTAAGAAAGAAAATGTTTGGGAAGGCTTTTTAGAATGGGGACTACTCAATTGGCCAAACTAAGGATGGTTTGGGGAATGTTTTGGTGAGGAGTCCCAAAGGCACTTCAGTAAAAGACTGGTACATGGCTTGATATAGGGGCCTACCCCCGCACTTCACACACCACTGTGATAAGGGAGTCGGGTGCTTTGCCAATATATACCAGAACTTCCGTGAATTTATAGCGTGGCCCGAGTACCACATAGGCTCTTCCTCTTGGATGTCACTTCCAAGTAGGCGAGGCCAGGAAGGAGTTTTTGTTTAAATGCTTTATACCTAGTGATTTTGGCTTTGTGTGCAAGGGTGAAAAATAAAAATCAAATAGTGTCACTACCGATTTTGATCAATTTTCCAACCTATTTAGAAAACTAGGTGAAGAACATACAAAAAAATGAAAAAGAAAATGTTCTTTTTAAGCACTAAAACCAAAGTGTTTGATTTCAATGAAGACAAGTCAAACAAGTTCTTTCCCAATGCGATTAATTATTTTTAAGCACCAAACCAAAGTGTTTGAGTGTGATAAAAACAAACAAACAAGTTCTTTTTAAGTTCTTAAAAAGAGAAAACACCGCAAAAGAGAAATACCTATAGATTTAGCTCTCCAAGGTGTGTGGACTTCAAAAAGTGCACGTTGTTGAGCTCTTCCCCTCGAAAATCCCGTGAACAAGCAAACCACTCCACTAATGGGTTTAAGAAAAACACACAAACAAATCCAACAAGATATAGTGGAAAGGAAATTTCTATTTTAAGAAACTAGAAATGAAAGAAGCAAAACCAAAATGATGAAAGGGAATGCTTAAGAGCAACTGATGAAAATCAATGAAGAAAAAGAACAAAAGCTCAAAACTAGAAAAGAAATGAACTTACCAATAAGGGACTTTGTGGGTCCCACCGGCATGCTAGAATGTAGATCAAGAATTTCCGCACTTGTTACCTGTCCAAGTTAATGCACCAAACTAAACACAAAAACCCTGAAAAACTCAAATGAAATCGATACCTGATAGATTGGATAAGATCCAAGACGTAGATGGAGAGAATGTCGATGGAGACAAGATGGGCACACACAAACAATCCTACAAAGTATCCAAGAAACCTGCGATGCACAAATCCTTGGTAGAAAAAGATGACGTTAGACGATATATGGGTGAACTACCCGAAAGCGGGTCCGGGAAGCAATGAGCTTCCTCGACGGATGTCAGTTCACATTTTCAATCAAGAGTAAAGACATACATGATAAAAGATGTAAGAAAATATTTAGGTTTTCTGATTAAAAATAGCAGATAGATGTAATGTAAAAACCATGCAAGCAGTAAACCGAAGAAAGTAGAAAATAAAAACAAAGCTGAACTTGGGTTACCTAAATTTTATACCTTCGCAGACTGGTCGGCAATCGATCGATCGTGAAGGATCGCATCGATTTTTTGGGTCGGTCGATCGATCAGTGAAGGATCGCGCATTTTTTTGGGGTCGGCGTCGATCGTAGTGATCGAAGATCGGCATCGATTGGACACACAGGCAGAAAAGGCCAGAGAGTAAAAGAAGAAAGCAAACTAAGCTAAAACGGATTAAACGTAAGACCAGATTACTGAAGATTGATCAGAAAGTAGAGATTGAAGATAAAAAAGGGGATCCGAGGTAGAAATTGATGGATTCTAACCTAGAAACCAAAGAAAGGCCCGATCCATGCTGATTTGGATAAACCAATGTTGATTAAAGACTAATCGATTCGACCAGACTGGATCGGTGTTGATCGAAAGGAAATTACAGAAACTAACAAAGAGGAATACCTAAAAATGCTTGATTGATGATTGATGATGACCAAGGGAGCTGTGGAGACCCGCAAGAGCTATAGACACGCGGACAGAGTAACAATGCACCTCTCAGGGATTAAACTACACAAAACTCACTCTCTTTCTCTGATAATCTCTTTAATCACTCGAAAAAGTAATCTCTAGGCAACCAGCTCTTTTGAATCTAACCAGAGAGGATCTCAGGTCATAAATTTATAATCGGTGCCGACCGAGATAAAATCGGTGCCGCTCCTCCAAAAAATCCGCTCGTAAAAAATTGGTGCGCCGATCAGGAACAAACTCCCAAAGTGGCAAAAGGAAATGAATTGGAAGGATAAGAATATTATCCCTCCGACTCAAATACGGGAAAAATCCCACTGCATGGTTTTAGGAGAGGAGAAATAGGTGGGATGGATGGATAAAAATGATACGGGAGGTTGGAAATTGATATGGGGTAGATAAGTAGTTGAAATAAATGTAGAAGATAGAATTACATGGTTAATGTTTAATTAACCATGGATGAAATATAATGGGGTGGAGAAAACTTAGGATAGGCCTTTAAATTATATATCTTATATATATTATTAAAGTTATCTCATGTTAGATAAATTATGTTATTATATTAAATGAACTTGTTGTAGCGTATGTTATAGCTAGATATCCTTAAAATATGATTTCATTCTCTAGAAAGAATTAATTTGGATAGGATTACTTACTCTACTAAGATCACATTAAGATAAATGTACCCACTCATGTGGTGCAATCGCTCTAACAAGATATCATTTATAAATGTGTACTTTCTCTAGCGATATCTTATTTGGATGGGTGTTATTAATCTATTGAAACCTCATTTGGATAGGATTACGACTTTACTTGAGATTTCATTAGGATCTGGAGTATTCACTCAAGTGAGATCTCATTCACATATAAGTACTCACTCTAGTGAGATCTCCTTCACATATAAGTACTCACTCTAGTTAGATCTCATTCGATACGAGAGCTAACTCGACAAGATCTCCTTCGAGATAGGAGTACTTGTTGTAGTGATATCTCATTCAAATAGGAGTACTCTATCTATCAACATCTCATTCGAAATGAGTACTCACTCTAGTGAGATCTTATTTGGATAGGACTACTCGCTTTAACGAGATCTCCTTGAAATAATTATTTATGCAAAAATATTTCTTCTATTTTCAAAGTATGTGTTGTAGTGAAGACTAATATGAACATGAGACATGAATCCAAAATAACATTTAATTTCTGGAGAAATTCGACCCATATAAAGTCTAATTTATTTTTGATAAGTTAAATTTATTTAGAATGTGTTGTATAAAAAAATTACTATTTGAGTTGAAATGATATTGATTTTCTCTAGAATGTTGGCTAATAGAATGTTTAATTTATTTAGAAAAATTATAATTTATTTAGAATATGTTTTCAAAAATTTCTTGGTATTTAATTCCAAATAAAATTGATTCTCTAAAAATCATCTCATAGAATGTTAGTGTAGACACAAAATTTGGGTCACACTCCCTTAGTTCCCTTGATTAATTAACGTAACACATTTAACTAATCATGACCCCTTCATCCCAAATTAATATTCATCCTCACATTATTAATTAATTTAATTATTTTAATTAATTTAATTTCATCCTCACACCTTCACCTAATCATTACACCTCACCCTAGACCCATTCCAGGGGCATTTAACTCACACAATGACCAAGTCATCACTCTCAACACTAAGTCATCACTCCCAGTGTTGAGTCACTACTTGACCTAACTAACTAAGAATTCTTCCTAAACCTAACTAGACTTCTTCTAAGATCTTCCTGCCTTCTCTCACGTGAACTCTACTTCCCTAAGTGGACCCAACAAGGAAAGCACGCAAAATATGGGAAGATCTACGTATTTTTGGTAAATAATACTATTTCACCCTAACCGACGCTGGTTTATCCTCAGCTGATGTCAGTCTCCTAAACCGCCATCAACTCCTTTATATAGAATTCTATAACCCTTTACCCAAGTTGGTCATTTAGTTAATGGGGTCTGACTCGCATTCAAGCATGAATCTTCAAGCCCTCTTGCATCCAGATGATGAACACACATAACCACAATGCAAGAAAAGTAGTTAGTTCTCCTTCTAGAGCATTGGAATACTCACGCGAGAACACAAGTTGTACTGCTTTGTGGAACTAGACTTAAGCACCTCTTCACCAATCAATCACCAACCTTGACCACCATGAGATCTTCATAACATCAACTAAGTAAAGTGATCTTAATCATGTGTGCTTCCTTTATTGCAGATCTCTTCTCTTCTTTGGTATTTTATTTCTTCTATTACACGTACATCACCTTCTTCCCACCAACCCACTATTCAACCACCCCAAGCCTTTTCACCCTTCTAAACCTCTTTCTTAGTATTCCTGAGTCTTCTCAGCCATATTATGACCCAAACCACACTACCCTCACTCTCTGTGCAATCACAGAGAGCCTAAAAACCCATTTTTAATAGTTTACTACCTATTTCCCCTACCGACGTTGGTTCCTTGACCGCCGTCGGTTTCATCCCTATAGTGACATTGGCCACTTGACCGATACTGGTCTCTATGTCATTTTATATTCTCATACCAGCAAGCTTCCCACTCACCCAAAACCAACCCAAACCTCAACCAATCAGCCCCAAACCCTTACTAGACCTGAAAAAACCTTGGTTCTAATTAGATTTAGTGTTGCATTTTTATATTTAGCATTGAATCTAGTGTATTGTGTGTATGAGAAACCTAAATCATTACATTACAATAAGACCTATTTATTTCAGTTTCTTATTCACATTAAATTGTTATTAAACAGTGGATTGATAACCTCTCTAGGAAGCACCATGCTTCTTGATCCAATATATGCTAAGCGAGTCCACTATCATATGCTATTTAATACTCTTTTTGGTTTTCCTTTATATCTATAGGTAGTCCTTCCCAGACAAAAGGAGTTCTCTATGATCATCTTGGATAATGCCAACAACGCACACATTCTACCTTCCACCTTCACTTCACAGGTATTCCTCCTAACCTCTTACCTTATCTATTTTCTCGCAAACTATTTGGTGAAACATTTTGGCATGCCTAGTGGGACCCATCTGGGGTTCGTTGTATTGTTAATTCCTAGGGAAAAATCTTGTGTGTCTATTTTCATTCGAAACAAGTTCACATTAAGCTTCTTCTCTGGAAATATTCTTTTCTTTTGATTGTCTCAGTGACACTTGTTTTTCGGGATTAAAAAGAACTCTTCTTTCTTTTCTTGCATTGCACTTAGTGAAAGTCATACCCTTAACCTCTTCATAATTTGTTCTCATCTAACATAATTTTGGGTTTTGGGTTTTAAAACTTGTGCACTTGAATTTTTGAGTTTGTTGCATTATAGCTCATCTAAATTGTGGGCAACCTATATGTTGGAAGTCATGCCCAGCTGATGGTTGAAAAATTGAACCGTAGCTCACATTTTGCACACTCTCTATACCAAATCACTGAAAACAAACTACACAGTTCTTGAACAACATCTTTCCCAAAAGAAGTTGTCAATGATCAGAGGATTGACAGTGGGCTCTAGCTGGTTTCTTTGTCTAGTCATCATCTCAAAGAAGGATCTCCCACACCAAAACTTACCCAAAACCAGCCATAGTTGTTGGCTTTTTATAGGGCACCTTTGTTAACCAAAAATTCTATCATGCTTACAGTTAGTCCTAAATGGCATAAGCCACAACATAAAATCTACAACTTAGGATTTCATGTTTGTTAGCTTTTTGTCTGATTGTGTTTTGAGGTGTGAGTTGCATTTCTTCATTCTTTCTTATCCTTTTATGCCCCACATCATGACTGGTGTATTTTGGTTTTATTCTAGGTTTATTAGGACTCCTCATAGCCATACTCAGTCTTTGGGTTAGCCCTTTTATTTGATCTAAATCACCAAAACTTCATTTTTCCTTTTCTTCCCAGATTCCATAGTAGCATACATCGGTCCAATGACTACCATCGGTTACATCATCTCATCGCCATCGGTTTTATTATTTTTGGTTATTTTTACCAAAATAGTATTATTTGACTTTCTGTTTTTTTCATGTCTTGTTGTGCCATTTTATCACACTTTTGAGTCTCTGATATCATCTTCAAAGTCCATGTTGACCCATTTTCACCTTTCATTTACAGATCTTTGAATCTCTTATTTCTCATAAGAACTTGACATCAGTCTTAGCTGACTAGTGGCGCTTACCCGATACCAAGATCAGTTATCCCAAATGACTTTGGTCTCTGTATTCTGATTTTCCAATCAGAAAAATGATCTAATCACTCATTTAGACTAATTTTTCCCCATTAATTTTTTGTTTATGCATCATTAGTGAAGCTCGAATACTAGTTCTATCATCAGTCACATGGTTTTGACTCGTAAACAAGCTAACACTCTCATGTTTCATGCTAGCCACCAACCACTCCCACCTAGCCCATCACCCCCTTCCATCTCATCACCTATGGACCCCAATCAAGATCTTGTTATACCCACTTTGGTGATGAGGAGTTTGTGAGACTCCTTGATCATAACCCCGCCACTCTGCAACTATCTCGCTCATTCATCTACCCGTGATTCATTAGGGAAGCTTGTATATTGCATGCATGTGTCCATTCCTCCTACCTTTGCACCCACTTCTGCATCAACTACTACTATCTTGGCCTTCCCCCGCTTTCACCTTACCAATTTTGGTTTCCTACTTGACCCTACATCATCAATATCTTACTGCACCTCGACATCCGCCGTGCCTTTGGCGTCTTTCACTCCCACAATGTCAACTATTCCTTTATCAACCACCTTGAGTGTAGGTCTAACTTCACCCGCCACCTCTAAAATACCTATTGCATCTCAACAACCATTAGTGATGGAAACCCATACTCCCTTCAAAAACATCATCCTCTCCATCCCACAGTCTCTTCATTCGATTTCTACAAGAGGTTTTACGTCCACTCCACCTACCTATAATTATCACCAACAACCCCTATTTCATCTATCACTTATTCAGGATACTTGCCATCTACATCCATTTCAGCCTATATTCCTTCCTCACAATTTTCATACTCGGAAGCACCACATATTGGGATACCACCCACATCATACCCACCTCATTTGCCACCTTATACTCGTAGTGGGTGCCTAGTCATCACAACCTACTAATGACCTTATCAAAATGATGATGGACAAGATGTAGACAATGAAAACATATGTCTCGGCTCACGTAACTCTCGACATACGACAAGATTTGCAATGAGCCAATTCATCTGTCCATTCTCGATTCATCCATACCCTCCCTATTGGGAAATTCCTAAATTTAATTGGGTCAACAAGAAAATAATACCTGCAACAAAACTTGTGGTATTTTATACATGTGTATTATTTGATTGCTCATGATGTCACTTTGCCCTTGTGAACATTCCCAATGTCCTTGACAGACCGAATTTAGACCGGTATAGTGCTCTACCCGGACATTCCATATTTTCATTCAATTAGGTAGCTGAGGATTTTCTAGACCACTTTTCTACCAACATTGGCAAGAAGGTCACCATGACTGACTTGTATGCGACATGCCAATATGAAGATGAATCTATCGTAGATTTTTTCACTCATTGGTGGAGCTTGATCAACCATATCACATTCCAAATGCCTCAAACCAAGTTAATAGAGTTATTCACTATAGCTTGTACTAGACACATCTTGCCAACTCTACAATTTCAACCTTCGCATGTTTAATGAGGTGTTCACCATGGACCGGAAACTTGAAATTTGTGCCATTGAAGAGAAGAAGATACAATGCGTAGTAAGAATGTTGCATTTAAATTGAATGATATCTCTTATTCTTCCGAACCAAAAATAATTTTTCTAGAGAAAAGGATATGCTAATGCAGTAGTTTTAAAAGTAAGTTTATCTCATTCATCCAACCAATCAAAGTCTTCTTCCAATCTTTCTCCTATTTAGGATTTTCAGTTCAAATGGGAGAAACAAAAATATACTCCCATAGGATAACCCTAATCTTCAGTTTTAGAAAAACTTCGAAAGATGGAGCAGTCACTCTTCCACCCGTCAAACCACATACTATTTTTGACCCCTCTCATCCTGTGCCTACATGGTACAAAGAAAATGATTACTGTAACTATCATCACATTAGAGGTCATAGTGACGGTAATTGTATAACTTTCAAAAATATTGTCCAAGAAATGTTATATAATGGAGATCTCATCTTGGATAAACCTAATGCACTGGACTAATCAGAACCTTCACATCTTCAATAATCCATTCCCAAATCACACCTCATCATCTAACCAAACCGGAGAAACCTCGACCAATGACAATAATGTTTATGAGGTTCATGTTGTTTTCGACATCATGTCACTTTTTGTACTCAATTTCCTCCTACTCCATCTATTGAAGAGATTCTTGCATGATCTCCTTCATCCACTAAGGTACTTGTTTCATCTTCTCCTTTACCCAGAGAGGATTCTCCCTTATCTCTTCCTTCACCCATGGAGGATTCCACCATATCTTCTCGATGTCGTTTCCCTACTCACCTCTCAACTTGACGAAGAACCCCATTACTCACTCTTTAACCCATGGGAAAGTCATGCTTACCTTCTTCTTCACAAAAAGACGAGCTTGGCTCATCCAAATTACCATCTCCCCACCCATGGGGATCTATTAGTAGAGTCATTTCCTATTGGTGACAATTCTCCATTGGCTTTCAGGATCTTGTTGATTTTCCCTCATCTCTTCTACCCACGAGTCCAAGAAAACCATTTCCTGTCTCACGATATTCTTTACTGAGGATTACTTTGCCAAAATTAACATCATCCCCAAAAACAATTTCATTCTCATGTTTTACCGACCATTTGGATTATGTTGATAATTCCATGGTTTGGGGAAGTCTTTAACTGTCTGTCTCCACTCAAATGCAAATGTTGTTTGGTGATACTTTCACGATCTATCCAAAGGTGTTTGAGATAACCAAACCCACCATGCATATGTCAGGTTGTATCGACCCCTTCTTCATGACCCTCACCCATGCCTAAAACTTTACCATCAAATGAACTTTTTCCTATGCCTAAAACCTTACCTACAACTATATATTCCTCCGCGTCCAGACCCATTACCACATTGGGAGTCATGCCAACATCAAGCCTAGTCCATTTTCCTATTAAACTAGATTTAGCCATGTCCTCACAAGCCATCACAAAAACTATTCCCCCACATAAGAGGAAAGCCTAAACCCTTAGGTCACATACACCAGCTTCGCCCACTACCCCTATGTCACCTTCACCACTTCCATCTATCCTAGGTACCCACCCATCAACCTTGGCCAAATAAAATCCTACCCGAATAAACCAAAAACATAGCAACCTACCTCGTCACAATCCTTTGTTGCACCCAAATTACCTACATATCTTATGCCTTCGTCATCACCTACATACTTTCTACCTCCTATACCTACACCACTTCCATTATCCTCATCATTACCTATGTTATTCCCTTCTCTTCAACCAGTACCTTCCACATTGCCTCTTACTACAACCTTCACCGTACCTCCATTATCACCTTGGATAACTCATCCCCTTCCGCCATCTTCCTTCCCTTCTACATCATGCACTTCTTCTTCACCTTTACCCAAGAAGGTGCAACCAAATCCCAAGAACCCACTACCCTCCAAAGAGGTAGTTAAACCTACACCACCTTCAACAACTAGTTCACCTGCTACATCTTTACCCAAGAAGGTGCAATCCAAACCTAAAACCATATTATCTACCAAATAGGTGGTAAAACTTACTCAACCTCTGATTCCACCTCCAGTGACACCTCTCCCACAAAAGTCACCCACACTTCCATCCATACCCACACTTACTTCACATTGTGATCCATTGGCAAGGTCTTACACCAACATCTTAGCTAACCTTTTGGAAACCTCTGTCATCACATTGCCACTGCTTAGACCTTATAAACCACTTAAACCTAAACTAGAAGGGTTTGATGATACCAAAAATTTCTTACCATCGTGTGTCGGGCATGATGTGGAAAAATTTAAGGCCCTTAAGACTATTCTTCTCCAACTATGTCCTCTTGAAGAAAACTTTGTGATGATGATCTTTTAGATGAGGACCCTATTCCACCTTCACCTATCACCACACATCCTCGTCCCTTACCTATTCAACAACCTTCATCTCCACCTCCACAACCCTTTTATCCCCCTCCAACATTTGAGATCAATATGGTTTGTATAAAAGAGATAGCCAAACCTCTACCAAAATGTTAATGTGTTGCAATGTTTTCACAAAACCAGTATATGCCCTCACCATATTTTTCCCGTCCTGTTGCTACACCTATCACAACTCACTTTCTCCTTTACCATAGATCAATATGGTTCAAATTGCCACTCGAGCCCAAAAGGACAAAGGAAAGGAGAAAATAACTAGCTCATCCACTACTCTTTTATCAAATATTCCATCTACACTTGCACCCAAAATCACCATCCGTGGACCCACATAACCTATTTTTGACGGGGTTTCCCATCATACAATGCTTAAAAAATTACACCAATCTCCTCTCAAAATGTCTTTGTACAACCTTGTCCAAACCTCTGAGTCTCATCGTCAGGCCCTCATTGAGGTCCTGTAATCTATTGAGGTTCTACCTAATGACCCTACACTTGTTGCATCCATTATCACTCCTCACCATGTGACCTCTCTTACCACTTCACCCTCTTCCTATGCTTCGAAAAAACTCATCAAATAGCCTCTCTCAGTTTCTCTAACGAAGAGATTGTACCTCTCCAATCATATGATCTTGATCCCACCCTATTTATTTTCATCTATGTCGATAATATATGCGTTCAACGTGTTATGATTGATGGAGGTGCCAGTATTAACATCATTTCCTCCCATTTGTACAACCAAATGTGCATCCCTACCAATTACATGCATAATAACCTAGTTATGCTACGTTCATTTAACAATTCCATGACTTCCACCCTTGCGCACCATAATTCTTCACATTCGTGTAGGCCCCTATGCCATTCCTAAATTATTCTGTCTTAGAGGGGGAATTCCAATACAACATGCTACTTGGCCAACCCTAGATTTGTGCCATGGGTTTTGTTCCTTCAACCTTACATTGTTGTTTAAAATTTGAACATGAAGGGCACAACTATACCATTCCATCCAACCCTTCACCTTTCAAGACCTGTAACATGTTGTATTGACCCAATGATGTCCTTATACCAGTTAAGGAATCTACCACCGCTACTACTTCTTCTTCATCCACTGCCTCATCCACCACTTCTGCCACTACATCTTCCATAAATAACTAGTCTATTCCCATTATTTCCTCAACTTATGTCGTTAACCCATCAGCCAACCCATCTATTTCTAAAACATCCAATTCTTCTTCTTCCCGCTACCCAATGATTCATCCATTCCCGCTACCCATATATCAATTAATGATACCTTAGAAGGTGTTTTTAAACATCTCATTCTAGGGGAGTACCACTTGTATAACATTGACACATTCCTTACTCCTCAAGAGTATGGTAACCTTCACCAACATCCCTGTTATGATCATTACGTAGGCGAAGTTTTCCCCTATGGTACTCCCCACCTTCACACCAACTTAATGTATGGGGGACTTGATGCTTCTACCTACTTGCCTGAGCCACCTTCCAAAACTCGACCATTTTCCTCTGACCTTCAATATCTCACCAACTGCTACTTCACCCACACCTTCCTCCATCATTGTGCTTGGAAGGGATTTGGATTTGGTTTCTATGAACAAGGCCACCATACTGTCATTCCTTGCACCACTCGTAAGCATAAATACTGTAGTGGTATTGGATTTTTTGAACCACCTTCCAAGAAGGCTTGAGTCAAACTCATTGAGGATGATAAACATTCCCAACCCATTCACCACCTTCACCACCTTCACCTACAGAGTCTATGGATCCAGAATCCATTCCTCCTAACTTTTTTTTTTCGTGAACACCATTTCCTTGGGACCTCTGACTTATCAGCGTGATGGCGAGGCTCCCTCTTCTCTTCCCTTCCTGTATCCTGACATGATCGATGACGATACACCTATTAATGTCATTCAATGTTAGGATGATGAGTCTATTCTTTCCTACCTTGGTGTGGAAGATTCTTATATTCACCGATCGTTACCCTCTGAGACACAAACCATGTTGAATGAATCAACCATCGAAATAAACATTCACACTCAGGATGACCCACACATTCTAAAAATAGGCCAATATTTAGATGTTGCTAAATAGGAAGCTTTTACTTCTTTCCTCCAGGATCATAGCAATGCTTTTTATTGGTCCTACACTGATATGTCATGTATTGAACCAAACATTGTGGTCCACAATATCGTAGCCATTCCAGTTCCAAATCCATGAAACAGAAGCTACGAAAAATGCATCCTTGCATCGACCTTCTTGTCAAAGAAGAACTTTAACACCTCCTTTCGGTTTCCTTCATCTACCCATTGATTATCCCCAATGGATCTCTAACATTGTTCCTGTCACAAAAGCAATGGGGGAACTCCACATTTACATGGATTTCCGTGACCTTAATTTAGATTTCCCCAAAGACTACTTTCCTCTACCTAGTATTGACCAACCAATTGATCTCACCACTAGCCATGAGATGCTATCACCGATGGGTGGTTTCTCGGCCATAACCGAATATTACTCACCCCAAAATATCAACACAAAACCACCTTCATCAATCCTTGGGGGACCTTAAACTATTGTGTCATGCCCTTTGGCCTTAAAAACACTAGTGCTACCTATTAGCGGGTTATGACTTATATTTTTCATAACATCATTCATAGAATATTGGAAGATTAGGTTAACAATCTTCTTGCCAAATATAAACATTGGTATGAGCATCTTGCTATCCTTAAAGTTGTCTTTGACCGTCTCATCAAATATTGCGTTTGCCTTCAACCTAAGAAGTGTGTCTTCGTTGTTCTCTTTGGAAATCTCCTTGGTTTTATTATTTTTTGCATGGCATTGAAGTTTATCCCACAAAAATCAAGGCTATTCTTGAGATTCATCCACCTATTAACCTTCGTTAACTCCGGAGTTTGCAATGCAAGTTGTAATCTATTTGTCGCTTTATTTATCATCTTTTTGACCACTTAATCGCCATCCATTTCATCATCTTCTAAAAAGGATGTCTCCTTCAAATGGGATGATGAATGCCACAAAGCCTTCCGATTCCTTAAAACAATACCTTCTCCAACCACCTATGCTCATTCCCCTTAAGGATGACGAACCATTTTACCTTTACATTTCTGCTACTGATCATTCCTTGGGTGCCATGCTCGCTCATCGCGATGAGCAACATAGTGAGAAAGCAATTATTATATATGTCGTATTCTTTTAAACTATGAAACTAGATATACTTGATGCCAAAAATCTACTTAGCCTTAGTTTTTGTCACCACTAAACTTCATCATTACCTACTCAACCACAAAACCTTTGTTGTCACCAATACTGACCCCTTACATTACATGTACGCTAAGACCTACCAACATCAACGTGTTGCACATTGGCTCATGCTTGTTGAAGACCTTAGCCTTAGACATTAAATCAATTAATATCTTTGGCAACTCTCAATTAGTTATGAAGCATGTTAATTGTATATACCGGTGTTGTAACGAGATAATTCAAAAGTATAAGAATCAAGTTGACATGATTTTGACTACCTTTGACCATTATGAACTTTAAACCACCCCGCATTCCACTAATAAATTTGTGGACACCAAGGCCTATCTAACTTCTCAAATCCCCGCTTCACCGTCTGACTCAAAAATATTTGTCACGGTGACAAAGGTTGTGATCACCTTTTTATCTAATCTAAGATGTCAACCTTGTAGGAAACATTGAAATTGACCCACGTGACCTTTGGCATAAGAAGTTTGCTGACTAATTTTCCCTTTCAATATTACCTCTAGATCTTATTTACAATGGACAACAAGACTTTCTCAAAAGTGTCTCTCACTATGTCATCATGGGTGGTCTTCTCTATAAACGTGACTTTCACGGTATCCTCTTACAATGCCTTACAAGTTATGAAATTCCATACACCATCAAGGAAGTTCATGACAATATTTTTGGGGGTCACTTCGGTGGCTTAGTTTATTGCTAATCCATCCTTCTCTTGTTCTATTATTGGCCAACCCTAAACCATGATTATTGTGACTATGTTAAGCATTGTGTGAAGTGTCAACAATATTCTAATCTTCATCACACCCCTAGTCACACCTTATAGGTTGCATGAGACCTTTGGCCTTTTTCTCAATGGGGTTTGGATCTTTTCGGAGAAATCAACCCTCATTCTTCCCAATGTCATCAATTAATTATTACTGCTACCAAATATTATAGTAAATGGGTGGAAGACGTACCTCTTATTTCTAAAAAAGCTAAGAAAATATGTGAATTCATCAATCATCACATCATTTTTCACTTTGGTGTTCCTCACCACCTCATCACTGATAACGGAAAATAATTCAAAAACAAAACCCTATGGAAACTATGTGATACCTTCAAAGATTCAACTTAGTTTTTCTTCACCTTATTATCCTCAAACAAACATCCAAGATGAATTGACTAATGAAACCCTAAATAAAATTCTTATGAAAGTGGTTGATGATACTTGGTAAGGATTGGCACACGCACATTCCTTTTTCCTCATAGTCTTACTGCACTAGTATTTGCACTTTACTGCAGCCACACCTTTCTCTTTGGTCTATGATACCAAGGTTGTCTTTCCTCTCGAAGTACAAATTCCATATCTTCATATCTCACTCAAATATATTCTCAATGATGATGATTTTTGCCAAGACCATTTGGCACAACTTGATTTATTAGATGAGCATTGTCTAAATGCTCTCGATCACCTCCAAATCTACCAAAAATGTATCAAACATGCATTTGATAAATGTTTCCAACAACAAACCTTTCAAGTAAACAATCTCGTCTTGAAGGAAAATCAACATGTAACAAAAGTGAAGAAAAGTAAACAAGGCGAGTTCACTCCTAATTAGCTTGGACCCTATATCATTACTCATGCCTATGGATCAGGTGCTTATCATTTATCTTCACTCGAAGGTAAACCAAAACCTAATCCCCTCAATGCCTTACATCTTCGACCATTCTATTGTTGAATTGAGTCTTATATCACCTTCTGTCTATTAAATTATTGTACCTTGAGCAACATCCACCTTCCACTTACCTATTTTAAGGATCAACGACTAAACAATAATCATGTGATTACTCGTCTCCTTTCATACTTATATTTAATATGAGTACCACAGCTCTACTCATGACATGAGTCTCATGGTTAGTTTTTGTCATTTTTAGGATGGAATCCCATGGTCATTCATCCCTTAAATCCTCTCTTCTATAGCTGACCCATGTGTGCTATGGTTTGGTATTCATAAAATAAGCCTATACTTCTCTATAGTCTTGTCCATGACCTAAAAGTCCAAAACAAAAAAATTCAAAAGTAATATATGGGATTTTCAAATTCAAACTCCTTGAGTCAAAATTTTTGTAAATAGATGACTCCCTCCAAAAGGACATCTATCTTTCCATCTTGCTACTATAAATAGACTGCTTCCTTGAAGGATAACTATACAAATCTAGCCATACTATACATAGTCTATAAAAAAGAAGACTATTTCTACAAAAATCAAATACAAATATTCTGAAGCTTCCCGCATCGATCAACTTCAAAAGACCTCAAGGAGATATTCTATTTATGTCCCACATAGACTTCCAACATTGATAAGTCTATAAAACAAAAGTAAAAGAAAGAGATAACTTTTTCGTCATGGACTTTCCTATCTTGGTCGTGGGTATCTTATAGAAGAAACATGTTGTCTCACTCTAAGGTTACGTTAAAAAAATCCTTTTCACCTCACCGTATTTTCTTTCTCATCTTCCACCTACTCAAGGGACATGCTGAAAATGTGACATTTTGTGGTCATGTGACTTTCTTCACCCTTAGAATAGTCAATCGTGCAACACATTTAGGGTCTTACATTCATAAGTCAATCTTTGATATGATAGAATCATAATGGTTCTTACAAATTAGGTGGTTTTCATCTCTTCTTTCTGTTGTAATGTCCCCCTTTTCAAATAAAAATTAAAATAAGGAGAAAATCGATTTGCACATGTGAGTAAAAAGAAATCAAATATATTTTTGTGCAAATCAATTATAAGAGGGAAAATTGATTTCCTTGGGATTATAATTATTTGTTTTTAGAGGTAAATCAAGTTACCAAGCAAGTCACATTTTTTGGGATCATTTAATAATTAATATTTGGAATAAATTGATTATTTCTAAGCATGGGTCGATTCATATGGGCATCTTTTAATTTAATTTCCCTATGCATTTAATATTTTCTTTGAGTGTGATTTCAGAACTTTTAAAATGATATTCCCTCCTAGCTTTTGGTGCCAAAGATGGAGAGAGAACTTTGGAGGATGTGCAAGAAAAAGATATAAAAGAAGATGTGGGTACTCCTTTTTCGCATGTTGATGGTTTATCAAACTTATCTTCATGCTTGAAGAGGGATGTATGCCCACTAATGATCTAAAACAAAAGTGTTCTTCAACACCACCTTTGAGTGAAGTGTGTGTGCCTTTTGAGCTTGAATTGATAAGTTATTTGCATCTTTCTTCCATATATGTGAGTCGCCATTTTTGGAGAGTGCATGAGCTTGTTTGATGAGGGTTTTTGAGGGATTGGTGTGAAGTTTTCAATCTAATTTTTGCAGCTGATTATTGTGCATCAAGTCGACTTGTTTGGGTGGTGTTTATGGTGCAAATTGGTGGTATTTGAAGCAAGTTTGAATCTGATAATTTCCAGCTTGTTTATTTAATTAATATGGCCATGATTTGACCATTTTTATGCTTATTTATGTGGCTAGTAATTACCTTTGTTAAATCAACTTGTGTAGAGGGTTTTAGCAATCATTGCAAGGGGTTTTCTAATATTTTATGAGCTGTTGTTATAAACTATTAATTGCAGATCTGAAAACTGCATTTATTGGGCTAAAAAGTGAAGGGAAAGTGCTGGATTAAATTTACATCTTCTTACCTAACCTAGCGATTTTTTCTACATTCAGGGGTTGTTTTTAGTAGTTTATAGTTGACTAAAAATTTTGATTGTAGGTTCATTTGAAAGATTATAATTTTATCTTCCAACTACAATTTATTTCAGGCAAAAAGAGTTAATATTGTGGGAGATATTAATTTTTGAAGTTTGCAGTCATTTTCACTAATTTTTGGCATATTAAATTTATTTTTCTATTTCTACAAGTTTATTGGTTAAGAAATGCAAATTCCAACTAGATCTGAACCCTTACCTTGGCTCACTCCAACCCCATTTGGGTTGTATTAAATCGACACTGGGTTAGTTGAGGTGAACCTAGAAGTGTTTCTCTTCTAAGTTTTCTTCTATTGCAAGTAGATTAATAAAATTAATTAATATCCCAAAAGGGGATATTACAGTGGTATCAGAGCTTCTTTCCTCTTTTCATGTGGGTGATTTTTGTATGTAGGGTGATAAGAAGTTTCAGTGTTATAAGAGGAGAAATAAGGGAAACATGGATGAAGGGGCATTCATGCCGGATCAAGTAAAATTTCTACAAGAGCTAATAAAAGGGTGTGGTTTGGAACTTCAGAAAACCATGAGTGAACAAATGACCAAATTCATCACAGAAGCTTTGGGAAATGGCAAGACACTAAACTCTAATAGAGAAGGGAGTTCCCATAGTGGGGAAAGTAATTCAACACAACCCCCTCCTAAGTTATTTAAGGGCACTTTCCTTCCTGAAGAGAGTCATATAGAATTTGAAGAACCATCAATGGTAGAAACCATTGAGGCATGCAATAAGGAATATGGTACTTTTCATTCGACCAATAGGTCCATACTTACTTTTGATGAGTTTTGTGCTTTGAATATGGGAAACAAGACCAAGAGATCCCATAAGAAATCCCATATGGATGTCCAACAAATATTGGGAAAGGTCTCTTTCCCAAGCTTTGATGGAACCAACAAGATCACGGTAAGGGCTAGGTTACAAAAGATGGAGACCTATTTCTCCTTCAACCCCGTGCAAGAATAAGAGGCCCTCAAGTTTGTTACTCTTCACCTTGAAGGCATGGCACATGAGTGGTGGTTTCATGGTATGCACACCCAAGGACATGATTTGATCCATACAATGGAAGGATTTAGTCACAGGATTATGGAAAGGTTTGATATGAAGGATCTAAAACTTCATTTTAGGGAGTTAGCCCAATTGAAACAATTAAGTAGTGTTGAGGAGTATGTAGCATATTTTCAAAAGATTGCAGTGATGGTACCGGATGTCAGTGAAAAAAGGTTGATAGTCCTCTTTACATAAGGCTTGATAGAGCCATTAAAAGTTTTGGTAAGAGCTTTTGACCTCATTACTTTGCAAGAATGTATTAGTAAATATATAGATTTAGAATGTGCAACTTATAGATGGGATTATGGGCCTAAAGGGCAGCATTATAATGATCCACAACCACTATCTAAAAGTGGATTTATAGGGCAGCCAAGGTCTAATTTACACAGCAGCCCACAAAGATGCATGGGGTGGTGTTGTCTTCAAATCACTACACCCTTTGAATGGTCTGAACGGGACATTTTGTGTGATTGGGATACGGGATCACCTCTCAAGTCAGTGGGACTTGGGCTTGAGGTGAACCTCAAAATAAGACCAACTTCCTCTTCCTAAACTAAGCACTACACTACTCCTAATGCAAAAAAAATGGCTAACTATACCTATGCTAACATTTCAACTGTTAGGGAGATATATTTGCAAGGAAATAAAACCTATACTAGAAGTGGTGATGCACCAAGAAAAGGGTAATGTCAAACTCGAAAGGGTTAATTTGAAGAGGGTGTGTGCACCACAAGTCAACTTCACTGCTACAATCTTGGAGAGGATACGGGGTATCACAAACTAAGAAGCATACGTTCCTTTTGTCAAAATTATGCATACATAGATCAAGTTCAATTGGAAACAGAATCAATTACCAAAATAATATAAAATGGGAACATGTCAAACATCCATTTCATTCATAAAATTCAATAATAATGTGAATCATATAACAAAAGGAAGATAACATTTTTCACAATTGATATTCACACAATTATATCACTTTCTAACAGAATGAAATAATATATTCTGAGATAAGGACAAGCCAATCACTTATACTAAGGAACTAAGCATTCACAAAGCATAAATACATCAACCATTAACACAATAACTCAACTTTCCATGAAAAAATATCACTCTGAATGTAATTGAAAGGTTCCTGAATATTCAAAGCACTCTTCCAAGCTTGAAGAGTAACTTCTCCAAAAATTGATCTCCTAAAGACTTAATGTACTTATCTATTTATAAGTTCCTTAGGCTGAGCCATTACAGCTAGGCCTTAACTAACAATTTACTAAAAATATAAATTTCATTAAACTCAAGGGAACATGCTCCCATAAAAATAACAAAGTTTGTTACAAGAAGTTGACCCATTCAACCCTACAACTTTGACCGATCCAGAGCTTGGATCAGTCCTCTCATGGCTGCCTAGCTTTGGCTTGGATCTACAACATCTTCTCTAGCTTCAATTTTCCCTTGGTCCTTATCCTAGGTAGCCATATGATGTTTGTACTCGATGAAACACTTGATAATTCCTTAAATCTCTCCTTCCACTGCCCACATGCGTAATGATTCACTACATCTGATGTCTCAATTTCCCTTGTGATTTTGGATGGAATTATTCTAAGTTTACCCACGACCTTCTTTAGTCTTCTTGTGAAATTATGGCATGACACCAACCTATCAATAGAGTCACTACTGAAAGTTTGGGTAACCTCATCATCTCGTTTCACAAAAACTTTGAAATTTTCCCAAATTTGATCCTCTAGAAGAGCATCAATGTTCTCATTGAAGAACTTACAACTAATAATATCAAACTCTTCTAATATGTCATTTAGAGAATCCATGATTTCTATTCATTTATCATCCAACTTCTTTATCAAATCTTGCAACACTTGAGACTGGAATTCCATTTCCTTTTGATATTCAAAAAATTTCAAAGCATCATCAATTACATCCTCTTGAAGGAGTAGATTTGAATATTCTTCTCCGATTTCACTTCATGTGTTTCACCTGATTCTTAGAGCGTTTCTTTGAATATTGATGAAAGAAATAGGGGTAAATAGGCTAGGATGAATACATGTTAAAACCTGTTTGAAGGTTGTTTACACGCGTATGACTTCTTGATCCACAACTGATCGTGAGATCTTCCTTTTGGCTAGGAGGAACTACCTGAAATAGAAAACAAGACCACTAAATAGAAGTTAAACAAGATATACAAATATGCTAGATCCAGAAGTGTGATACCCCTAGAAGGCTATCAATCCACTATTTAAACCAATTCAATGTTAATAATAAATAAAATCCTACTGTAGTTAAAATGATTCGGTATCTCATTCGACTACAATAAGCGATTCATTCACAACGAGCTAGGCTATGATTGAATCAAGGTCAAGGTCACTTGTCGAGAGCCGGAATTGGCTCAGGTCAGTTTTGGGTTGTTTTGGGGTATTTGGTGGGGGGTTCTAGGCTTTGTTCTTGGTCTAGGGATAAAACACAAAGACCGATGTCGGTGCAGTATTATCAATTTCAGTTTAAGTGAACCGATGACGGTATGGTCGGGGTAGAGGAAACTTATCAAAATCTTGATGTGAGGACAGATCTGAGGCTAAATGGAAATGGAGAGGGAAATGGAAAGGTCTGTGTAGGTCTTAGGTATACTCAGGGATCTTTAAAAACTAGGTATGGGTAGTTCAATGGTGTGGGTGAAGGAATGATCAGGTTTGCATGAAGGTGAATGATGGGAAAATGGAATGTAAATAAAACTAATAATAGAGGTAACAGAGTCTACTAAAATGATAGTAGATGAATGTTGGTTAATAAAACACTTACTATTGTATGAGCTTGATGGCTGGATGGAAATGGCAGTTGATCAGATGGATGGAATTTGATGTGGTGATGGTGCTTCCCGATTCTTCCGTGAATGCAAATGGCTCTGTGATAGCTTCTGATGCTGGCTGTGAATGCTCTGATGCATGTACGAGTGCTAGTTCTACTTGTATGCAGCTCTGGTTTCATCCCTTGCTTTTAAAAATGTGCCAATCTCAAAATAAGGGTGTTTTGGGAATAAATGGTAATCGACGATGGTTCCGGGTTGACAGGCGGTGGTTTAGGTAACCGGCATTGGTTAGGGTAGGATTTCCTAGGTTTACTAAAATGGGTAGATCCCCTTGATTTTCTTGGATCTCATTCATTTTCTTCCATGGATTAGAATAGAAGCTTCCTTTCTAATAGGTGGGAATGTGGTTAGAGGGAATGTAGGCTTTGATTTTTAGGGTTTAGGTAGGTCTTAGTTAGTTATGGCAACATACTAAGAATAGGTCTTAGGGTGAGGTGGCTAGATGAGGTGTATAGGTGAGGTGGTGGTGTGGGCATTATCCCAATTAGGATATTTAAATAATAAATATTATGAGATCATGAATTAATTTAATTAAATTAATATTAGAGTGGGGTGAAAGGGGCCATGGTTAGGTGAGTGTGTTCGAGTTGGTTATTTGTCAAGGATCAAGGGGAGTGTGACCCAATTTTGGTGTCTACTTTTTACCCCTTTTTGTTACGTAGCTTATATTGATAAGCGATCTTGCCGACAAAAATAAGATGTGGTTACCCCATGTGTAGGTGAAGGTGATCCCCCTCAAACCAAGAACTCATGAGGCAGAAAGTAGAATCGGTGAGTGGTTTGATAAAAGGTGAATGTGACGAAGATGAAGATTTGCAATGGTTGTAAAAAGGGGTAAAGGTCTAATTGGGTAATCCGTAATGGGTCAGTGGTCAAAGGTAGGAATACGATCAAACACATGCACATGTATAAATTGTAGCATGGTATGAGGTTGAAGATCGGAGTAAACTCTACATTTTCTAAGGTTGAGAGGTTTATCCAAACAAGGTTGAGGTGATTCTGGTATCCAAGGTATAGGATATGGTTAGGAAACACATCGCAGTCAAGTTCATG
Source organism: Taxus wallichiana var. yunnanensis (assembly GCA_018340775.1). Classification (NCBI taxonomy): domain Eukaryota; kingdom Viridiplantae; phylum Streptophyta; class Pinopsida; order Cupressales; family Taxaceae; genus Taxus; species Taxus wallichiana. The sequence continues at coordinate 6,481,928 of CM031244.1, forward strand.
AATGTTTAGGTATGTTCCGACACCAAAGGGTTGATCGGGATAAACGATCACGAAAAGGGTCAAGGTAAGGTCATTAGGTCAAACAACACAGTAATCAGTGTCACAAGGTATAGCAAGCACATGAGGTCACAGTCACTAGCAATGGTCCAGGTCCAAGTAGCTAGGTCACGGCATGGGTAGGGCCGAGGTATGGGTAAAATAATGAGTCCCCAAATGATGAAGAGGGTAGGTGGTAAATGATGAGGTTGGGAGGGTAAAGGGAAATGTCCAAGTCAAGTGTGGGTAAGGTAAAAAGGATTTAGGTCAGAAAATGAGGGGTAATGGGTAGTAATAAGACTAAGTAGGATAACCAACAATGGTTAGAGGGAATCGATGCAGGTCACAATGGACTGACCATGCTAAGATAGGGCACAGAACGATGTCGATCAAGGTAAAAGCTGTTGCCAGTCATGTCGGGTAGGCTATAAAAAGAAAAAAATTACTTTTGACAGAATCATTTTTCACTTGCCAAATAGGAGAAAACGACAGGTAAGAGAGAAAAACGTTGAAAGCGTCCATGCGGAATGGAAAGTTGAGTTGGCAAACGGTGTAGCGGGTGATTTTTAGGTGATAGGTGGGTCCATGAGATCAGATTGATCAATTCGATTGGTTGGAGGTGAGTAGGTTGATTGGGTGATGACAGAGGTAGGAGAGGGATTAGGTGGACCACCGGTGCAGTGGCCCGATGTGCCACCACGGTGACGGTAACATGATGAGGTAAGAGTCAATCCCTTTCTTTGTTTTATGAGTTAGATTGGTTTAGAGGTCGGGTGGGGAAAAATGAGGTTTTGGGGGAAAGGGAATTTGAATTTTGGGAGGGAAAATTAGGTAAAATAGGAATGGGGAGGGAGGTGGTTGGGTGAATGAGGGGTGGGGAGGGGTGGAGGGGTATATTAGGTCTGAATGGGTGGGTAGAAGGGAGAGAAAGGAAATTTTAGGAAGAGGGGGGTTTTGGGTGTCACGGTTTTCGGTGCGGCAAAGTGGCCGGTGTTGGTCGAGGTTTAGTCGGTGTCGGTGGCATAGAACCGGTATCGGTCATGAAACAGTGACCGATGCCGGTTTAGGGGAGACCGGGGTCGGTTAGAGATAACTGGTACTAGTCACGATTTAGGGAAAAAGGGGCCAAAAGTTCCCTAGGTTGGGTGAGTGAGGTAGGTAGGGGTAAGAGAAGATGTTGTGGTGAAAGACGTTTCGTGGGTAAAGGGGTTAAAAGAGGTATGGGTGAGTGATAGTGGGTTAGGGTTGAGGTGGGTAGATAGAATATGTGATACATAGGTAGGTTGGGAGGGAAAAAGGGGTAGGGTGGTAGGTATAGGTGAGGTGTTGAGTGGGATGGTGGTTATGATTAAGGTGTATTAATGTGATGTTTTCTGGATGCAGGTGAGAGATCGATTGTAGATGTGAGACAGGGTGTCACCCTTTCTCTTGACAGTTCGTGGGGCTGAAATGGTCAAGGACTGGCGACATGTGGTAGATATGGGCCTAAGTGGGGTCAGGCACTACCGGCATGTAGTCCGAAACCGAGTTTGATGGTCACCCTCATTGATAGATGGGATTCGGTGACCAACATGTTCCACCTACCGACGAGGGAGATGACAGTCACCCTGGAGGACATGTACATGATCCTGTGGTTACCTATAATAGGGGTGTAGGTATACTCGATCTCCTCAGAGGAATCTAAGGAATTGATGCTAACATTATTCAAGGTGAAGGACTGGCAAAGATGATATTTCACAGACGTACGCTAGCTTGAGTTATGGAGAGATGTACCTAGCTCGTCCAGAGAAGACAAGGCTAGTAGTATTATTGATGGTGGTAGTCTACTATTTTACACTATCAGATGTAGAGGGTGGGAGATTCCCACTATCACTAATGGGGGTTTTGCATGATATGGTGATGGATAGGACCTATTTTGCATGGTCACCAACATTCTTGGTGTAGTTATATAGATAGTTATGGGCGTATGGGCGGCTCCGTTGCTTCAGCCTATGCTGCACATTTATTCTTCACTATTGGGCCTACGAGCACATTGTGTGTGTTTGTCTGATTGGTATGCCCAGTGGATGCATTCGAGCTGGGTTTGGTTCGGGTAGGTTACAGGTGATGGGTTCCTATGATTGGAGAGCATCGATTAGATAGGGCTACTCATGATGTAGCATATTATAGGCGGTTATTAGAGGGGTTATCCGGCATGGACATTATTTGGAGACCGTATGTGGGTTATCCCTCATATAGATAGATGGCTGATGAGTTAGATGGCTTGTAGCTACTCAAATGGATAGAGGGGCATTGTGCCAGAGAGCACAAGATGATTCTTGTAGATAGGGTTAGACGACAGTTTGGGCTACCACGGATATACCCCCACCCTTCCCACAGTACTAGAGAGATGATGTGGAGAGACCACTACCTCTACCACAACCGACAGTGTCTACAGGGGTAGGAGGAGCAGGTGATAGATTGGAGGATTGATGATGTTGAGGTGACAGATAGATATAGAAAGTGGTGGGTGGCTCATTTACAAGTAGTACCACCCAAGCCGGGGCAGCCATATTTAGCCACCATCACCGTTCTCGTGAGAGACGCCCTACAAGGACAAAGTGGCGAACCTAATTACATAGTTGGGGATGGTACAGGGCGGTTGACAGAGTTCATATGTAGAGGTGGCCACTTTGCATGCATAGGTGGCTAGTCTATAGGCCCAGATGGCCCAGGTGGAGATGATGATGATGATCGTGTGGCCGCCCTATAGCATAGGTTACATGCTTGCAGGGCTAGTTGGCCACTACACAAGCACAAATTGAGGCCTTACAGGCCTAGATATAGGCACATGGTGTGAGGCCAATGGCACCACCACAGGCACCAGGATAGGGTCCTAGTTCACAGGTAGGGGTGGGACAGGGTCCCACAGGACGAGACACAAGTAAGGGCGAGACATGGTCCCATAGGATAGGCATAGGGGTAGAGGCTGATGGGGTCACCACGATGCAGTGCACTGTATCTATATTACGGGATGCCCTAGGTAAGGCCAAGTATTATCAGGACCAGCTGATGGTGGTAGGGATAGATTTTCTATCCTACGGAGAGTACAAGGCACAACAGGCCTCGAGTGAGAGGACCGATCCTGCGTACCCACATTATGGAGAGCACAAGGGGCCATCGAGCTCGAGACAGATCAAGGTGAGGCCACTAGTTCACGAGAGACTAGCCCTAGGTGATGTACCAATAGGGACCCGCCATGACCCATGATGGGTGGTGAGATGTTAGTAGGCCACTAGATAGAGCCGAGGGGAGGAGGAGACAAGAGAGACCGATATGGAGGATATCCGATAGGATGATGCCTGATGTATGTCCCTCCATTTTGATGTAGTTATTCATTTTCTATATATATATATATATATTGGCCTATATGTCTTGAAGAGAGTGAGGATGTATACGAGAGTTTGTGTATATTTTGATCATATATTGGCCTACGTGTCAAGATGGTGAGGCTATATATGAGAGTTTTTGAGAGATGTATATTATTTGGTATCAGTGTATATTGTATGGATACACATATTTATATGATGAGATGGATGATTTGGTGATGATGTATTTGTGTTGATAGAATTTTATTGTTATGCATAGATGGATTCATGATAGGTGTGTTAGGCATGGTGGAGTCAGGTCATAGGCATGGTGGAGTCAGGTCATAGGCATGGATTGAGTCAAGTCATAGGCATGGTTGAGTCAGGTCATAGGCATGGATGGAGTTAGGTCATAGGCATGGTTGAGTCAGTCATATGCATGGTTGTGTCGGGTTGTGGTTTAGGCATGATGAAGTTTAGGTCATAGGCATGGATGGAGTTAGGTTGTGGTTTAGGCATGATGAAGTTTAGGTTGGTTTAGGTCTGGTGAGTCAAAATTGGTTGAGTTTTTAATTCATTAATTTGTGTAATTAATGATGATATGAGTCACGTTGAGATGTTTTATAGTAACATGCACGATAATGGTAAAGAAATGGTAGACATAATGAATGTATGAATGATGATGATAAAGATGTGAAGCAATGTTATTTTTTTTGTTTAATTTCCAATTATTGATATAAAAGGATACTAACTAGGGTAGAATGTGATTTAGGAAAAGGAAAGGGGCATTGGTTAGGGTAGAGAGTGTTTGAGGTAACCTCCAAGGTCTTAATTCCCTGAGTGTTGCCTATATAGTCTTAACGGAAAGGTACCTCAAGCCGATGTAGTTCTCTCATAAACTAGGGAAGAATCGAGAGAGGTATGAGAATGAGTTGGTAGGTAATAAGCATGATTGAGTCTAGGTAATTTTAGGTATGGGTGAATTATGGGCACATTGGTATGGGTGACATTAAGTTTTTTGTGGTGAAAAAGGAAAATTTCCCAAAGATAAGCGTTAAGGATCGAGTCCTCAGTATAGGATGATCAATACTACGTAATGAAGACATTAAAAGATAAGAGGAGGCAAGAAAGCCACCTGATTTGTAAGGATCGAGCATGTGGGTCATACCTTGATAGGATGATGAGCGTAAGACCCTAAAGACATTGTATGATTGATTATTCTAAAGGTGAAGAGTGGTCACATGATCACCAAATGTCACAATTTCAGCAGGTTTCCTTGAGGCGATAGGAAATGAAAGTGTGAATGGGTGAGGAGGGTGAAAAATGGTTAGGTTAAATGGTATGAGGTAGTATGCATTTTGGCAAGAGATCCAAGGTCACTATGAGAAAGTCCATGAAGAAAAAGTTTTCTTTTAAATTTTATTTGAGATAGACCGATCAACACAGGAATTCTATATGGGATGAGGAAATTATCTCCTTGAGGTCTTCGCGAAGCTAATCAATGCGGGAAGCTTCGGTTTTTGAAGCAAGCTTTACATAGCTATCCTTCGAGGGAGTAGTCTATTTATAGCAGCAATGTAGAGAGAAAGATGTCCTTTTGAGGGAGTCATCTTTTTATTGGAAGTTTGACTCAAGGAGTTGGATCCCATGTGAGGGATTTTAAGTCATGGACAAGACTAAGGTGAAGAATCGAATTCTTGTTTAGAAAGCAAGGTGAAATGACCATGGGATCTCATCTAAAAGAAAATGAAAATTATCCATGAGAATCATGCCATGTGCAATGTCATGGTACACATATTTAAGAGAAGATAAAAGAGTGATGAGTACGCACATGATTCTTGTTTAATCATTAGGGAAGGCGTAGTGAAAGGAGGGAAGTGAAAAGTGCTCAAGGGAAAAGCATGAAAAGAGGTAGAAGGTGAGGTAGGACTAAAATTTAATAGTAGAATGGTCGAAGATGTAAGGAATTAAGGGCTCAGGTTCGGGTTTACTGTCTAGTGAAGATAAACGATAAGCATATGATCCATAAGTATGAGTCACGATGTATGGTCCAAGCCAATTAGGAACAAATTTTCCTCGTTTAATGTTTTCTACTTTGGTTACAAGTTGATTTTCTTTCAGTACAAGGTCACCGACTTGAAATGTTTGTTCATGGACATGTTTTTCATAGGCACGCTTGATAGGCTTTTGGAAAACTTGAAGATGGTCAAGAGCATTAAGATGGCGTTCATCTAATAACTCAAGTTGTGCTAAACGGTCCTGGCAAAATTCATCATCATTGAGCATGTCATGGAGAGAAATGCAAAGTGAGGGAATCTGACTTTGAAAGGTAGAACAACCTCTATACCGTAGACCAGAGAAAAAGGTGTGGCAGTAGTGGAAGTGTGAATACTAGTGTGGTACGCCCACAGGATGAAAGGAATGTGTGTATGCCAGTCCTTCCTAGTATTGTCAACCACTTTCATGAGAATTTTGTTTAGGGTTTTATTAGTGGATTCAGCTTGGCCGTTGGTTTGTGGATAATATGGTGATGAGAAACTTAGCTAAATACCGAAGGCATCACAAATTTTCCGCAAGGTTTTATTTTTGAATTGTTTTCTCGTTATTAGTGATGAGGCGATGTGGGACACCAAAGCAAAAATGATGTGATGATTGATGAACTCACATATTTTCTTGGCTTTTGTGGAGATGAGAGGGATTTATCAACCCATTTGGTGTAGTATTTGGTAGTGGTGATTATCCATTGACGTCATTTGGGAAGAATGAGGATTGATCTCTAACAAGATCCAAACCCGATTGAGAGAAAGGCCAAAGATCATAGGTGACATGTAAGGCATCACTAGATGTATGATGAATATTGGCATGTTGTTGGAATTTTACACAACACTTAACACAATCGCAACAATCATGGTTAAGGGTCGGCTAGTAATAGCCTAGGCAAAGAATACGCTTAGCAACCGTAAGGCCACTGACATGACCTCCACATATGCCATCATGAACTTCCTTAATGGTATAAGAAATTTCAGAACTCATAAGGCACCGTAAGAGAATACCATCAAAGCCACGCTTATAGAGGAGGCCACCCATGATGACGTAACAAGAGAATCTTTTAAGAAAGGCATGTTGTCCATTACGAGTGAGGTCGGGAGGCAAGACGGAGAGGGAAAGATAGTCTGAGTATTGTTTATACCAAAGGTCACGCAAGTCGAGAGTGGCGGTTCTTATAGAGTAAACTTCATGAGGTAAATAAGAGGGTGATTAGAGTCTTTGTATGGTGACAAAGATTTTAGAGTTGGTGGCGAAGCAGGTATTTGAGAAGCCAAGCAAGCCATGGTATCTGCAAAAATTTTGGTAGAACAGGGGACGGTTTGAAGGGCATAACAATCAAAGGTGGTCAAAAGTATGTCCACATGATGCTTATACTTTTGAAGTATCTCATTATGACACTGGTATATACCATTGACTTGGTTTATGACCAATTGAGAATCACCAAAGATGTTGATTGACTTAACATCTAAGGCATATGCAACCTAGAGACCCAATACGAGTGCTTCGTATTCAATAATATTTTTTGTACAATCAAAATCAAGTTTGAAAGACAAAGGCATGGGTTCACCATCAAGTAGAATGAGGATAACACCAACTCCATCCCCACGCTGACACTTGGAACCATCGAAGAAGAGTGTCATTTGGTATGCAGGTTCGTCCAAGGAAAGGGTAGCAATAGACTCATTTGGAAAATCAAAGTTAGAGGGTTGATCCCCAAAAATAGGTGCATCGACCAATTGGTCAGCGATAGCTTGGCCCTTGATGGAATTTTGGTGGGTGAATTTGAGGTCAAGATTGGCCAAAAGCATAAGTCAAAGCAGCAGCTCATTGATTTTGATAAGGTTTGGTGTACATGAAGTGTAAGGGGTCGGTATTGGTCACAACATAGGTTTTGTGATTAAGTAGGTAATGACGGAGTTTGGTGGCAACAAAAACTAAGGCTAAGAAAAAAATTTCTGCATGGATGTATTGGGTTTTGTATTCCAAAAGAGTATGGCTTATGTAATAAATCACCTGCTCCCTATGTTGTTCATCGCGATGAGTGAGCATGGCCCCCAAGGAGTGATTGGTAGTTAAGATGTATAGGTAGAAGGGTTGATCGTCTTTAGGTGGAATGAGTACGGGTGGTTGGAGAAGGTATTTTTAAGGCTTCAAAATCTTTATGGCAGTCCTCATCCCATTTAAAGGAAACATCCTTTTTGAGAAGGTGATGAAATGGTTGACACCGATCGGACAATTGTGAAATGAAATGATGAATAGACTACAACTTACCTTATAGGCTACAGAGCTGCCGTAGATTAGTGGGTGGAGGCATTTCGAGAATGGCCTTGACTTTAGCAGGGTCAACCTCTATACCATGTAAGGAGACAATAAATCCCAGGATCTTTCCTAAGAGAACCGCGAAGACGCATTTCTTGGGCTGAAGGCGAACACAATACTTAATGAGGTCATCAAAGATGGTTTTTAGGATGGTGAGGTGCTCAGAGCGGCATTTAGATTTGGCCAGGATATCATCTATGTAATCTTCCAATATACAATGCATGATGTCATGAAAGATGTAATTCATAGCCCATTGGTATGTGGCACCAACATTTTTAAGGCCAAAAGGACTGATTTGATAGCGAAGGTCCCTCATGGGGTAATGAATGTGGTTTTTGTTGATCCTCCTGAGCAAGAAAGATTTGATTATAACCCGAGAAACCATCCTTGAGTGATATAATTTCATGGTCGACGGTGAGGTCAACTAGTTGGTCAACACCGTAGTAGAGGAAAGTCGCCTTTTGGGAAAGCTAGGTTGAGGTCATGGAAATCTATGTAAATGCGAAGTCCCCCTGTCACCTTAGTGACTAGGACAATGTTAGAAATCCATCAAGGATAATCAATGGGTAAGATGAAGGAAATAGAGAGAAGGCACTGAAGTTCTTCTTTGACCAGAAGAGGAATGCGAGGGTACATTTTCCTCAGCTTTTATTTTACGAGTTTGGCATCGGGAATGGTTACGATATTGTGGACCACTATGGTGGGGTCAATACTAGGCATGTCTCAGTATAAGACCAAGCAAAAGCATGGTTATGATCTTTGAGAAAAAAAGTGATGGCTTCTGTTTAGAAGTATTTAAAGATTGGCCGATCTTTAGAATATGTGGGTCGTCCTAAGTATGGATGTTGATTTCAACAAATCAATTCTGCTCAACATGGTTTTCATCTCAGATGGTAACGACCGATGAATATATGAGTCTTCTACACCAAGTTAGGTGAGTATAGATTCATCATCTTGACATTGAATGACATTAATAGAAGGTGTATCATCGTCAATCATTTCAGGATACATGAAGGGAAGAGAAGAGGGAGCCTTACCCTCGCATTGATAAGTCAGATGCCCCAAGGAAATGGTGTTTCGAAAAAAATCTAGGAGGGATGGATTTTAGATCCATCTACTCTATAGGTGAAGGTGAAACAAGTGAAGAAGGTGAAGAAGGGCTGATGTCCTCAATGATTTCGATACGGGCCTTCTTGGTAGGTGGTTCAACAAAGTCAATACCACTACAGTCATTATGTTTGCGAGTGGTACATGGAATAATAGTATGACAACCCTACTCATAAAAGCCAAAACCAAAACCCTTCCACACATCATCAGGAATGCGGGAATTGAGTGAGTGACTGGAGGTCGCTTAGAAAATGGGCAGGTTTTTGATGGTGGTTCAGGAGTATAAGTGGTAGTATCAAGTCCCCCATTTGGTATGAAGGTGGGAAGGACCATAAAGGAGATGCTCTCCTATGTGGTGATTATAGCGAGGGTGCTCGTGAGGACTTCCATACTCTTGTGGAGTAAGGAATGTGTTGACACTATATAGGCGGTACTCCCCCAGAGTGAGGTATTGAAAAACACCTTCCAAGGGATCGGTGGTTTATATGTGGGTGGGTCGGATAGATGATGTGTTAGAGATTAGATCAGAGGCGGAGCTAGCTGATTGGGAGGCTGATGGGTAGGCAAAGTGGAAGTTGTGGCGGCAATAGGGATGGAAGATATTGGTGCACTTGAGGAAGCGGAGGCACTAGTGAGTGGAGGTGTAAAAGAAGAGGAAGTGGTCATAGAGGTAGATGCCTTAATGGGTATGAGCATGTCATTGGGTCGGTAAAGCATGTTGTAGGTTTTGAAAGGTGATGGGTCACCTGGAATGATATAGGTGTGTCCTTCATGCTCAAACTTTACACAACAAAGTGTAAAGTGGAACGAACACAACCCATGACATGAATCCAGGGTCTACCAAGCAACAAGTTGTATTGAAATTCCCCCTCCAAGACGTAAAATAACTTTGGAATAGTGTAGGGGCCCACACAAACATGGAGGATGATGGTGCCAAGTGTAGAGGTGATAACATCATTAAATGAATGCAACATGATGGGATGTTTATGCATGCAATTTTCAGGTATGCGCATTTTGTCGAATGCATGAGAGGAGATGATGTTAATGCTAGCACCCCCATCAATCATAACATGTCATACACGTATATCATCAATGTGGATGGAGATGAAAAGGGATGGGTTTGGGTCATCGGTTTGGTGCGGTGCAATCTCTTCATCTGAGAATTTGAGGGTGGCTACTTGGTGAGTGGGTGGAGGTATAGAAGAAGATGGTAATTTGGTAAGAGAGGCTACATGATGAGGTGTGATGATGGAGGCTATGGGTGTAGGATCATTGGGTAAAACCTCAATAGATTGAAGGACCTCCATGAGAGCTTGATGCTGGGATTCAGAGGTTTGGATGAGGTCATATAGGGAAATTTTGAGGGAGGATTGGTGTAATTGTTTGAGCATGGCATGATGTGTAACCCCATTAGAAATAGGATATGTGGGGCCGCAGATAGTGACTTTAGGTATGGGTGTAGATGGTATATTGGGTATAGGGTTTGTTGGTGGGTTAGTTTCCTTTTCCCTTCTATGAATGGGTAGCAATGTGGATCATGTTGATTTGAGGTGGGGAGGTAGGTGAAGTAGGTGAGCCATGAAAGGTATAACAACATGAAGGAAAAAACCAATTGTTGGGAAGGAACCTTGTGAGATGAGTTGGGCACACTGACATTTGGGTGGAGGTTTGGCAATTTCTTTGATGCGCACCATGTTAATTTCAAATCTCGGAGGTGGTTCTAAGAGTTACAGGGTGGATTTCTTAGTCATTGAGTAGGAAATGGAAGAAGAACTATGGAAATTGGTGTTGGTGAAATGGGGTCTTCATCGAGAAGGTCATCATCTTCAAAGTTTTCTTGAGAGGACACAACTAGATAAGAACGATTTTCAAAGCCTTACAGCTTCTCTACATCATGTCCCGGAAAATGATGGTAGAAGAAAATTTTGGTTTCGTCAAACCCCTTTGGTTTGGGTTTGAGTGGATCATAAGGTCTAAGAGGCGGTAATGTGATGATAGAATTTTCAAGGAGGTTGGTTAAAATTTTAGGATAAGATCCCACAAGTGGATCACAATGGGAAGTGAATGTGGGTTTGGGTGCAGGTGCGGCTAACTGTATAGGAAGGGTCTTTGCAAGAGGGGGAGTGGGTTGAGCTACAATTTTAGGTGTCGGTGTGGTCTTAGGTTTTGTTCATGTCTGCTTGGATAGGGGCATGATAGATGAACTGAAATAGAGTGTGTAGTTGGTTTGACTACCTTATTGGAGGGTAGCGGATTTTTTCCTTTAGGTTGCACCTTCTTGGGTAAAGGTGATACAGGTGCACAAGATCTAGAGGGAAAAGTGGATGGTGGAAGAGGGTGAGTTACCCATGGGGATAATTGTGGTCTTGTGAAGGTAGATGGTGTGGGTCATGCAAGAGGTGTGAGGGAAAGAGACTGAAGTGTCATGGGTAGTGAAGAATTTATCGATGGTATTGAAGGTATGGGTGGTAAAAATGTTACAGTGTGGGTAGAATTTGTGTCAAGCTCTTGGGTATGTTAGGGGTCTACGAGGAGTAATGGGATGCCGCGTTTTTAGTTTATCGGAGGGTGGAGGTTTCTTAACCAGTTAGAAGGGCGAGGTCCTAAGAAGGACGGAAGAGGTGAAGGTGTGATCAACGAGGTTGGGTTATAGGATCTAGGGGATTGGTTCTTCTATTTGGGGGCCGATTAAGTTTGGTATTAGTTTTGGAGGATGTAGCTAAATCTAATTTGATGGGTGGATGAGTAAGGTTGGCCATTGGGATGACCCCTAAGGTAGTAATAGGTTTAGGCAAGGAAGATGATGTAGGCATAGGTTTGGATGTAGAATCATGTTGAGTTATAGGCAGAGGTGTGAGTTGAGCCATGAGTGGTACCATGGGAGAATTTGTGATAGTTATGGTTGTGTGTGGTTCGATCGACCAAAATATTTTGGGATAGATAGTAGAAGTGTCAGTGAGTGACATCTACATTTGTGTTGAGATAGGAAGTAGAAGATGCCCCCAAAGTAAGGCTCTATCCACATAATCCATGTGGTTAGCTAGGTGTGAGAATGGAAATGTAGTGGATGTGGTTGATGTGGATCTAATGGCGACTCCTGTAAAATGTGTCTTAGAAATGGGGAATTCGCTAGCTTTAGCCTCTGTGGGTAAGAGAGTCGAAAGTAAGTCCATATGATCTTGGGTGGCTGATGGAGAATGATCACTTAGAGACAATGACATTTCTACTAGGATCTTTGATAGGTGGAGGAGATGACGGTGCTCCTCTATTGGTGGAGGAGATGAACAAGCATCTTCTGTGGGTCGAGAGGTACTGCTGGTGACATCTCTCTAGGTGGAGAAGCCAAAGATGAAGCGGTCTCGATGTTAATAGAAGGTTCCTTCATAGGTGAGAGGGGAGATGAAGGGTGTTCCTCTATGGGTGGAGAAATAGGTGAAGTGAGTTCATGTGTAGGTGGAGGAATTTGGGCCAATATTTCCTCTATGGAAAGAATATGAGGCAATTAGGAAGAAACAAAAGGCGTCACTAAAATAACATGGACCTCATGGGTATGGCTATCAATATTTGAGGTCTCTCCAGTTTGATTAGAAGAAGGGGCGTGATTAGGAAATGGTTTCTTTAAGATGTGTAGGTTTTGATTGGTAGGTGCGTTAGGATTATCCAGACTAACTCACCATTCTCGAGCATTTCCTGGACAATGTTCTTGAAAGTGATGTAATTTCTGTCACTATGACCTTTTACCCGATGATAATTGTAGAAGTCGTGCTCTTTGTACCATGCGGGTGTGGGATGAGAAGGATCAAAACCAATGTATGGTTTTATGGGAGGAAGGTGAAGGCCCCAAATTTAATGAGCTTTTCTAAGATAGAAGAATAAGCCTCCCTAATTTGGGTGTATTTCCGTTGTTCTCATCTGAATTGAAATGTCTGGACATGCGAAAGATTAGATGAGGGGTTAGCTTGATTTGATGGATGAGCTGGGCCGGCCTTGAGTACTAATGTGTTATCAATTCCTTGGATTTTGAATAATTATTTTTGGTTTCAAAGAAGAAGACATATCATTTGACTTAAATGTCAAGTTCTTATTACGTAGTTGAATTTTCTTTTCTTCAATGTCTTGAATCTCTAGCTTTCGTGCGATGGTGAATACCTCATCGAAGGTTTGGAAAGTTTGGACCTATAAGGTTGGAAAGATATGTCTAGCACAAGCCCGAGTGAAGAGCTCTATGAGCTCATTTTTGGTAATTGGAATGTGAGTTGATTGACCAGGCTACGCCAACGAGTGAAAAAAATCCATGATAGACTCATTGTCATATTGACGCATAGAGTAGAGGTCAGTCATGGTAACCTTCTTAACAACGTTGATGGAGAAGTGATCCAAGAAGGCTTGGGCTATCTGATTAAATGAGAAGATAGAATTTCTAGGTAACCCACTATACCAATCTAATGTGGGCTCAGAGACATGGGAAAGGTCCTCAAAAGCAAAGTGTCATCATGGGAAATCAGATAACAACCGTGTTTGAAAGACTACAAATGTTGTTGCGGGTCCTCTTTGCTATTGAAGTGGTTAAATTTAGGCATTTCCCAATGTACGGGATATGGATGAATGGGAATGGATGGGTGGATGGGCTCATTACAAATTTCATCGTAACTGAGAGAATTACATGAGCCGGAAACCGATGCCTCTAGTGTTTTCATCTTGTCCATCATTAACTTGATGAGGTCGTTGGTAGGTTGTGATGGGGGGACACCTCCTATGGTATAAGGGGGTAGATATTGAACTTGATAGGGAGGTTGAGAATAAGGAACCGGCATAGAAGGAACATATCCAAAATGGGCGACAAATTAGGTAAGGGTTGTCGATAGTAGGTATATATAGGTGGGATGGTTGTCATGACTCGTTAGCAATCGGGGGTAGATTTTATGGGATGGAGAGGATGAGATTATGAAATGGAGTATGGGTCACCCACACCATGGACGGTTGTGTTGCAATAGGTATTTATGAGACAATGGGTTTGAATTGTGTCGTGGTCTAGGTGGTGGACGAAGGTATCGTGGATATTGCGGGTGCAATAGACGTGGCAGATGCGGCGGTCATAGTAGGTATAGGTCCTAGCTACAAAACTACCGGGATGGAGCAGTGAGGGTAATTCCGTATTATTAGAGGCGATGCAACAAAGCAAGGATAAGGGCATGAGAGATTGACATAGGCATGACATATATCAACCCGACTGAGATGAGTCTCGGATGGAGGAATGGAAAAGGTAGAACCGTAGGGCAGCAGGGTTCTGATCAAGAAGCCGTGTGAACTCCTCACACCGTGGTGATGGTGATGGGTTGGTTAGGATCCATGGGTGATAGAATAGAAGGTGGTGAAGGACTAGGTGGGAGTGATTGACGACTAGCATGGAATATGAGGGTGTTTTCTTGGCTTCAGTCAAAGCACCATGTAAACGAGTGCCGATTTGGTAGGACTACTTTTTGTAAATGACACAGAAATACAACAGAAATAGGAAGATCGAGTAGTGGTAGGTAGTGGATTAGGTTAATAGGTCAGCTAGAAAACAACACAAAGGCTAACGCGCGCCGGTTAGATAAACCGATGCTACCATAGATAATCACTCGATCACCGTGGAAAAGAATAGTTTGCCAAAACAAGGAAAAAGGATAATAATTTGCTAGGTGGATAAGATGCTGATGGAATTTATCAGGAAAGAGAAGATGATGAGAGTTACAGAGACTCTGAACAACAAAGAAGGTGAAACAAGTGTCCTTTTGGGAAGGTTAACCAAAAGAATAGTAAACGACATTGGTTGGGTAAAACCGATGACGGTCAAAGTGTAACCGATGACGTCACCGGACTGACACTAGTTATTGTGAAATTGAAATAGAGATGAAGAAAAGTTGGTTGTGAGTTAAAATCAAATGTGGAATCAAACCCAGAATTATGAGAATGATAAAAATAGGGTCCTGGGCACACTCAGATGAAGCTAGAATACACCAACTATGATGAGGAGTGTGCAAGGAGAAATAAGAAGATGAAGAACATGTCCTCTCACCTCAAAATGCAAGCCAAGTAGAAACACTAAGAAAAATACGATCCTAAGAGTGCTTTTCTTAAGTTTGTTTAGCTTATGTTATTTAGGACTGACTATATAAATAGTAGAATAGAATTTGTGGTGAGGAAGGCTTCCTACAAAAAAGGAGATCTAAAAGGTGAGGTTTCAAGAATGTTATGGTGGGGGTGGGCTGTCCTCTGAGATAATGACTCAACAGAGGCAACAGTTGGGAGTACCTACTAACCAGATCGTGTGACCATGGAAAGATGCTACTGGGTAGGATGTTGTTTAATAAATATGTGTAGATTTGAATTTGTGTACAGTTTGGTTTAGACTCAGAGAAGGAGAAAATGTGATTTCTATGATTCTTTTCTCAACCATCACCTGGGCATGACTTCTAGCATATAGGTTGCCCTCATTTAATGTGAACTAATACAGTAAAGTAGGATGAAATGTAGTTAATTTTAAGCCCAAATCGAAATATTGAATTCAATGACACAAATAGATACTAATGAAAGGAAAGAACATTTTGAAACACCAAAACATGATTGCTTTTAGACAATAGAAGAATAGAAGATTCCAGGGAATAAATTTAATGTGAGAACCTTTTAGAAAGGAAACAAACATATAACTTTTCACCTAGAAATGAAGAAACACAAGGAAACTTGAATGGGTCCCATTTGGCGTATAAAATGTTTCACCTAATTCTTAGAGCATTTCTTTGAATATTGATGAAACAAATAAGGGTAAATAGGCTAGGAGGAATACCTGTTAAAACTGGTTGAAGGTTGTTTGCATGCATATGACTTCTTGATCCACAACTGATCGTGAGAGCTTCCTTTTGGCTAGGAGGAACTACCTGAAATAGAAAACAAGACCACCAAATAGAATTTAAACAGTATATACATTGGACTACCTAGCATATGCTAGATTTAGGAAGTGTGATACTCCTTAGAAGGCTATCAATCTAATGTTTAAAACAATTCAATGTTAACAATAAATAAAATCCTATTATAGTTAAAATGATTTAGGTATCTCATTCGACTACAATAAGCAGATTCGTTCACAATAGGCTAGGCTATGATTGAATCTGAAGGTCAAGGTCACTGTCAGAGAGCTGGAACTAGTCTAGGTCTGGTTTTGGGCTGTTTTGGGGTATTTGGTGGGGATTTTAGGATTTGTTCTTGGTTTGGGGATAAAACACAGAGACCGACATCAGTCTAGTATGACCGATGTCGGTTTAAG
This sequence comes from Taxus wallichiana var. yunnanensis, assembly GCA_018340775.1. Taxonomy (NCBI): domain Eukaryota; kingdom Viridiplantae; phylum Streptophyta; class Pinopsida; order Cupressales; family Taxaceae; genus Taxus; species Taxus wallichiana. Next base: position 6,498,089 of record CM031244.1, read on the forward strand.
TGAACCAGTGACCGTATGGTTGGGGTAGAGGAAACTTATCCAAATCTTGATGTGAGGACAAATCTGAGGCTAAATGGAAAGGGAGATGGCAATGACAAGGTCCGTGTGTAGGCCTTAGGTATACTCGTGATATTTAAAAACTAGGTATGGGCGCTTCAATGGTATGGGTGAAGGAACAATCAGTTTTCATGAAGGTGAATGACAGAAAGTGGAATGCAAATAAACTGATAACATAGGTAACCGAGTCTACTAAAATGATAGTAGATGAATGTTGGTTAATAAAACACTTACTTTGTATGCGAGCTTGATGGCAATGGCTGAAACGATAGTTGATCAAATGGATGGAATTTGATGTGGAGATGGTGCTTCCCCGGATGCTTCCGTGAATGAAAATGGCTCTGTGATAGCTTCGATGCCGAATGTGAATGCTCGATGCATGTACGAGTGCTAGGTATGCTTACATGAAGCTCGGTTTTGTCTCTTGCTCTCGTAAAGGTTCCAACCTTGTAATAAGGTTGTTTTGGGGAATAAATGGTAACTGAAAATGATTCTAGGTTGACCGGTGGTGGTTTACGTGACTAGCCTCATAGGGAAGGATTTCCTAGGTTTACTAAAATGGGCAAATCCCCTTGATTTTCTTGGATCTCGTTCATTTTCTTCCACGGATTAGAATGGAAGATTCCTTTCTAACAAGAGGGAATGTGGTTAGAGTGAATGTAGGCTTTATTTTCCATGGTTTAGGTAGGTCTTAGTTAGTTATGGAAAGATACTAAGAATAAGTCTTAGGGAGAGGTGGCTAGATTAGGTGGTGGTGTCGGCATTATCCCAATTAGGATATTTAAATAATAAATATTATGAGATCATGAATTAATTTAATTAAATTAATATTAGAGTGGGGTGAAAGGGGCCATGGTTAGGTGAGTGTGTTCGAGTTGGTTATTTTTTGAGAGATCAAGGGGAGTGTGACCCAATTTTAATGTCTACACCATGTGTCTAAATTCAAGTTCAAATTATTATTATCCTCAGAAATGGATTCATCCATTTTACAAATAACATCTCTTCCAACTTGTAAATAATTATATATTTCAAGATGCTTTTTAATTAAATGATTGGCTTCTTGAAGTATACACTCCATCCATCCATTTACCGATCTTCCCTTCGAACTATCTTCTCAATTTCATGATAAGGAATATCATCAAGAGTAGAGGAAACTGTCAGAGCCATAGTAGTTGAAACCTCGGTAGATGGAGTTGGCTGTGTTACCTTCCTTAATAGTGTAGTGAGTTGCTCAACCTTTTCTTTGAGATCATCCTTGGAAGCCTTGTCCTTGTCATATTTTTCCAAAAAATCCAAGAGAAGATTTCACATCATGTTTAGCTCCTTTGTGTGTTGCTTTTCCAAGTGAAAATCTAGAAATTCGATAATCCATTGTTGTAATAGTTTCCTTGGTTTTCCTTCAATGGGAGTAACAAATTCCATGACCCTTTCTCCAGATTGATTCACTAACAGGTAGAAACAATTTTAGGCCTCTTGGCCTATCTTTTTGGTGCAAGTTCCAATACACTTAGGTCTATGACATCCCCCAGAGGCACCTTCTTCTTCTGTTTTAGAGTCTGACGAAACATCCATTCTGGAATGGTTGATGCTGATGGGAGTGGAACAACCGATTCTGGTACCTAAAGCACTAGTCAAAACAAGAGCACCAGAAACATTAGTTGGCATTTGAATGGAGGTGGAAATAATGGATGGGGTGGATGTGAGAATGGCCATAGGAGTGGATATAATGGGATTAGAAGATGAGACGGAAAGAAATGGAAGTGTTAGTGGTAGTGAAGAAGAGATGGGTGACCAAATCATTTCCCCTGCAAAAAGAAACGAAAGAGATAAGAACAGCTGTGGCCATAGAAGGGGATGGGAAAGAAGAAATGATTGTAGATGTGGAAGGAAATGATGGAGGAAGGGATGATGAAAGAGGATATGGTAGATCCTGTGAGACACTTGAGAGTCAACAAACTCAACTATTCTTGAAATTTGGTATTGTAAGAGACACAACCTTGGAAGGAGGAGTATTTGAGAGAGAGGAGCTATAAAAACAAATGAGATCTTCTTTGGAACTATTTGACCCCTTTGGATGGAATTATTCCCTTTTGTAGGTGTTGGAATACTCACAATATGTTGGGATCATGTATTTCTAAGTTGATCCAATCCTCTGGTGAAATTCCCAAGGTGGCCAACCAATTATAATTTCTCTACAGAATGGGCCCCACCCTATCCTTGGTATTACAACATTCTTCTACATACCAATCAATCCATGGTAATGGTTGATTGGAAATGTTGTTATCTTTGTAAGCTGCATCCAAAACCTCATCATCTTACATTTCTTTTGGAATATCGGCTATACCAAATTGCCAAATCTCATCCAGAGTTAACCTCTCATAATCTCTTTGTCGATGATGATTTCATCCTAACAATGAATCCAAATTTCTTCCAACTGGGGCACGTGAGAACTAGACAGACATGTTTCACCAAATTTACCCCAATAATCAAAATTGGTCCAAGGATGGAAGGTCCGTCTGAAAGTTACTAATGACATCTCTCGCATCCACATTATTCACCTTATAGATATTGGGACAAGTGTATCTACCATCGAAATAGGGAATTGAACTCCCACCTTGTGCCATTTATTCTAAATCTTATGATAGTCCAGCAATTGCCGAACTAATTCTAGTAAGATCCACTTGTCAGTGGGACATCTTGGCAGCTTGCTGGGAGCACCTACGAAACTAGGAATCCAAATATATGTAAATGTAGGGAACTATAAGTAGATAGCTCCCCACTCACATAATTCCTTGAAGGATTCATCAAATCCTTCAATTGTATAAATCCTTATCAAAATGATAGAGTATGAAAGAAAATAAATCATCATTAATTATGCAAAAGTGCCTGATTCCCTCATCCAGTGTAAGCTGAGGATAGAAATCATAAATTTGGGAAGTACTTTGAATACCCTTAGTATTCAATCTAGTAAAATCCCCCATAACAGCTGCAGCATAGACCAAAAAGGATGTCATGTAGAAACTCTTGGAATATGATACCTTGCTTAACTGAAAACAAATGGAGCTACTGATATGCTCTCCCTATCTAAAACATTCTTTACTTTTATTAATGGTAGCTATATATACAAGAACATCCATTCTTGAAATTCCTTTACAGAGGGAAGGCCTAAAACTCTACTTAGTAACACAATAATTTCATTGAATTCCTGGATGAAGTCTGATCGATACAAAGTCTTGGGAAATTTACTAACATTCTTGGTCAGATAGATTTTTAACATGACCCTTGTGCATACTTCTATTTCCTTTTCCCAATTCTCTACTACCAATTCTGGTGAAATTGTTGCATAATATTTGACGTCTAAAAGTTCGGAAAATTCCTCAAATAAATCTGGGTCCAAGCAGACTACAACCTTGCCATCAACATCCTTAACTATCCTGGAGTATTCATCGAAGTGAGTTTCTATAGATAAGACAAACTCAAGGTAATGCATGGATGCGGAAAACCAACAGCCAAAATAAGTCCACTATCATCTATGGCTTGCATCGAGGATTTCTTGTTTGGGGATTTCACCCTTACCTAGAAGTCTATAAAATCAATCTTTCTGAGATCAATGTGTCCTATATTTCCCAAGTCTGAAGACAAACAAGAATGGGGAGCCACTCCAAGGAATGTATACTTCATCTTTTCCTTGCCCTTGGCTGTAGAAGTCAAATCGAATCCGAAGACTTTTCAAGAGTTCTGAAAACTTGAAATGGAGAGTTCTGAAAACACGAAAAGGAGAGTTCTGAAAACCCAAAATCACAAACCCTGAAATTCCAAACAAAAAAATTTTGAAACAAGAAGTTCTGAAATCCCAAAGTGGAAAGTTTCAAAACTCTGAAACAACGGGTTCCGAAACAATAAAAATTAATGATTTCTAAACAATGGGAACCTCCAAACAGAAAAACCTATGAATTTTGAAAATAAAATCTACCAAAAACACTAACCTCCAAACTCCAAAAAAAAAATGAGAAGTGTTGAGAGTGCAAATTCGAATACTCGGTAAGATCTTGAGGACTATGATGAAATTTGCACTGAATGCATGTAGAAAATCATATTGTTAAAGGAAACATGGTGGGCAATGAGATTTTCATCTTCCAAGGTATACAAGAAGAACAAAAAGAAAAAATATGAACAATGAGAAAAAAAACCATAAGATCTCAAACCAAAAATAAAATAACCTAAATAAAATACCTCAAAAATGACATCAAAAAGTACAAGATACAATAAAAACCAGATCGTCAAAGAAAAATGTCAGGTGAAAATGACAAGTAAAATCACAAGTTTAAATAGAAAAACCCGACATTAATTCCTAGATTTTGACACGTATGGAAGTACGTAAGAATTAAATGCATAAAGAACTCCAAAATTTCGAATTGAAAAGTCCGAACTCAATTTTTGGAATTTCAGAGTTTCGGACTTCAAAGATCAAGAGGTGAAAATCGTGGAATGGTGATGGAAAAACTTGAAACCCGAAATCCCAAAATTCTAAAATTTTAGACTTTTAGATTTTCGACTTCTTAAGTCTTAAAACAAAAAAACCAAAAATGGTTGGAAAAGTTTGAAACCCAAAAGTCTGAAATTTTGGACTTTTGAGTTTCGACTTCTAACTCCCAAATGATATTTTACCCAAAATGCAACATAGGATCCTCAAACTTGAAAGCTTGAAATTTTAGACTTTTGTACTTTCGAACTTGAGATTCCGAAAGCAAAATCACCAATTACCTAAGGAAAACTTTGAAACCCGAAATCCTGAAAGTCTGAAATTTTGGACTTTCGGAATTTCAGACTTCTAAGTCCAAAAGCACAATTTCAATTTTTTTTCTTAAAACGTCCAAAGGGGAGAAATCCACTGAAACCTGAAAGCCTGAAATTTTCAGATTTTTGGAATTTGGAGAATCTCCAAAACTACTAAATACTTCCAAGTGAAGGATTTTAAATTTTTTTGTTTTGATCAGTTTTAACATCTGTTTCTCAAGGTAGATTTTAAAAGTTAACATTTTTGGCGACCTACAGAATGCCTTCTGCTAGGCTTTTAATATTAGCCTTATACAAACCATTGGGCAAAGGAGTCTTAGAAGAAAAAAATGCATTTAGGGTGCACAAAAAACAAAAGAAAAGAAGAATGAAAACAAACAATGTGCAAAGAACTTGGAGGAAAAGAAAAAAGAACATTGTACAGGGTGAAATGCAATCCACAAAGCAAGCTTTGAGATGTATCACATTCACATGAATGGGAAATTCTTCTTTGTTGAGTCTGGATAGATGAAATTAATTCACCTCTTTGCAACTTGTGATGATATATGGTCCGATTCGAGAGCATCAAACTTGGCATGCATGTCCTGGTTTGGCTTTGTCTTCGTCCCATTTGAGAACCAAATATCCCTCTTAGAACCACCTATCAAGATCTTTCTTGTCAAAGTATTTATTGACCTAAGCTTGATGATGTCCTAAATTTTTCATAGCCATGCTGTGAACTTCTTCCAGCTCCATGAGTTCAACAAACCTTACCATCAAGGAGTCATTTTCCATAACTTCAAGCTGATGAGCCAACTCCAAAGAAGGTAATTCCAAGGAGAGTGGAATATTTTCCTCCCTTCCATATACAAGCACAAAAGGTGAACTCCCAATTGCTCTTTTAGGTGTAATTCGATCTACCCATAAGGCAGTCTTAAGCTGTGTATGTCAGGTCCTTTTGTTAGCCTCCATCGTGTGTTTGATGATCCTTATGAGATTCTTATTGCTAGACTCGCCAACCCATTCCCTTGTGGATAGTAATTAGATAAATTCTTGAGGTAGACCTCGTTCTTAACCACCCATTCACTCAACTTCAAACCGAGAAAATCCATTGCATTGTCATAGATAACAGTAAATGGAACACCGAATCTTGTCATTATATTTTCCAGAAAATCAAGGACTACCTTTTCATTACTTTCTTTCAAGGCCACTGCCTTTGTCCATTGAGTGAAGTAATCTATTGTAGTAAGAACCCATTTATGTCCATCACTTTGGATGGAGGGTTGATCATCCCAATGAAATATAACCCCATTGAATGAAAGGTTGATCCACTTGAATAGGATGTAGGGGAAGAGCTATCAGCTTTTGTTTTCAAAAAGGGCACATTCTTTACATTTCCTCACCCAGAGATGAGAATCTTTGAACAAATATGGAAAATAAGAACCAACTCACATAATTTTGGTGGCAGTCGTACGTGCAAAGTAATGCCCTCCAAATAGGCCATTGTGGAATTCTTCTAATATCTTATTCACCTACTCTGGTTTGATGCAACGCAGAAGAACACCGTTCAAGTCCTTTCAGAAAAGAACATTATCGACCAAGACGTATGGAATAGACTGGAGATGGAAAGTACGTCTTTGGAATTTATCCATATTTGAAGGATATGCCCCTGTGAGGAGGAAATTTTGCATCTTTGTTAACTAGTCGACCTGATCATTACCTTTGTCAGTATTCAAAAGCATAACCTCTTCCTCACTTTTGACTTCTATGTCTACAGTGAGCTGCTAACACAAACCCTTTCCCCTAACAAGTTTGGTGACTTTTATGTGCACATCATACTCCATCACCTTTGTAATCCACCCAACGCATTTCTCATTCATCTCTTTATTCAACAAAAATTATTTGACACCAGGATGGGAGACCATTAGGTGAATTTTGTTGTTGGACAACATGTGCTTAAATTTATTTAGGGCTCAAATAACTGCAAATAATTATTTCTCAAAAATGAATATTTAAGCTCGTATTCTTTAAGGGATTGACTGAAGAAGGCAATTGGTTGCTCCATCAGATCATCATTTTTTTGGTAAGAATCCCTGAAATACTTTCCTGACCTGCAAAAGCATAAAGAATAAAATATTTATCAAACCTAGGGTTTACCAATGTGGGAGCTTGAGAAATGGCCATTTTGATAGCCTCAAAGCTCTTTTTTCCTTATTTTTTCCATGAGAATGGAATATTCTTCTTTAACATGGCTATCAGTGGTTTAGCCAACGTTGCAAATTGGGGAATGAATCTTCGTATGAAATTTATGGTTCCTAGGAAACTCTGAAGGCCTTTCTTGTGACTTGGAAGAGATAACAACATGATTGAATGAATCTTGGCTGGATCAATGGATAGTCCTTCTACTGAAACAACATGTCCCAACAAATTTCCCTCTTGCACTGTAAAAATGCACTTCTTTGGATTGAGTGAAACCCCAAATTCTCTACATCTTTGAAAAACCTTCCTTAGATGTGTGATGTGATCTTCAACATGCTTAGAATATATAGTTATATCATCAAGGTAAACCAAGATGATATCATTAATTAATCCTTTAAATGCCATGTCCATGGCTCTTTGGAAGGTAGCCCCTACATTGGACAATCCAAATGGCATTTTGTTGTAAGCATACGTGCCCCACTTAGTAGTGAAAGCCGTTTTAAATTGATCAGATTCTTGGACTAGAATCTGATTATATCCCAAATATCCATCGAGAAAGGAAAACCTTTGAGCCCTTGCCACTGTTTGAAGGATTTTCTCCATTGATGGAAGAGGGTAGTGGTATTTTAACAAGGCATGATTTAAATCCCTGAAATCCATGCACAACCGGATCTCTCCATTCTTCTTCCTTACTGGCACTAGATTGGCTACCCATGAGGAATGTTTGATAGGGAAAATTATGCAGATTCGATGAGTTTGGTTAGCTCCTTTCTCATCAGTGGCTCAATCTTGGGATTAATTGGCCTTTGTTTCTAGTGAACTGGCTTAGAATTTGGGTCCAGTTCAATGGTATGTTGTGCTAGACCTGGATCAAAACCATGTAAGTATTTTTAGCTCCATGTAAAAATATCGTGATATTTTTGACATAATTTGATGAAAGCTTTCTTCTCTTGAGCAGTGCACACTTTACCAATCTTTAAAAAAATCGTTTGTCACCTCGACTTCTTCAAAATCTTCTTCCTTGACCACCATGTTTGTGCTTTGTCATTTGGCTTGATCATCTGAATTGAAGATGGATTCAAGGGTAACTAAGCCCTTTAGTAGCTTTTTTCCCTTCACCGTATAATCTAATCACCATACAAATTTTACAGTTTATCTTGGTGTTTGGTAGCAAACTCTACCTCCTCTTGTAGGAAAAGAACAATTTTTTTGTCACTATCGAATACTTGCTAGCTACTTAAATTATCTGGAAGTGCAGGATAGACCACCATCTTGACTACTTGCTGATCCTATTTCATGATGTCCATAGGTATGTCATACTGTGATCCAATTGTAACAATCCTATCAACATCCTGATTTTGTTTTTGGGAACTGCATGAATTCCAAAAGCTTCAAAATCCTCTATCAAATTCCAAACTCAATTCTTGTATGACCTTAAGAGATCATTTTTTGATGCGCTGCAGGGCTGTTACTTGATGCACAACCAACTCACTGTCTCCAAAAATAGTCAGAGCCTTGATTCCTTTCTTCTGAGCTAGTTGAATCCCTTATATGAGAGCCTCATATTCGGCCACATTATTAGTGCAACTAAATTGTAATCAAAAAGATGAGAATTATTTGTTTCCTTATGGAGAAATCAACATAACTCCTGCACCGGACCCATTTTTACTCAAACCATCAAAGAACAATTTCCACAGTCCCTCATAATTGTTTGTTATTTTAACCAATTGAGGTACGATTGTTCCTTCTTCATGGATGCAGTATGTACCCAATCCAGTTTCTTCCAACAATAGTCATCCAAATTCTTCATCCGCTAATAAATCAACGTAGGGATCATATTGAAGATTTGTACTTACCTCATCAAGTAATGTATCGGGGACCTCTTCTATAAGAGTGGTTGGTTCATGATCAACATCTTCATCCTCTGGATCACAAATAACATAATTTCCATTTATGGGATTAGCAGTGTATGGCTCCACATGATTATGGAAAATCGGTTCTGCTCTTATAGTCACCTTCATTCCATAGCGAGTTCTAAGAATCATGTGTGACCAATCTGATGACAAGTAACCGCCCATCTTGGTGGTGAAATCTCATGATAGGAAAATGGCGAAGAGAGGAGGAAGATCAATAATGGATATGTCTTGTGTAAATGACAAGCTAGGACATGCATGGATGGTAAGTTGGAGCCCCTTAATGACTCCAACAATCTTAACAATTGTGCCATCTAACTGAACAACTCCTTTTGTAATTGGCGCATATTGTATGCCTAACACATTTGTGATCTGTTTAGGCATAATGAAACTACTAGCTCTAGAATTGATCATGCAATTATGAACCAAATGATCGCCAATGATCAGGGAAACATAAAATGGTGGTGGTTTGCTAGCCTTAGGAGTTTATTTCTTCTCTGGTTGACACAGACTTGTTGATTTTGCTATTTTATGTCCCGATGATCCATCAGTTGTACAAAAATTGTTCAAAGCCTCTTGCAGTAGGTTCCATTGAGAAGGAATTGAGAGTGCATCCCACATTGTGACACTCAGGTTGGTTTTCTTCATTTTTCAACAATGTTGAATGGAATTTCCCAACTTTGCTAATACCTTTTTGGGCATTAGAGTCTTCTTTTGGAAAATGCTTATTTGGCATTGTGATGTCTTGAAGAACCTTCTCGCCTCTCAACTTGGCTAACAGATGTTTTTGATGGTTTCTTCCCCACATCTTTATCAATTACTTCTTCTTTCGGGGCTGCGAAGTGGATGTTTGATCAGATTTGGGAGCTTGAGATTCTATTTCTCTCTTTTTAGAATGAGTGTTGGCCACCATTGATGAAGCTTCTACATTCAACCCGCAAAACTCTTCAGCTTGCCAATTAAGAAAATTGACTTCTTCAGGGGCCAACGGTTGATCTGTTGCTTCTTGTGTAGATGAATTATCTATTAACTCTGAAGGGGCATATATGCTTTGAACCATAAGGGCCTAACTAAGAACTCCATGGGGACAAAGATTTTGGTTGTGGGATTGAGAACAAGGATAACACCATTCATAGTCTTGAACAAAATTATTTTGGACAGGTACTATGCTTCTAGATGAGCTAGCAACAAGAGGGTTCCAAAATTTTAAAGGCCTGACATTTGTAGCTTGACCTGCAACTTGATTTTGAGGCTGGTTGTTTCCTTGGAAAGGAGGATGTTTAACCTAATACTACTAGTTTTGTGAATGAAATGAAAGATTATATTGAAATTGTTTCCTTTTGAGTGCGACAAGCTCATTTCCAAAAGTTTAGTAGATGACTTAAATTCAAATAGATCATTCAAGAGGCGGGGTAGGATGAGTGGTTTGATTAGAGGCTGTTGGGATAGGAGTGATGATAGGATGATTGTTCGTAAGTTCTGGAGAAAATGGCATTGGAGGTCATGGAGCTATCTTTCCAACCTGAATCAAGGATTTTTTTACTCTTGTGGCAACGTCGTAAGCATAAGGTAATGTAGTCCCTCCCATGGACGAGATTATAACTGCTACATCACTATTCAAGGCTCTTAAATAGTACAAGAACACATTATTTGAAGAAGGTTTTATGAGTGTTGGAATCCTATTCCAGGTTTTGTGAAATCAGAAATTGAAATCACTCATGTATTCTTGAGGAGCCCTCTTCATGGTAGTGAGTTGTTCCAAAAGTGATAGGTGATCACTCTTGTCTTCAAACTATTTACAGAGTTTTTCTCCCAATTCATCCCAAGTGGTTATAGTGCCAACACTTAACCCTTGAAACCATTGAAGTGCTTTTCCCTTGAAAGAAGTGGCCGAAGTCTGACAACAACATTATCCTCTGTGATGTTATGTATGACACAAATGCTGGCTACATCAATAATATGTTCTACTAGAGTAATGTGAGTTTCCCTTGTATAAAAGGGTAAAATTTTGAGTTCCGCACAAGTATAGGGTCAAGTTGAGCCAATAGAAGAGGACTGCTTGCATTGAAAGGGGGAAAAACTTAATTTCATGCCATAACATAAAATGGTTGGTTGTTCCTTGGCAGAGGAAACCTTCCATACATAGGGGTTGAATGCCCCTACGAGGTAAAGCTGCAATAGGTGATAATGAAACACCTCTTCTCCTTTTCTTTGGAGGAGACAAGGAAAGTTCAATATGCTAATAATTTCCTTATTTTGAAGGAGCTCTTGTCTTAATTATTTGCATAAGTGATAATGATGAGACTTTTAATCCATAGAAATGGAGTTGTGAGGTACTTTGAGTCTTGCAAGTGCGAAGAGAAGTACCAACACTTTCCCATCGGGCTTGCCAAAAACTATTGTCGTCAAATCACTACACCCTCCGAATGGCCAGAATGTGAGTGGGACATTTGGTGTGATTGGGAAACATGGGATCACCTCTCAAGTTGTGGGACTTGGGCTCGAGGTGAACCTCCGAGAAGGCCAGATTCCTCTTCCTAAACTAAGCACTACACTACTCCTAATGCAAGAAAAATGGCTAACTAGACCTATGCTAACATTTCAAGGGATTAGGGAGAGAGATTTTCAAGGAAATAAAACCTATACTATAAATGGTGATGCACCAAGAAAAGGGTAATGTAAAACTCATGAATGGTTAATTTGAAGAGGGTGTGTGCACCATAAGTCAACTTCACACTTTCAATCTTGGAGAGGATACATGGTATCAAAAACTAAGAAGCATATGTTCCTCTTGTCAAAATTATGCATAGATAGATTGATTTCAATTGGAAACACAATCGATTACCACAATAATATAAAATGGGCACATCTCAAACATCCATTTCATTCATAAAATTCAATAATAATGTGACTCGTATAACATAAGGAAGATAAAAAATTTCACAATTGATATTCACACAACTATATCACTTTCTAATAGAATGAAATAAGATACTCTAAGATAAAGATAACACAATCACTTATACTAAGGAATTAAGCATTCATAAAGCATAAATACATCAACCATTAACACAATAACTCAGCTTTCCATGGAAAAATATCGCTCTGAATGTAATTGAAAGGTTCCTGAATATTCAAAGAACTCTTCCAAGCTTGAAGAGTGACTTCTAAAAAAAATTGATCTCCCTAAAGACTTAATGTACTTCTCTATTTATAAGTTCCTTAGGCTGAGCCATTATAGTTGGGCCTTAACTAACAATTTACTAAAAATATAAATTTCATTAAACTCAAGTGAACATGTTACCATACAAATAGAAAAGTTTGTTGCAAGAAGTTGACCCAGTTAACCCTGTAGCTTTGACCGATCCAAAGCTTGGATTAGTTCTCTCATGGCCACCTAACTTTGGCTTGGATATGCAACATCTTCTCTAGCTTCAATTTTCCTTGGACCTTATCCTGTGTAACCATTCGATGTTTTTACTAGATTAAATGATTGATAATTCTCTGAATCTCTCTCGTCCTTTGGCCCACATGTGTAGTGATTCACTACATCCACTATCTTGATTTCCCTTGTGATTTTGGATGGAATTCTTCTAAGTTTACCCATGACCTTTTTTAGTCTTCTTGTGAAAACCTAGCATGACACCAACCTATCAATAGATTCACTTCCAAGGTCTAGGTAACCTAATCATCTCGTTTCACCAAAAATTTGATTTTTTCCCAAATTTGATCCTCTAGAAGAACATCAATGTTCTCATTAAAGAACTTACAAATAATAATATCAAACTCTTATGATATGTCTTATAGAGCATCAATGATTTCTATTCGTTTATCATCCAAATTCTTTATCAAATATCACAACACTTGAGACCGGAATTCCATTACCTTTTGATATTCAAACAATTTCAAAGCATCATCAAATACATCCTCTTGAAGGAGTAGATTTGAATCTTCTTCTCTATTTAGGGTTTAGGGCAAAGGATTTAGGGTTTAGGGTTTAAGGTTAAGGGTTTAAGGGTTAGGGTTTAGGGCTCAGGTTTTAACTATACCTTTCCAAGTACAACTCCCCTCTTGAGGATCATATTCATATTCAATGTATCGTTATTAAAGAGGGAAGCTCCCCTATCAAATTGGTTATTCATTATGACGTGGAAGATGAGTAAAGCTAATAAAAGCTAGAGAATTATATTTCATTGGTAATTAGTACTAAGTATTAACAAGACTAATATGGCTTCTGACTACTCGACTAGGAGGTCATGACAATATTAGGACCATATTTCCTAGTCTCCTACCTAGAACTATCATTGATTCTACTCGTATAAAATAAACATAGCGATAAGGGTATGGCTATGAACACAAAGGAGTTGTCAATCTCCTAGTAAATATTTATTTTTACTTCTAAATAGGAGTCAGTTGGCCTATGGCTTAGTGACCTTTCATTCATTGATAATTCCTTTTATGATAAACTAATGGATGCTTTCAAAAGTTCCTTAAAAAAGATAGGGGTAGTCATCAAGCCTAATGAAGGCTATGATGTGATGTGTCAAAACTATATATTCACAAGAACCTCTTATTCCTTAAAAGTCCTTGGTTTGTCTTAGTAATGATGTCTCCTTGTATCCAAGGATCAAGGACTACTGGGGTCTATGGTAGGATTGGACATCCAGGAATCATCTAGCGTCTGATTCAGAATGTCGTTGTATCTAGAGAAACATTATCAAACGTTGGAGTAATGCATCTTGGAAAATAAAATTGAACCTTAGAAATCCTCTCAAATTTCCAGTCTAGGTCATGTTCCTGGTCATGTAGCGAGTATCAACAAACAAAAGAAAACAAATTTGACTAGAATTACTTACGAAATGCATTCCTTTGCTTCGAGCTTATCTTTATAAATGTAATCTGGCTTTCCAAGTTCTCCATATTTTCCAAATTTGGGGCAAATTAACATTCTAGACCTCTAAACTCATGAATAAAATGACAAGTTCATTTCCTTCAACAACCCTTAACCCGAGATACCTAAAGCCTAAACTGTGAACCCTAAATCCTGAGCCCTAAATCTAAACCCTAAACCCTAAACCCTAATTACTAAAACCTAAACCCTAATTACTAAACTTTGATACCTAAACCCTAAACCCCGAACCTTGAGACTTATACCCTTAACACTCAACCTTAAGCCCTAAGCCCTAAACCTTAAACCCTAAACCTGAGCCCTAAATCCTAAACTGTAAACCCTAAACGCTGAACCTTAAACCCTAAACCCTAAATTTTTAACCTTGAACACTAAAAATAGTTGTTGTAAAAAATTCTTAAAAAACATACTAATGAGAATGATTGAAATTGGTACAAAAATTTTGAAGGAGGGAAATTTTAGATATCCAATAAAAAATTGGTACAACCCTTTTCTAAGAAACCCCTTCCCTACGGGAAGCTTGCACAAAGAAATGTTACCCAATACAACTATCTTCTTTTTCACATCGCATGAGAACTATTTCACTCACTATAATGTTCTGTGTCTCACCCATTCTTATTAGTATTGATAGAGAGTATTCAACTGAAAAGGGTTTATATGCTTCATAGGCATAAAATTCAAAGAGAGTTATCAAAATTTGATTCCTTTCATTTGCTGATATTTTGAAGGAGGGAAATGCCGATACCCAAGATTAATTTGGTACAAAGAAATGTTACCCAATACAACTATCTCATTTTTTCTATAGCTTGTGAAATATTTGGAGCTCCAAGAGTGTTATAAATAGTGTAATTATATGCAAAAGATCAAGAAACATTCAATAGTGCAAGTATATGTGGGGAGAAACATGTTGTGCGAGAGATGTGTAATATATAAGGTTTGTCGATCCTTATAGTGTAGAAGATCAAGAGTAGTTTTCACTTTGTAATCACTATTATAGACTGAAGATCAAGTGTAGAAGATCAATACCATTAGAGTATTTTTCCCTAAACACTAAACCCTAAATCGAAAACCCTAACCCCTAAGCTCTAAACCCTTAATCACGGACCTTAAACCTTGAACCCTAAAACCTAAACCTTAAACCCTAAACCGTAAACCCTAAACATTGATCCCTTAACCCTAAACCCTAAAACCTAAACATTGATCCCTTAACCCTAAACCATGAACACTAAACCCTAAACCCTAAACCATGAACATTGATCCCTAAGTTCCCTAAACCATAAAACTTAAACCCTAAACCCTAAACCCTTAAACCTAAACTCTCAACCCTTAATCAGCAATATTACCAACAAATGAGTTTGTACTGGTATTATGGTTGGATGAGGGTCGAATCTCGAGGATCATATTCATATTCGGTGTATCGCCATCGAAGAGGGAAACTCCCCTATCAAATCAATTATTCAATATGACATGGAAGATGAGAAAAGCAAATGAAATATGAAGAATTATATTTCAAGGGTAATTATTACTAAGTATCAACAAGAATAATATGGCTTCCGACTACTCGACTAGGAGGGCATGAAAATGTTAGGACCATATTTCCTAGTCTCGTGCCTAGAACCATCATTGAGTCTACTTGTACAAAATAAGCATAACAACATGGGAATGGCTAAGAACACATAGGGGTTATCAATTTCCTAGTAAATATTTCTTGTTTAGTTCTAAGTGGGATTCAACTAGCCTATGGCTTAGTGACCTTCTATTCATTGATAATTCCTTCTATGATAAACCCATGGATGCTTTCAAAAGTGCCTTCAAAAAGATAGGGGTAGTCATCAATCCTAGTGAAGGGAGTGATGTGATTTCCAAACAACTTGAAATGCAAATAAATTTAGAGGTCATAACATGAATTTAAAAATATCTCTATCATTATAAATGGAATTTAAGTAACAGTGTCTCCCTGTATCTAAATATCGAGGACTACTTTGGAGTTTTTGGCAACAAAGTGAACATTCGGAATCATCGAGTGTCCGAATCGAAATGTCGTTGTATCTGGAGAAAAATTCTCAAACATTGAATTAATGCATCTTGGAAAATAAAATTAAACCTCAAAATCCTCTCAAATTTCCAGTGTAGGTCGTGTTCCTAGTCCTGTTTCTATTTCGAGTTCGGATTTGGTTGTGGTCATCAAATATGGAAGTTTCAGGAAAGGATTCAACACTTGAATAATTATTCCCATTTATATTGTTGGAAATGCTAATGGCAGTGGCAGTGCCTATGGAATTCAGTTGGTGAAAGGTGGGGTTGTGCCTTTCTTGGTTTTTTCTCACGGCATCATTTGTAGCCTTTCTACTATTATTGGAGATAACTCCCCATCATTGTGTGATAAGTTTAAAAGCTCCCTCGGCTCCTAGGAACTTTTTTTTATCAGGATATAGTAACAAGGCTAGTTTTAGCGGGTATTAATAGAAAAAAGAAAATAATTTTGATTGGAATTACTTACGAAATGCATTCCTAAGCTTCAAGATTATCTTTATAAATTCAATTCAGCTTTCCAAGTTCTCCATTTTCCAAATTTGGTTCGAATTGACATTATGGACCTCTAAAAGCATGAAGAAAATGGTGAGTTCATTTCCCCCAACCTTTCTTGAAGTGAATTTAAATGAAATGAAATTTGGAATTTGGAGGTGGCACGTGGTAGACACTGATTGTCCTACCACAAATTTACTTATTGATGATTAATTTTTATTAGTTGGATTTATTTTCCATTATTATGATAAGTGGGTTTTTGATATTACCAAATCACTGTCAGGTTTATTCATGAGAATACAATTATTATTGTGGCACGGTTGATGCAACTCCTTAAATCCTCCCATAATTACAAATACCTCTCCTACGAAACCCCATACAAGTGGATATATGTTAACCAAACTTATCATACCTCCTTGAGATTGAGAAGGGTGTTTAGGAATGCTTTAACTTGCTTGAAGAGTTTGTAGTGTGGAAAAACTAAGAAGTTACCAATGAACATTGCTCTTGTGCAATGTAAGGGATATTTTGGTAAAGACAAGTGAGAGGAGTCTTTAGATGAATGTTGAGCAACTAGATGAGTGACATAGGTGGTTTAGTTGTCTGAGAACATGATGGAATCCTAAAACTCCTACAAATATCAATAACCAATCAATAACACATCTAAAAATCCTACAAATATCAATAACCAATTCAAAAGGCTCCAAAACATAAATAACACCTATATTCTTTCACAAAAAAGATAATGATTATATAATTTAAACCATTAAAGCTTGAAGGTGAATACTTGAAATCTGAAAAATACCTATGTACTAACCATATTAGAATCTGAAAAACTATCTTCTAAACCATGATAGATGGAGTTGTGAGACTAGTTCTATAAGGTGCAGAGTGACCCTAACATCTTATATTTACTAAAATAAATTTAAAGTATAATAAATAATAGTATATATTTTATTATTTCTTATACTATTATTTATATTTTATTATTTCTTATAATTAAACATTTAGTTTTGTACATAGAAGCATGCCTCAACCACATATACTACATAGCACACAGGAATGCACGCACGCTATAACGCGCTCGTGTTTTAGGTTTGGTAACAACCAAACCCAATAATTCAGAATGCACTCACGCTTTAACCAAACGTGTTGCTCGCGTTTTGCTTAAAATCATATTTGTGTCCGCTTTTAGCCCCCCATCAATGTGCATAGGCCCGAGACTCAACTATTGATTATTTTTCATGCATCATGTGTTTTCCTGCACTTACTCGAGCATAAAATTGAAAAGGGGGCCTACAAAGTGCTCCAAGAAACAAACATTGAAGTTTTGAACATGGAACCTATTGAATTTTGCCCATTTTTATTTAGGCCCCTTTAAGCACAAATTGCACTCACATAAATAATGTGAGCAAGATCGAGTCGATAAAGTGGAACATAGATAACACATTATTTTGGTGTTTCAATTTGCGTTGTGGAAAAGGTGTAGTACATGTAGGTGTTTAGTTTTCACTTTTCTATTTCCAACTTTCAATTGATTTATTTTTCTTTTCTAACAAATCAAACATCGTCCACTTTAAAACCTTTATGCCATATTTTTTTAAACAATGATTGATTGGAAGACAAAATCTACCTGCCGCTTATATGGCCAACTGATGAAGGGCTCAATTATCGATGATTGTTCATGCATTGTATGTTCTCTTGCAACTCCTTGAGCTTAACCTAGAGGGGCTCAATAAATAATTATTGTTAGAATTTGAGATGATAAATTAAAGCATAAATAGTAAATAGTAAATACTATTTGTGTAGGAACAATATGAGTCTTGGAATAGGTGTGGGACGTGCAGGGTTTTAATTTCCATTTTTCTATTCATGTTTTACTCTTATCTAACAAATTAAATGTCATATAATCAATAACCTTGCATCTAAATAAAATAAAATAAAAATAAAAATTCCATTTTATGTCAATTGTCCTACTACCATCATTAGACAACCATTTTTGCTTGTGAAAAAATAATTTTCCTTCCATCCAATCAAAGTATAGATAGTGCCCATGGTTGAAGGACGTTGATGCACCAAAATTAGCAAGAACTTGACAAGGTCATAACTTGAGCTCCGTGTGTGTTTGAGTCCATTTTTTAAAACCACATGTTTCAATGAGATGAATGCACCGGTCAAACTGTCCTACCGGTTGGAGCAAGTTTTGGCACATTTTCGGGCCCTAAATCCACCATCTTGAGGCTGAAAATTAGGATTTAAGTTGTAGTTCGGTTTTTCCTATTTTTGGGCATTAGTTAATTTTAGTCTATTAGTTTCATTATGAGTTAGAAAGTTGGAAATTCCTCTAATTTAGGAATGTAGAAGATGCGTGGCAATTTTTGTGCCCGTACAAATAAGCATGCAAACTTACTAAGAATAGTAGGTTCTAGTAAACTGCTAAAAATAGTAATTTCCACCACATAGAGTAGATTTAGTCAAAGTTAGTTAGAGTTTTCTTGGAAACTCGAGTTGGGAGTTGTTTTCCTATTTATGAAACATTTTAATTCATTATTCAATAACAAAGGAGATCTATTTTCTTTGGAGTTCATATTATTTGCGGTATGTTAAGTTTTTTTAGAATTTGGCTACATTATCTGGTATATCTAGTATTTCAAGTGCGTTTGTCTCATCGAAACATGTGGTTTAAAAAAATGGACTAAAACAGACACCCAAAGCTCAAGTTATGACCTTGTCAAGTTCCTCTAATTTTGGCGCATCGACATGGGCACCATTTCTTCCTTGGATGTAAACAATAAACAATGTCTATTGTATTCGTGTTTGTGGGACAAGACAGTCAAAATGTGGAGGATGTCTAGTTCAAAATATGTGGAGTCTATTAGGGCTCAAGTTGGTGCCATCAATTCCATGGTCATCGACTTTGATAGTCGTATTGGTTCCCCACATCGTTTTCCCTACCCTTGTACTTCTGCTCTCTCAAACTACTTCTTCATTTCCCCTCATCCTCCCCCTCTTTTTCACATGCTCAAATTTTATTTAGTCAATCCACCCCCTTCGGCATTAACACATACATTTCACATATGATTGTTAGTTTAGATTTTTACAACTAACATTTAATCGATTTTATCGTGTCAATTACTAATTTAATAGATTTTAGTAGTGTATTTAATCATCCACAATGCATATATTTCATATTTTGTTAATAATACCTTAAAAGTGGTGTGAAAGTGAAAAATTATAATTATGCTATCAAGAGTAGAGTTGAGTATTCTACTACAATGTACATAATGCATATATTTTACATTTGTTGAATAATGCATAATCAATTTTAAATTAGATATGTGGTTTTTAAAAAATATAGAAATGATTTCAATATTAAGAATTTTGATACATTCAATTTTGGTTATGTAAGTTATCCATAGTTTTAGTCGAAAGGTCCAAGGAATTTCAAAACCTAAGGGGAAAATTTTCGCAAAGAAATTTAAAGTTGAGATTAATTTTTGAAAAGTGTAAAACTTACTCGATATGAAATTGTAGAATATCTACATTGTATTTTAGAGAAAATATATATTCATTATTGATAATTTATAATTTTTCCGCAAATTCATTTTTTTGGATAATAATGCAAATAAATTACCCTACTTCTAGTAGTTGTAACCCTAATCATGTTAGTTAATGTAACGTCCTCAATTTCATAATGAAACTTATAATATTTTATTTTAAAGGAATTAAGATAACTTGGAACTTTTAGTTAAAACTAGAGGCTTTCACAATCCATAAAATAAGTCGATTTTTTTTTTTTTGAAAAATTGCTTGATTCTAAGTAACCGTCAATATATTGGATTATAATATGTAATCTATGATCAATAACTAGAATCGACATGTCTAAATATAAAAATGATATTATTATTAATATAAAAATCTTAAATATAATTATCTTAAAAATATTCATTTCAAAGTTTTTATCTTAGTTATTTTTGGTATAAAATAAGATTTATTTTGTGTCTACAATTATTAATAACTTGATTACCTTCCTCACATATTTCCCAAATAATTGGAAACAAATAGTATCAGTATAGATATATTAATGTGTGAGGCTTGAAAACTATATTTCCAACAAAAATGGCTTAAAACTCTAGTGTATAACTTATATATTATGGTTTCTAGAATGACTTCTCTAAGAAAAAGGAATTTGGTTAAGTGACATTCAAATGAAAATAAATTTAAGGTTGAAATTAAAAGTACATTACACCCAATCATGAACACTGAAATGTAATAAAGAATTGAGTCTTGTTTTTTATTTCAACAAAAGGAAATATAAATGACCATTGTTCTAAATATATAAATGTTCATTTATAGGGGTAGCTCCACATTTTTATTTTTATTATGTAACTATATACATTTCAATTTTTAAGGAACCTTCACATTTTTATTTTTGGGCACCTCTTTCAAAAATCAATGGATATGGAAGAACCCTAATACTATTAATTACATGTGAGCACCGCAATGGATACATAGATAGGGAGGAGAAATGGAGAAACAATGTAGGAGGAAGTGGGATGATGGAAAATTGATCAAAGAGAGGAGAATTACGGGGAAGAAAACAATTGGAGGGAAAGAAGGTGACCCATTAATGTAATTAAAGTGGAAAAATTTGGGGGCCACTAGATAATAGAAGTTGAAAAAATCATTGGTGAAAGGATTAATAACTTTCACCTTAGGATATATTTTTAAAAATGTATGTTACCGACGCGGTGCGTGACACACACAATGTGAGTGGATTCATAGGGGACACAATGGAAAATCCAATGGAGATAGTTATCCCATTCAAAATCCCCCAACAACTCAAATCCCTCCTCCTTCACCATCATTGATCCTCTTCTTTCTCTTGGTAATCGACATATGGATTGTATATCTTTTGTGTGAAATGTGTGAACCATTTGAGAGAGAGAGCTATGTGAACCATGCAAAGGACATATGGAAAAAGTTATTGATGTTGAAATCAATTGCATATATCCTATATATCGTCATTCTTCCTTCCAATAATAAGTGACAAAAATGAATTCATTATTATTGTGTGATTATTCACAATACTTATTTTTCTTCAAACGTGGGACATAAAATCATATAAGGGAGCTAAAATTGTATGGATCTATCATTCCAATGCGCAGGGACCTCAAATTATATATGACATATTTATTCGTATAAGTAGCGTGTACCTATAATTTTGATAGCATGAATGTTTGATTGGATTCTTAGGTTATGTGTGGCACAAGGTGAGTACTTTACGATTAGATTTGAATGAGGTTCTCACAGGCTAAGCTACGGGTGAATGTCAATGTAATGACAATACAATGACACTAACTAGACATGTGTACACTTAACAATTAAAAAGTAAACTTTAAATTCCATAAGAAAAACAAATTAATTTAAATGCTTTATTTCCCTTTTTATATTTCCATTTTGGCTGGCCATACTTGGCCTCATGAACAAATTAATACTTAAATTAAAACCGATTTGTAACTACAATGTCACATACTTAGATATTAATAGAAATGACTATCTTATTTAATGTATTTTTGTTGGGTATTAAATTTCTCTTAATTTCCGCCAACATATAAATCCTTTGGTTTTTATAGCTTTGTAGATTTTTGGGATAACTTTAGTTATATTATTATGTGTTTTAATAACATAACCACCGATCTAATACAATGGAACAAACTATAATGAAAATAGAAAATACTTTCAAAACAAGAGAAAACATGTTATAATAATAATAAAGTTGGACACAATTTCAATAACCTTAAATATTAAAATATGTGTCACATACATTGGAACACATGGAATATTAATTCGACATTAACTCGCTAACTCCTATCTCTATGACAAATAAACAAAAAAAAAAAGGATATTGCTAATAATATTTTTGCCTAACTTTTAAACCATGTACTTTTCCAATGTTAAAATGGAGGGTGGGGGTGTTTGAGGACATGTTGACGAGGTCTAAAAAATAAAAGATTCTGATGCACTAATGCTCCCGAAATTCCAAAAATACAATTCCTTTTAAATGCGGTGATAAAAATGACACCGATAAGGCTAGCCACATCTAATTGCCTAAAGAAATTGAGAATTTGGAAGAATAATTTAGTATGAAAAAGGATAAAATCAAGCGATGCTTAGGAAAGCTAAGAAAGATATCTTTTGAGGAATAAAGCACACTTGATGCAACAAAAAATAAGGTAGAAAAAATCCTATAAAAATTCAAAAAAAAGTACAATAACACCAAACATGTGTGAAAGTTTAGAAGGACCTTAGTGTGCACACCGAAAATATGCCCCTACTGTAGAAAGCCTTAAATGAATGGAAGACACATAAATATATTTTAAGGAAGGAGTACCATAATTGTTTGAAGAGGTGAATAAAAGGTTACTCCGAGATCGGGAAACCAAGTTAGTGTGGGGTGATATTGAACCCATAAGTTTTGAGCTACAAATTTATATTCTTTAATGATTAAGTCCCACATTGGGAAACCATTCTTATTCTTTACTCCTTATTTTTTTGGAGCACACACATTTGGTGTAAGAATAATACAAAACATGCATATGTTAGAGTAGGTATTTACCTTAGCTGATGTTCACCTAGGTACTCTATTTACTTTTATTGTATTTATCCTCACCCACTTATGTGTGTGGATATTTCTTTTATCATATTTAGATATTAGGAGATATTATCTAGTTGTTAGCTATAGTTCTTTCCTTGATCTATGGTATTGACTAGATCCTTGATGTCTAATTCTCTCCTAAATCTATGGTCTTGACTAGTTCTTTGATGACTAGTTATTTCCTTGATTTATGGCTTGATCTACGACCTTGACTGGTTCTTAGATTGTTATTCCTTGCCTATTTAAGCAAGGCCCATTCTCAATGTATTGCATTGAGTTCCATAATAATATATGATATTGCTTCTCATTTATTTGCAAAGGTTTATGTAAAGTTATTATGGTGAATTACTTTCATCTTATTGATCGTGGTGTTTGATTAGCATCTGTGTTCTTGGCTTGGTATGATCTGGTTATCGTTCCTTTCATGGTATCAGAGCAGGAGATTGTTGTTGACATCCGTCTGTAAGTTTTATTTTGCAAATAAAATCTTTGTGTATTCATATATTTGGGAT
The DNA here is from genome assembly GCA_018340775.1 of Taxus wallichiana var. yunnanensis. NCBI lineage: Eukaryota > Viridiplantae > Streptophyta > Pinopsida > Cupressales > Taxaceae > Taxus > Taxus wallichiana. The sequence goes on from CM031244.1 coordinate 6,521,639, forward strand.
TTGGTCGTATTTTGTTGTTGCATGCATTTTTATGCAAAACAGAGGCTTCCATTGGATCTAGAAGGTGTGAAAACCCTAAGATTGACTGTAAACTTGGCCATTTATGGGGCAATCGGTTTTGTGGTTTTTATGGTTGCAGTGAAATACACAGGTTCACCTCGGGATTCGCACCACAAGAATTTTGATTCTTTCCTTTTTGGCAGGGGTCCACAAATGTTGTGCATGTTTTTACTATTTCGGAAAAATCCACAGGTTGTTATTTTCGGCAAATAAAGGTCACTCTACACATGCGACACACCCCAAAATAGTAACCTTAGCCCTTGGTGATATGGTATGGTCATATGAGGGCTTAAAGCTTGTGATTCCTACTAGTAGGTGCTTAGCTTCAGCCCCCTTTAATTTTATTTTTGTGGTGAAGGCAACAACAATTTATTTTGTTTTAGTGGCAACTAAAATAAATAACATAGCAAAATATTAAAAAGCTTGTATCTTTTGATCGGTAACTCGGTTTTGAGTGCCGTTTTTGCAAAAGTGCTTGTTTTTTCGTGCTCTTTCCATTGGAATTATTTATTTTGAGACTTGAAATATAATTATAAAGTGTCAAATAAGGAGGAGTTTTGTAATCAATTGTGGATGCAATTTCGGTTGAGTTTGATGTCATAAACTTTTGGGAGTTGCAGTTTGTACCTATCATGGATTTTGAGAATGATATGCTTTTCTCTGAAGTATGTGGAATTCAAGAGGATATTGTAAAATTTGTGGAAGAAAATAGATCACTCAAGAAGTGAAATTCTCTTCTACAATCACTCATTCATGATAAGGATACAATAATACACTCCCTGCAGAACAAACTTGCTAGCCTACAACATCACCATCATATTGTGGACAACCATATCCATGCTCCTAGTCCACTTGCAGTTGTTGCTCTTGTACCCACTGACATTGATTTGCTAGTCTTTGAGCCTAAACCTACTTTTGATGCTTCTAAACCTATGAGGCTTGTTATTGCATGCTCTTCCACATCTGTGCCTATTACAGTACCACATGTTGTGTATCCTATTTCTACTCAGCTACATGGCTTTTTTTGAGAAGCATACCACTGCATTCAATTCTCACATGCTTCATTCTATGGGTCTCACTAATGGATTCATTGGTAGACATTCACAGGGTATTGTTTCCTCTATTCCACATGTTAAGTGGAATTCTTGTCATGACATTGGTTTTCGAGCAGATACTTCATTGGGATCACACATTGACAGAGCTCCTTTTTTGTTCGCTTGACTCTTTCTGAGGATCATGAGCAACACATGAGTTATGCACCTTCACTCAGGCTTAAGAAACCTAATATTTTAGTTTTTAGACATGATCAACTTGACACACATTCTGATGTTCTTTTGCATGCACCCATTGTGCATTTTACACCAAGTCATATGCAGAATCTTCTTCATCCATCCATGTTGATTTGGGGTGGATATCTAATCACTCATGGCGGTGACATAGGCATTCATTAAGAGGACTCTATAGACATGGCTCCTCCACCATTCAGCCTCTTGCTCCACTTTCTATACCTTCTACATTGTGATGCTTCTTGTTTTGAGAATTTTTCTTTAGCAGGTGTAGTGTAGCTCTCTTGTTTGTTGAGAGATTTTGTATCTGTATTTTCGACACTTTTGGCATATTAACAGTATCTCTTATGGGGGATCTATTCTAGTGTATTCTAATGTTAGTTTGTCAATATTTGAGTAGTTGTTTGAGATTTTGGTGTGACAACAAGTCGTGTAGCTATGATACCAAGCAGTTAAGCATGCCACCCCCAGAGTAGTTCTGGGATGGGTGACCTCCCAGGAAATTCCCAGTGTCACTTCCTCCTAATGATGTTAGGCTTGATTGGGTGTATACCCGACTCCATCATGCAGGAGGGTATTGGCGTAGCAACTGATTAACACAATGAGATCCCTCTCCACCATTAGTTCGAGCTTTTGGTGTGACGGCAAGTTGTGTAGCTCTGATACCATGAAAGGAACGATAACCATATCGTACCAAGCCAAGAACACAGATGCTAATCAAACACCATGATCTATAAGATGAAAGCAATTCGGGGGAATAACTTTACATAAAACCTTTGCGAGCAAATGAGAAGCAATATCATATATTATTATAGAACTCAATGCAATACATTGAGAATGGGCCTTGCTTAAATAGGCAAGGAATAATAATCTATGAACCAGTCAAGGTCGTAGATCAAGCCATAAATCAAGGAAATAACTAGTCATCAAAGAACTAGTCAAGACCATATATTTAGAAGAGAACTAGACATCAAGGATCTAGTCAATACCATAGATCAAGGAAAAAACTATGCCTAACAACTAGATAATATCTCTTAATATCTAAAGAAGATAAAGAAATACCCACACACATAAGTGGGTGAGGATAAATACAATAGAGGTAAATAAAGTACCTAGGTGAACATGAGCTAAGGTAAATACCTACTCTAACATGAAAGGAACGATAACCAAATCGTACCAAGCCAAGAACACAAATGCTAATCAAACACCACGATCTATAAGATGAAAGCAATTCGCCAGAATAAATTTACATAAAACCTTTGCAAACAAATGAGAAACAATATCATATATTATTATGGAACTCAATGCAATACATTGAGAATGGGCCTTGCTTAAATAGGAAAGGAATAACAATCTAAGAACCAATCAAAGTTGTAGATCAAGCCATAAATCAAGGAAATAACTAGTCATCAAAGAACTAGTCAAGACCATAGATTTAGAAGAGAACTAGACATCAAGGATTTAGTCAATACCATAGATCAAGGAAAGAACTATCCCTAACAACTAGATAATATCTCCTAACATCTAAATAAGATAAAACAAATATCCACACACATAAGTGGGTGAGGATAAATACAATAGAGGTAAATAAAGTACCTAGGTGAACATGAGCTAAGGTAAATACCTACTCTCACACCCCCCTTCAAGTGAAGCTAGGGGATAAAATAGATGTGGCATGTCCGTAGTATGAATCCCGATAACTAGGCCTGATGAGGTACTCATGTACAATAACTAGGAAAAAAGGGACACCGCAAGGTACCCAAAACTAGTATCAACAAAGTAAAGAGAGTAAAGACTCGCTCCAAGTCATCCCAAGAAGCTCGGCTCAAAAACCTCGTACAATGCTAAATAATTTTGGTGTGCACAGTGGTCTGAATCCACTTCTTGATCACAAAACTCAAAAACAACTAACACTGGGCTCCACCAGAATAGCTCCATACAAGGAGACTGTCAACGGAGTGATGTCGAAAGTGTAAAAAAACACCAAACATAATTTGATCAAGTGCTGCAAATAGGTGTGCCATGATCCAAGAACAATAACCAAAGCAACAAGGCAAGGACACAAAATACAGAGTGTCACGATCCAAGAAAAGCCAAGGTAATAAGGTAAGGACACAAAACTTGAAGAAGCAAGATCAACACCACACCCTCCCATACTATTGAATGGGTGGAGTGGCTATTCTAAAATTTGTATGAGTTACCCAAAATCAACTACTCGAACACTGAAAAAATAAAAATGGGCTCCACCAAAATAGCTCCCCCATAAGAGAGACTGTTGACATGCCAAAAGTGTCGAAAATATAGATAAAAAATCTCTCAACAAACAAGAGAGATACACTACACCTGCTAAATAAAAATGCTCAAAACAAGAAGCATCACAATGTATAAGGTATAGAAAGTGGAGCAAGAGGCCGAATGGAGGAGTCATGCCTCAGAGTGCTCTCAACGAATGTCTATGTCACCTCCACGAGTGATCAGATATCCACCCCAAATCAAAACGGATGGATGAAGAAGATGCCTGCATATGACTTGGTGTAAAATGCAAAATGGGTGCATGTAAAAGAACATCAAAATGTGTGTCAAGTTGATCATGTCTGACAGTTGAAATATCGGTTTCTTAAGCCTGAGTGAAGATGTAGAACTCATGTGTTTCTCAGGATCCTCAGAAAGAGTCTAGTGAACAAAAAAAAAAGGAGTCACAATGTGTGATCCCAATGAAGTATCTACTCGAAAACCAATGTCATGATGAGAATTCCACTTCACATGTGGAATAGAGGAAATAATACCCTGTGAATGTTTGCCAATGACTCCGCTAGTGAGACCCATAAAATGGAGCATACAAGAACTGAATGCAGTGGTATGCTTCTTAAAAAAGCCATGCAACTGAGTAGAAGTAGGATACACAACATGTGGTACTGTAATAGGCACAGATGTGGAAGAGCATGCAGAAACAAGCCTCACAGGTTTAGAAGCATCAAAAGCAGGTTCAGGCTCAAAGACTGGTATATCAATGTCAGTGGGTACAAGAGCAACAACTACAAGTGGACTAGGAGCATGGATATGGTTGTCCATAATATGATGGTGATGTTGTAGGCTAGCAAGTTTGTTCTACATGGAGTGTATTATTGTAGATCTGTATTTTCGACACTTTTGGCATGTTGAAAGTATCTCTTATGGGGATCTATTCTGGTGCATTCCAATGTTAGTTTTTCAGTGTTTGAGTAGTTGTTTTGGGCAACTCATACAGATTTGTAGCATCACTCCACCCATTCAAAGCGATGGGAGGGTGTGGTGTTGATCATGCTTCTTTAGGTTTCGTGTCTTTCCTTGTTACCTTAGCTTTCTTGGATTGTGACACTCTAGATTTTGTGTCCTTCCTTGTTGCTTTGGTTTTGTTCTTGGATCATGGCACACCTATTTGCATGAGTTTATCAAATTATGTTTGGCATTTTTTTTTCTTTCGACATCACTCGTTGACGTATCCTTATATGGAGCTATTCTCGTGAAACCCAAAGTCGATTGTTTTTGAGTTTTGTGATCGAGTAGTGGATTCAGACCATACAGTAGTGCACACCAAACTTCTTCAGCATTATACGATTTTTTGAGCCGAGCTTCTTGGGATGCCTTGGAGCGGGTATTTACTCTCTTTACTTTGTTGTTACTGGTTTTGGGTACCTTACGGTGTCCCTTTTTTTCCCAATTATTGTACATGAGTACCTCATTAGGCCTAGTTGTCGAAACTCATACTATGGACATGCCACTTCTATTTTGGCGCCTAGCTTCACTTGAGGGGGGTGTTAAAGTAGGTATTTGCCTTAGATCATGTTCACCTAGGTACTTTATTTACCTTTATTGTATTTATCCTCACCCACTTATGTGTGTGGATATTTATTTTATCTTATTTAGATATTAGGAGATATTATCTAGTTGTTAAGTATAGTTCTTTCATTGATCTATAGTCTTGACTAGTTCTTTGATGACTAGTTATTTCCTTGATTTATGACTTGATCTATGACCTTGACTGGTTCTTAGATTGTTATTCCTTGCCTATTTAAGCAAGGCCCATTCTCAATGTATTGCATTGAGTTCCATAATAATATATGATATTGCTTCTCATTTGTTTGCAAAGTTTTATGTAAAGTTATTCTAGCGAATTAATTTCATCTTATTGATCGTGGTGTTTGATTAGCATCTGTGTTCTTGGCTTGGTATGATCTGGTTATCATTCCTTTCAAAGCATATAGGTTTCGTAATAAACACACGAGGAAGAATTTATATATGCATGGATATAGTGGAAAAACTAGACACATACGAGATAGTTTGATCACAAGAAAGCTGCATGGGCAAGTAAATTTGGAGCACCAAAGGAATAGTTAGAATAAGTATAGAAAAAGAACTACAATTCTAACCATAAGCATGTTAAGAAAGGAAAAACAATGTGTGAGGTGGAATTTGAAGGTAGTTAAGTGATTTTTTCCAAAAATAACCAAAGAAGTAGTTGTCAAAGCGGCTAAACTACAAGGCATTATAATAAAGAAACCTATGTAGAGTGTTAAGTTGTAAAATAGATTACATGCGGCATAACCACCACTTGAATGTAATAGATAATTGTTTTTAGACCGAACTCAAGGGCTAAATAAAACTCTTGTTCAAACTAGTAAAGGAAAAGTCCCACTAGTATAAACACTCATTGAGGCCAAGATATTGGTTTTTCAACGACCAATGAAATGAAATAACCTTAGAGAAAAATTACATTTCATGTAATTTGTTCATGCATTCCCACAATACTCTAGCATACTAGTTGTTGAATCCCTTTCATACGAACACATCTATTAGTCGAACTTGTACTTTACAAACCATTCCAGCATATGCAAATAAACATTGGTGTGACCATGTAATAGAGTGTGACATATTGGGATCAAATCAAAAATATTGACAATGCATGCTGATGCAAAAACATCCTAGGACCAAAACAATCCTACACAATTTTACCTAAGGATGAATGTGAAACTTTGAAGGTGCAAAGGAAAGAAGGCACAAGAGATGTTCATGGAGAAATATGGGGAGTAGAAGAGTGGGGAATTTTTGGTGCATGACTAGGGAAGCATGGCACGTAAATAAGTAGATATGCGTGTGGGAGAATGTGAGGCACATAAAATAATTATAACAAGAGGGAAAATGGCATATGGAGGACACAAAAGGAAATGATGCACCAAAGAGGCATAGTAGAATGTGAAGCACGAAAGGAGGATACCAAGGAGGTAGAAGGAAAATGTACACACGAGATGGTGAGGAGCACAAGAGGATGAAAACATGAGATGGTGGGGAGCACGGGAGGATGAAAGCATGAGATGAAAGGAGGAGCACACAAATATTTTAAAAGTGATAACACCCCAAAATTTTGTAATAACTAACTAATAAAGACTAACACCATAATAGTCTAGAGCTAAGCTTAAGTTTAGAAATGAAACATCAAGATCAAAGCTTAATGGAATGTAACAACGAAAGCTATATGAAATTAAATATTTAAATCACAAGCATTCATAATATGTTTAATTGATTACTACAAGAATTGAACCTATGAAGATTAAAAAGCAATCAAAGTGTGTGTTGTTGCTACTTCATTGAAGGTGAAAGGACCTCTCTAACAATGGCTACAAGGCCATATTAGATATTCCTTTACTAACCAACTTGAATAAATGGATGCAAATGGGGATGCAAGCTATTCCAACAATGGAGTAAGGCTCATATGTTTTATATGATTAATGTTATTCAAAACATGGTGTAAAATTTAGAGGAAGGAGTTTAACCCCTTTTTATAGGCTTTCCATTTGGGAAAGGCTTGCAACTTGGTGCATATGGGACTAATGAATAAAAGCATAAGGTAATCTGTTATCCAAAATGTGCCCCCGCTCATTTTGTGGCTAACTCCTCTCATTCTTCCCTCTCTTCTTCGCCTCAGTCACAAAATTTTACTTTTCAAGCACTCAAAACCTTCTGGAAATGGCACCATTGGATAGAGCTCTTTCTCAACTTTCCAGAAAGGTAAAGTTTTCCTCCTAACTCCATGTATTTTTGAAGTTATGGCTCACGGAGTTTTTGGAAAAATTTCCCCGAAAGGCCCGCAGCCAATGAGATGCCGCCACATGGCACCTAGAGTGGTGGAGTGTGGGGAAATTTTGGAAAATTTTCCAAATGACCAAAAAGGTAAAAATTCAAAAAAATTCCAACCGACCCGATTTGGCCCTATTTTGCCCTAAAACTTCAAATCGCCATATCTTTCGATCCAGAGCTCGGTTTTTCACGTTATTTATATCAATGGAAAGCTGGTAAAATTATCTACAAGATTCTAGGGTTATTTTTGTATTTTGGTGGAGTTTGGAGAGAGAAAATAAAGAAACACCTCTGGCACGTGGTCATGGACAGAAATGATGTTTCAACCACCGTTTTTAATGAAGAATGGCTCGCATTCTCTCCCAGCATGGTTAAAAATGTCAGGGAATGGGTATGTCAGGGTGCCCATGCTATTTTGATGGCATTTTGGTCAATGGTTGAACCCCTTGCATGTTTTCCTGCGTTTCTCTCTCTTGGGGTCGTGGTTTGCACTGTAAAAGCCAGGATGAGTTCATTTTGCAAGGAGAGACACTTTTTCAGCTCTGCAACTTCCTTTTTCTTCCTCCTTGGCAGAATTTGTGAAGAAATTTTACCTTTCCATGTAATGCAGCACCTTTTCTTGCCTCTAGATCACTGTAATGTACTGTATTGGATCTGAGATGTTGATATATGTTCTGTGATTAAAATCCCTCAATCCTTTCATATATCTATCATTGATTTCTTGATCTTTCATTACATTTTGAGAATTTGTGCATGTTTTGTGCTGTGTTTCCTTGTGGATTGTGTATTTCATGCAGCATCAGGTGTCTACAACTCCTTTGGTGCATCACCTATTAGCATTAGTTCTTTCTTTTTACATTCTCTATCTCTGTCTCCTTGGAATTTAGAGTAGATTTAGGAGTTTAAACCTCTGCAATTGTGCAAGTGAAATAGCTGATCAGAGGAGTTGAGGAACCAACCTCTAATCTGGAGATTCCTCTTCCATTTTGCAAGTCCCACACTTGGGAAGAGGATTCAATGTTGTGCAATCACACTGGATGCATAGGGTGATCAAACTAGAAATCTGATCAACATCCAGGGGGTGCTGCTGATTTGCCACAACAGTTTTGGCACGCCCGGTGGGACCTTAGAGGTCTTCCACTTTATCTTTAACAGTTGGTGTGTTCCTGTTAAAGATTTAGCCTTTTGGAGGCACTTTCAAAATCACATCTGGTGACTCCATCTGGTAAACAACTCATTCTCTAAGTTGCAGACCTATTTTCCATTCATTTCCATCCATTCTTCTTTCCATCATTTTCATTCTTTTCCATTCCATGAAGTTGTGCAATCATGACTTCATTTCCATCATGGAATTCACATTTACAACAGCAGTATATCACACCTCCAACATGTTTTACAAATCCTCCAAATCAACATTTTGATCAAATTCAAAATTAGCATGTCTACCCATATGAGCAGCAGTGCCAAAGTCAGTTTGGATATGAAGCATGTCAAGCACAAGGGTATGCTGGTTGTGAGGGCAGTCAAGAAGAAAATGCAGATCTGCTGGAACAAATCCAAAAGATGGAGGCAAAGATGGTGCAATCAAGAGCAACAACTCAAATGAAAGCTTTCAAAATTGGTTGCAGGACTCCTTGTCCATGGGGAGGCCCTTTTCCAAGACACTTCAGCCCTCAGGAGAAGTTGGACTTCATGATGGAGATACTGCCCCAACTTGCACAATGGACAACAAAAATAGAGGCCTATACACTTGGTGTTGAACAACCTCGTCAATGGGTAAGTTCTACACCATCATCTGGTTTTTCTCTTCCCATTACTCAAGCAGCATCATCTCATTTGGAATTTCAAATTCTAAATCCAGTCAATGCTGCCCCAGGAGTTAATTCCATTTCTCCATTCCCTAGTCTCCCACCACACCTCAATTCTTCTTTCCCCTTTCCTTCCAAACAGTCATCCCCTCCACAAGAGCTAACAAAAATACCCTCTCCTCCAAATAAACAAGATTTTCTACCTCCTCCACCACCACGAAAAATTGCCAAATCAATTGAGTTACAATCCACTTCTCCTCTTGCATTCCCAAATCCATGTTGGGAGGATAAAAATCAGAATGCCAGTCAAGGAAAACAACAACAAAAAGAAAATCCAAACAAAGATAAAGAAATTCAAAGTCTGAAGAGTTGGGCTCTTAAATTTGGGATGAAAAAGATCCCCTTGATGGTTAAGCCTTCAGAAGAGGTTGGAGTTGGAGAACAGGTGGTGGTTAAGACTGATTTTGTGGCAGCAGAAGAAGAGAAAAAAGAAGAAGCAGATCAACAGTCAGTTTGCTTAGAAAGTAGTGTCCATGTTGGCACTCTATTTGAAGGGAATGCTGATTCAATTCAAGTTGCACAATCAGCCATAGAGGAAGAAATCTCAGAAGAAGATCTTGCAGTCCCAACTTGTCCTCTAGAGCAGTAGATTGAAGAGTTTGACTTGAAAAACTTCGTGCTAGAGGAAGAGTTCTATCAAGAGCAGGATTGTCTTCAAGTAGTAGAGGAGGAAGAAGCTGCTCCAAATCCAAAAGAAGAGGAGCACATTCTAGTTGTGGAGGAGAAAATTGCAGATCCAAGGGCTTTGAGCACAAAGCAGGCTACAGGAGAACCTTCAGTTCTTCTTTCTACTTCATCTCTCTCAAGTTCTAGTGCTGAAGAAGAGTTTGATCTCTCAAACTCAATGTTGGAGGATGAAAGAAACCATGATGATCAAGTTACAGATCAAGAGGACACCATGGAGGAAGTTGAGCATTTGCAGCAGGACAACCATGAGGTAGTGTATCTGTCAGATTTGGAGGACTGTTTTGATAAAGAAGAACCAGTTGAGTTTCCACCATTCCTTCTTTCATCTTCCACGTCCCAAATACTTGAGCCTGCTGTCATGAAGGAGAGCATTCATTTGCAGCAGCCTACATCTTATAGCAGCTCTTTGGAACCAAGATTGGAAGATTTTAATCTTTCATGTTCTTCATTGGAGGAAGAGAAAGGGCAGAAAATTCCTACCATTGCTTCCACATCACCCACCCAAGAAGGTCTACAAGAAGACTCCATTTTTGGAGTTGAAAATCAGAGCTATGGGCATATCAAATGGATCATACCTTGCCCAATAAGGTATTTGACTTCATTGGAGTCAAAGGAGAAGTCACAACTAGTCATGCTTGCTTCTAAGCATGAGGGTGAGCTACAAAGTACCAAGGATCAGCTGTCATACCTCTTCAATCCAAATGTAGAGCAACTAAAAGAGGTATTGGATTTGTTTTCAGTTGACACCTTGATGATTTGGGTAGAAGACCAGCTTCTTGTTGATTTTCCACTCATCCAATCAGCCATGTTTAGTGCCAAATCAGTTGCATGGTTGCAACTTTTGAGAAAGGGAAGCTATTTCTCCCAACCAGTTGCAGGGTTTGTTTAGCCCACTTTTGCTTCCAGTTAGAGTAGGATAGGTAGTTTTTCTTTCAGTAAAAGAAGTGCTTGTGCACACTCTGCATGTTCCATTTTGGAGCATGTATGACTTTAGTTTTGTACATAGTTTTTGTGGTGCTGGTTTTGCTCTTGCGTAGTCCATTTCAGTGGGTTTTCAAGTGGCTCAGAGAGGAGGTTTTCAAAGTTTAGATCAGTTTGCAGGCTACAACTCATGACTCCATGCCCAATGGATTGCTTCAGGCAACTAGTAACTTCATCCAACAGGTAAATGACCCCTCTGAGTCACCAAAATTGTTATCCAAAATGTGCCCCCCTGCTCATTTTGTGGCTAACTCCTCTCGTTCTTCCCTCTCTTGTGCCTTAGTCACAAAATTTTACTTTTCAAGCACTCAAAACCTTCTAGAAATGGCACCATTGATAGAGCTCTTTCTCAGCTTTCTAGAAAGGTAAAGTTTTCCTCCTAACTCCATGTATTTTTTAAGTTATGGCTCAGCGGAGTTTTTGGAAAAAATTTCCCCTGAAAGGCCCGCGGCCAATGAGATGCTGCCACGTGGCACATAGAGTGGTGGAGTGCGGGGAAATTTTGGAAAATTTTCCAAATGACCAAAAAGGTAAAAATTCAAAAAAATTCCAACCGACCCGATTTGGCCCTGTTTTGCCCTAAAACTTCAAATCGCCATATCTTTCGATCCAGAGCTCGGTTTTTCACGTTCTTTATATCAATGGAAATCTGGTAAAATTTTCTATAATATTATGAGGTTATTTTTGAATTTTGGTGGAGTTTGGAGAGAGAAAATAAAGAAACGCCTCTGGCACGTGGTCATGGACAGAAATGACGTTTCAACCACCGTTTTTAATGAAGAATGGCTCGCATTCTCTCCTAGCATGGTTAAAAATGTCAGGGAATGGGTATGTCATGGCACCCATGCTTTTTTGATGGAATTTTGGTCAATGGTTGAACCCCTTGCACGTTTTCCCATGTTTCTCTCTCCTGGGGTCGTGGTTTGCACTGTAAAAGCCAGGATGAGTTCATTTTGCAAGGAGAGACACTTTTTCAGCTCTGCAACTTCCTTTTTCTTCCTCCTTGGTAGAATTTGTGAAGAAATTTTACCTTTCCATGTAATGCAACACCTTTTCTTGCCTCTGGATCACTGTAATGTACTGTATTGGATCTGAGATGTTGATATATGTTCTGTGATTAAAATCCCTCAATCCTTTCATATATCTATCATTGCTTTCTTGATCTTTCATTACATTTTGAGCATTTGTGCATGTTTTGTGCTATGTTTCCTTGTGGATTGTGTATTTCATGCAGCATCAGGTGTCTACAACTCCTTTGGTGCATCACCTATTAGCATTAGTTCTTTCTTTTTTGCATTCTCTATCTCTGTCTCCTTGGAATTTAGAGTAGATTTAGGAGTTTAAACCTCTGCAATTGTGCAAGTGAAATAGCTGATCAGAGGAGTTGAGGAACCAACCTCTAATCTAGAGATTCCTCTTCCATTTTGCAAGTCCCACACTTGGGAAGAGGATTCAATGTTGTGTAATCACACTGGATGCATAGGGTGATCAAACTAGAAATCTGATCAACATCTAGGGGGTGCTGCTGATTTGCCACAACAGAACCTTATGTTAATTAACTATAGCTAGGTGAGTTAGCAAGTGGGTTAATACCTTATGGGAGTTAAGGGTTCTTTAATTAATCAATTAGGATTAATTAATAGACTATAATAAGCTTTTTAGGCTAATTGGAGGTGTTTGAAGCAGAATTTGATAAGATTAGAAGTATTTGAAAGCGGGATTTAGCCAATAAGAGGGTTAGTTGATTAAATTCTTCTACAAGGCTTAATTAGATAATTAATAGCTAATTGCTGATTTGAAGAGGATTATGACTAGTGAACTATCGTTAATTGGCATCCAGAATGTGATAGAAGCTAGTTAATTAACAAAGTTTCATTAATTGACCAAAATGGAGGGAAACATTAGTTAATTAGCGGAAATCACTAATTATAATGGAAATGGTGAAATAGAGGATAATGATTACCACTTTAGCATTAAAATCACAAGTAGCATTTTAGGTGTCTACAAGAAGAGCCCAAAATAGAAGCAAGGGTGCAAATTAAATATGAATAACAAATCCCGAGGGGAAAATATTTAGCAGAGAAGACATGATAGGTTTCATGTCTATTTGGTGGCGTGGTTGATGGTGACATGTTGATTAAAGGATCAATTAGAGAATCCAACCGCCTAGTGATGTGGTGCGAGAAGAGTGGTCAAATGGAGATAAAGTGGACAAGGGTATTAAAAAGGCCACAAATTTGGATTTGTTTAGGAAAGGATGGAGGAGCCAATGTAAAGGAGAGAGAAACATGAAAAGACCAATGCAGATGGATATAAAAGGAGGATGAGTTCACTTTGGTTGGGGTTGTTGAATAAGAGTCATGTAAAGGATTAGTGTTTGAGGGACAAAGAAGAGAGGTTGGGAATAAGTCATAGATCCGAATGAAAACATAAACAAGATGGGTAGATCCTTAGAGTCCTCTCAATTTGTGATAAGTTCCATGGTGTAAGATTTGTAGATTCCATATGGAAATTTTCCATTAATAGAAGTTTGCATCCTTAGTGCATCCCATCGCATGGACTCTATAGGCACGAGGAGTGCACCTTATCATCATCAAGTGGTATCGAGCATACTACTTTCATGTAAGAGAGAGTTAGAAGAATGTTGATCATGAGGCAACTCACATAAAATATTTTTTTCTCCACTAAGATAAAGGTGGGTAGATAATGCAAGGGAAAATTGGAGTGTAATGGTTAGGAGAATTGTTGATATTGCATGAAAAGGAAATATGGCACCAAGAGAAGGGATGTGTTATATGCATAAGTTATGAGGAAGATGGTGGAGATATTGGAGGATCTCTAATAGATAAAACAGTAAGGACCGATTGGAAGATACAAAAGAAGACCACTTGAGGAGACATGGTCTTATGGTGAGAAGCATCCGAAGGAGGCGAAGGACATGGTAAAGAGTCAAGTGTGTAGAGAGGAATGTGTGAGGAAAGCGCAAGTGGAGTGCCAAGGAAGAGACAAGTCATGCATAGATGCACAACTGAGATTTATGTGAGGATAGTGCAAGAGCAAAGAGAAATCCAACATGGGAGTGCCGTGGAAAGAAAAGGGTTCAAATGCGGGAGTACTACAAAAGGATGCATGAGAAGAGACACATCCCGAGGGATCAAAATTTGATAAAATGGTGAAGAAAGGAATCACCCGTAAGAAAATGACAATGCATGAGAATATCATCTTTGGTAAAATAGGTTGCAAAAAAGGAGAAGATGGTCATTGCAAAACCATGAGCGCACCAATGATTATGTAGAACCATGGGATGAAGTGGTGAAGAGAAGGGAAGAGTGGAATGCAAAAAAATGTGGGTGAAGAAGGAATATGAGAAGAACGCATGGGAGAACACGTGATAAGAGTAACTCAAATGATTCAGGGAGTGTGTAGGTAGAGGTATGCGTATAAGTAATGACACCACCAGAGGAAACAAGTAATCTGGAGAGATTGCAAGATTATGTGTGAAAATGAGCATTCCTAGTAAGGAGATCTAGAGAGAAGGCATGCAAAAGAGCACGTTAAAGAAGAGGAACGCACAAGTCAAGGAAGGTGTGAAATTTTTTTAAAGAAACTCGTAGGGAGATGGGAACGTTTCCCTATGGAAAATAAAAAAGGAGAATGGGATAGAGAGAGGTTGGGAGTAGTTGATCCCAAAGAAGTTCCCCTATACAAAATCAAACCATATCATCCTACAAGAGATGTTGTTAGAGTGTACTTGAAAAGGAGCACACCAGAGGAGGAAGAGGCCCATAAAGATCTCGAGGAAGTAGAGCATGCAGAAGAGTGTGAGAAGGAGGGAGAGTGCAAAGGAGAGTTGTGCCAAAAGGAGGAAGAAGTTTCCTATAGGAAACAAAGAAAAGATAAAATTGTGAAGACTTGAGAGGATACTGAATCTTTGTGTAATGAAGGAACAAGAGAAGAGAAGAGGGAGAAGTGAATTCATGAGGACAATTTTCCATAGCAAGAGGGAAAGTAAAAGTGGCTTGCAACTACAAAATCGCATAATAAAACTGAAAATCCTTAGTGCCACTAGCCGAGTGTGAGGAAAATAAAATAAGAGGCCTTCAAGAGGACCTTAGGAAAATGAAAGAGGGATTGTGTAGAAGAGTTATGCATAACAGAGCATGAGAGGAAAATACACACTATGTAGAAGAGCCCTAAACAAATAAGGGAAAGGAACTAGGTAAGGGTCGGAGAAAGACTAAGAGATGGATGGTATGTAGTGGGTCCAAACCCACAAGTTCATAAGGATAAGAATGCACGAAAGGGGGAAGTGAGAGTGTAACATTCCCATTTTAAGATACCGTAAGAAGGGAAATTTTTTTTTGATAACGTTCTGTTATGAATTATAAAATTCAAACACACGTTCAAGTTTTAATAATTGTTCTCTACCCAAACAACACAGTTTGGATCACACAATTTCTTTTTAAAACGAATGTTCCCTGTTCACATATTTACAATATGGAACACACATTCAATGCCATTCAATCTTATAACAGATTCTATATGCTGCTGTAAATGACTCGAGGAACTGCCGATCTTCCATTTTCATGGCTCGGAGTTTCAACGATCCTTCATTTCATGACTCGGCAACAACCGATCCTTCATGTTTGTTTATGCATAGTATATTATATATACCTGTTCTCATAACCGTTTCCCGAGTTATCGAAGTGATCCATTTAAGAAGCCTATCTGAATATCTGTTACTGATATTCATCTGACATCCTGCATCTTAAATTAAGTGATAAGGACAACGCAACCAGCAATTGCGATACTTTGGCCAAATATTTTCACATGCTTTGCATGATCATATTCCTGGATGTGATACACATCAACGGAATACGTCCTTCACTTCACTTCACCTGTTATCTAGAATGGTCTTTCCTGGTTCCTACCAGTCCTCTTCGTTTAAGGTCAGTTTTAAACTTCAATTCCAACTAGTAATATGAACGAATATAGGAAGGCACTCCTGGTAACTAAAGATACGCAGACATACGGTGTCGTTTCCCCACGACTCCGTGTGTCTAGTTATCTTTAGTATTCCGGAGTCACTCCGTATACCAGATCATACCCTATCCCCTGCTAAGAGTTACACATTCAGCCTATGTATTCTTGATGTTTTAATTCGGGAGGGCATTGCAATATGTCAGCTGCAACATTGTGTCGTCATGAAGACCCCGTCTTCATGGAGACACCTTGCTGTAGCTGGCGTATGCCAATGTCCTACAGAATCCTCCCATCGAGAATACACATCCTGCTCAAGTGATTTGGATACGATTTAATAATTAAGAATCAACTTTCAGCATCCATGTTGATCCCTTTATCCTCGTTTCCGTTACAGTTGTATATAGCTAAGAGGGACTAAAACCGTCCATTAGCTTGCTATGCATCTTCTCCTTCGTATCGAAGGGCTACATTTCCCTACTTGGTTCACTTCTTAATCATTGGATTAAGCAGTCCGTACCGTCGGACGTGATAAGTTTAACCCATTAAACTTAGCCAAGATTTTCCCAACTGTAACTAAATTCAGAATACTAACTTATTAGACGTCATTTAAACGAGGTCTAATTCCCAAGAAATGTATTCATTTGTTCTCCTTAACGTTATATAGTTAAGGTCCATTAGTTATGGATATACTTATCCTATATCCTTTATTCTGAATTTAGCATACGAGATCATTAATGGAGTTCGAAAACGAAGTTCGAACACTCCGAAATTAATTGATATTCCTTAGCTCCTAAGCTAATCCTGAATACCCTTTCGATTATGGAATCATATTCTTCTTAAACCTTTTTAATGTCAATTAAAAATTCATCTTTACCCAAGTATGAACTAATTGCATTTTTCAACTTAAAAGTTGCATTTAGATAAGAATAGATATCAGTTTCATTTAACATCCATCCAAGGACAATGAAGCAAATCCAAATCAAGAAATAACATTATATTTCCAATTTAGCCAACAATATCAAACTGATATAATTATTAAAATATCACACTTGTAATTGTATTCAACATTTCATGTCATAATCTGTACATTTGCCAATCCAACTGAATGGGCATGGTTTACATAAAACATCAATACAACTCATAGACAGAAGAATATACTTTCTTCTTTTCACAATTCCTCGAAGAGGAATAAAAGCAACAATTACAATTCATCTTTCAGCTAATCAAGAAGCATCAGAAAATAGCCATGTCTTCATTCTAATCAAATTCCATCTGCAAAATGATTTGCACGGGTCAGTTCAATGAACTGAGCATATTAAGCACTTATCCTTAAAATAAGGTGCTTCAACTAACTGTCTCAATAAAAGAACCCTGCTTTTATGAAACGACAGTA
The DNA here is from genome assembly GCA_018340775.1 of Taxus wallichiana var. yunnanensis. Lineage (NCBI taxonomy): Eukaryota > Viridiplantae > Streptophyta > Pinopsida > Cupressales > Taxaceae > Taxus > Taxus wallichiana. Next base: position 6,539,011 of record CM031244.1, read on the forward strand.
AAACATCAATCACGAAATAGGCACAAAAGAAAGATCAGCATAACAACTGAACTATCAAAATATCATCACAATCAGCCAAAGGACTGCTGTCCCGTTTCCACATAACCGTTACAAGTCTTAATTCACAATAATTACAAAGTTAGAAATACAAATAGCTTGCTGCTGATATAACATACTGTTATCCTTTCCACGCCTTTCATTAATAATAAATGCAAGGATGAAACTAACTGAAATGTAAACCTCTTTACTTTCCTTTCAGTTCATGCATCATATTAGAATCCAAGCAATCAAGCACAGACAAGAAAGCGAACAGCAATGCATATAGTCGCTCATATCTAAGCACTACAAGATTCGTTACCAACGAATTATAGATTTCCAACTGAATAAAAGAAGAACAGATCATTTTTCCCAGTCATTCATCCATGACCCAATTTCTTTCCAGATGGCTGTTCTAAAATGGAATCCAAACGAAACACAAATCAAGATAACAGTTCAGAGTGAAACTTACAAAATCCATTCAGAATTCACTTTCCAGCAGTAGAGTAGTTTCATTCATAATCAGCTTTAATGAAAACAGGGAAGAATTCATCATCCATATCCATATTTCATTTGAATCAGGCTCATATGAAAATCCAAAACAGGTTAGTACCACATTATGTTCATCCAAGATCAAACAGTATAAGGATGTATACCATATATTTACCATACTAAAGAAACCATATTTCTTTCACTGTATGCTAAATAGATAAACAATTATTCAATCATACAGTCAATTAATCACATGACTTTCTAATCCTATGAACGTATCCCATTCAAAATAACATTTTATTCATTGTTGTTACCTACAACAAGTCCAATAATCACATGACTACGAATTTCACCAAGCGAAACAACAGGCAAGAAGAAGAAGAATTCATTTCCCTATAATTTCATTAAGAAACAATCATTTTGTTCGGAATGAAATAAAAACACCCAAATCGTGTTTATCTTAGCATGACAGCTCAACTTATAAAGATAACAAAACAATCGTTCTTATTGAAAAGCAACTCACATAGCCTGTACAGTTTCAATCAAATATACCACAAACAATGAATATCCATTTCGAGTTCTATCTCGATCAACCGTTAATCCCAAAAACAACATTCTCCATTTTCTTAATAAGGTACAGGACTCAAATATAATATTCATATATCAATACCTCTATAAAGGCAAACCCACGTAGGGTGTTAAATGCATAAGTCAGATACATTTAAGACAAACCCAAACAATATGACAGAGTTCCCATGCATCACTTCTTTCGCACAGCAATTCAAAGTCAAGTTCGCACTCACAAGACAATCCTAACTAGAGGATTGAGCGGTCATCAATTAAACACAACAGTTCATCATACCTTCTTCAGCAAGAAAACAGTATATTATACTATAAGTTCGGAAGGAAAAATTATTTCTTTTTTAACTTTCACGAGCACTCAAATAAAATTTTAATGCCCATTCTTTTAAAATACAAAATGCCATTTCCTTATAATCCCGAAACAACAGAAGGAAAAGAAAAGTTCTATTTCTTTCAGCAAGAAAACCTCGGTACAGAAATGACATCAAGCCGTTCACACAACCTTCACCATCTTATCCCGAAGGTTCATGTGACAAAAGACAATCACACAAATAAAATAATTCACATTGCTTCTTCCAGTGCATTCACATTAAGCATTTTACGGAGAAGAACCCATTTATAACTTCCATTTAACGTCAACAACCAACGACAGAAGGTATTCCATTCGAGAAATACGAAGACAGCTTAAACTTCAAAGAACGAGAAACAATGTTTCTTATTATTTCCAAAAATGACAACAAGAGTCAACGAAATCCATTCATAGTAACATAACACGACTGTATTTCCACTTCCTTTTTACATGCAAGGACAGTTCCAAACACAACAGCAAGGAAAAGATTACACAATAAGGAAACAATTACACAACCTGTTCCAATTCCACACAACACGAACAGAGAAAGAGAATATCTATTTCCAACTTGATTCGTGCAAAAAAATCAAAGCAAAACAAATCAAGGCAGCAACTGAAACGATTCTTCATATCATTTTCCAAAAAAAAGAAGCAAGAATCGACGAAATCCAAATCAAATCGACCCGACAACAATCACACAATCCAAACCCAAGAGCAGGGTTGTTTTAATGAGACACTTAAACAAAGCAAGAATTTTTAAAGAGAAGGGCTTAACATGCCTGTAATCTCTTTTCCAGAACCCGAAAAAGCTTCGTTTGCCGCGTTATTTCCTTCCTCAACGACAACAAAAACTTCCCAGCACTCCTTTCTTCTTCAGGCTCAACAACAGCCTTAAAATCTCCAAGAACAGTGTCAAATTCCAAGAGCTGGGTCGACTGAACCAGACCAGAAAAACCAAATGCAGAGCAACTTTGCAAAAGCCCGAATCAACAAAATGAAAATCAAATTCCCTCATACACTTTCCAAGGCGAGCTGGTCGCGAGGACCGAGAACAATCAATGCATTAAAGGCTCTGCCTTTTCCTAACTTCCCACGCCACTGCCAACTTGAGTTGGCGAACTCAATTTTCAAATTTCCCATGCAAAACCAAATTTGGCTCTATCTCCAAATAGATGCCTCCATTTCTTACCTGCCCCGCCAAAACTGGCGCTGTCCACGTATGGACTTTCCAATAAATGCTAATGAATGCCCTTCCCTCATCCTTATCCTCTCCTTCCAAGGGTCTGCGCCCCTTTAGATTAGGATTAGTTTAGGTTGCATATAGTGTTCAACCTAGGTCTTAGTTTAGCCTTAGGTTATTAGGGCTTAGGTTTATTTTCCCCCTTTTTTTTTGTAATTTAAAAATCCACTTAGGATAGTAGTTTAGGATGCATGTTAGGACTTAGGATTAGTTTAGGTTTTAATTCATACTAACCACTAACACTAATCAACTCCTAACCCAATCTCTCAGCTAACCCCGTATCTATGCTGTGCAGGACGTTCAGTCCTTTGGATCACGTGTCAAGGCCACCCGTGTCCAGGCATTTCTTGCCTCACGAGGTCCCAAGTTCGACAGTACAGGGTTCAAGAATCAAACCCCTGTCGTTGGCATTTACGTGCCAGCTGCTCATACCTGTAATCAGGCGTTGCACGTTCATAACAACCTCGGGTTCGGTTCAAGAGTAAATCGACACAGAAATCACCAGAAGCCCTCAGCATACTTTGGATCAATGAAATTGATTCAAGGTGTGCTGTCAATCAGCAACGAGAGTTTAGCAAGTATACGACAATTTGTCGTCACATTAACAAACACGCAAGTACAATAACTGTTGTCCTAACAATAAATCACAGCATACAAGAATCCAAGTTAGCAACACATTCCTTTAAGATCAGAGTTTATCTTAACATGTTTGCCTTCATTCCAGCAGTTATAACAACATGAAAAACATTCACCAAGATAACATACAAAATCAGAGCGTTACATTCTTCCCTCCTTAAAGAATCATCGTCCCGATGATCAGTTTAAACAAATCAAGGAGTTCCTAGGACAAAGTTCAGTTATTGTCCTTTCATTCATAAGTTCATACCAAAAATAGATTCACTCTTAAAAACAACGTTTTAAGACAACTGTACAATAGACTAATAATTGTCTAAATTTGGTAGAATTATCAGTTCTTTGAATTTCAAATTCATTAAACAGGTGTGGAAAAGTAGATCTCATTTCTTCGAGATTTTCCCAAGTTGCACTTTCTTCACTGAACTGGTCCCACTGGACCTTACATTGGTTCACTTCGCGATTTCTCAAGTACAACTGGCAAGTTCCCAGCACTCGAATGGGCTTAACCATGATTATTCCTGGGTCTTGGACCTGCAAGGAATTCCAATTTAGCACATGTGATAAATCTGTCACGTATTTCTTAAGCAAAGAAATATGAAAAACATCATGCATTTGAGACAAAGCAGGAGGTAATGCTAGATGATAAGCTACAGGGTTGATTATTTCAACAATTTCAAAAGGTCCCACATAACGTGGTGACAACTTGGCAGCCTTGCCAAAAGTTATTGAGCTCTTTTTCAGCTTCACCCGAAGAAAGACCTTCTCTCCCAGTTTATAATGCCTATCAACCCGCTTCAAGTCTGCATAGCTCTTTTGCCTATTGGCAGCCTCCTTTAGATGTTCCCGAATCATTTTGATTTGCTGTTCCATTTCCATAAGGATTTCTGGCCCAATTACCTCTCTGTCCTCAACGTTGTCCCAACTGACAGGGGTTCTGCATTTTCTTCCATACAATGCTTCAAAGGGCGCCATTTTTAAAGAGGCATGATAGGTGTTATTGTAAGAAAATTCTACCAGCGGAAGGTATTCCTCCCATTTATACTGCTGGTCCATGCAATACATCCTTAACATGTCCTCTAAAACCTGATTAACTCTCTCAGTCTGTCCATCCGTTTCTGGATGATATGCAGAACTGAAGTTCAATTTAGTCCCCAAGGCCACATTAAGCGTTTGCCAAAACCTTGATGTCATCCTCGGATCTCTGTCTGATATGATTAATTCCGGTATTCCATGCAATCTGAAGATTTCATGTACAAATCTTCTTGCTAGCACTGGTGCATCGTCCTTCAAATTACCAGCAATGAAGTGTGCCACTTTGGTCAATTTGTCGACTACAACCAGGATAATGTCATGCTTATTTCTTGACATAGGCAATCCTTGAACGAAATCCATCGTTATCACTTGCCATTTATACTACGGAATACTGTGGGGATACAATAATCCAGCGGGGTGCATATGTTCCACCTTAACACGCTGACATTCCAAGCAGTGTGTTACAAACTCTGCCACATCCTTTTTCATTCCCTTCCAGAAATATTGCTGCTTAAGATCAGCGAGCATTTTTGTAATGCCAGGGTGTCCAGAAAAAGGTGAATTATGGAATTCAGTTAACAATTTTCCTCTTAAGTCGTTTGCCACAGGTATATATACCCTGTTTTCGAACCTCAGAATTCCTTCATTATCAAAACGGAATCCCTTATACCTGACGTCCTGCGGGTCTGCAGCAAGTGCTGATTTGACTTGCTGGAAATAAGGATCTGATTCCAAGGCATCTTTCACCTCATCCTTAAACTGAGTTCTTAACGTTATAAGAGCAGAGATATGCTTCCTTCGACTCAAGCATCTGCTACCCTATTTTCCTTGCCCTTAATGTAGCTTATATCGAAATCATACTGAGACAGAAATTCTAACCATCTTCGTTGCCTTGCATTCAGATTTGGCTGAGTGAAAATATACTTCAGCCCTAGATGGTCTGTTTTTAACTCAAAGGGCTTGCCTAAAAGATAATGCCTCCACATTTGAAGTGCATGAACAATGGCAGCGAGCTCAAGATCGTGTGGAGCATAGTTCTGTTCATGTAACTTAAGCTTTCTGCTTTCATAAGCGATGACATGGTTATTCTGTAATAGAATACCTCCAAGGCCTTCTCCTGAGGCATCCGTTACAACCATAAAATCTCCATTTGGATCAGGTACAGTCAAAATAGGTGCTGTAGTTAACTGTTCCTTTAACTTTTTAAAGGCAGATTCACATTTGTCTGTCCAGACAAATTTCTTTTCTTTCTTTTGCAGCGAAGTGATTGGGGCAGCAATTTTTGAAAAGTCCTTAACGAACTTTCGATAATATCCAGCCAAGCCCATGAAGCTCCTCACTTCGTGCACGTTCTTAGGCACAGGCCACTCCGTTATAGCTGTGATCTTTGAAGGGTCAACAACTATCCCATTTTTGCTTATAACGTGTCCCAAATAATGCACTTCTACATCATAAAAGGAACATTTGGACAGTTTGCCATACAACTTCCTCTTTCTTAAGATTTCCAGCACTATCCTGAGATGTTCTTGGTGCTCTTCGACATTTTTAGAGTATATAAGAATGTCGTCTAAGAATACAAGCACAAACTTGTCTAAGTATTCTTGAAAAATATTGTTCATTAGATTCATGAAGGCGGCAGGTGCATTAGTCAACCCAAAAGGCAACACCGTGAACTCATAATGCCCGTACCTCGTTCTAAAAGCTGTTTTATGAATATCTTCTTCCTTTATTCTCAGCTGATGGTACCCTGATCGAAGATCTATTTTTGAATAAACTGATGCTCCTCGCATCTGATCAAATAGATCATCAATCCTAGGAAGTGGGTATCGATTTTTAATAGTTTCTTTGTTCAGCATTCTGTAATCAATGCACAGCCTCAAAGTGCCATCCTTTTTCTTTACAAAAATTACCGGCACTCCCCAAGGTGAGACGCTCGGTCTGATCAGCCCCTTAGTCAGAAGTTCTTGTAACTGAGCCTTCAGCTCTACCAACTCAATGGTAGTCATTCTATAAGGTGCCTTAGATATGGGTTCCGTTCCTGGTTTGATTTCTATTGCGAAGTCAAACTCACGTTTGGGCGGAAGACCTGGCAATTCCTCCGGAAACACATCACGGAAATCCCTCAACAATGGATATCTTTCCATGAAATCATTATCTTCCTCTGCATTTTCTGTCATTTTTACTGCATACAAAGTGCAGCCTCTGTTTTTAGCCCTCTTTAGTTGCATAGCCGTCAGTTTCCTAACTGCAACTTCCCGTTTTACACCTTGAATGACTACTGCTTTCTGCAGGTCATCAAAGCAACAGATTTTTTTTTCATAACAGTCGACCTTTGCCTTATGTTCAGCCAACCAGTTAACTCCAATAATGATATCATATGATCCTAGAGGAGTGACATACAAGTCAACTTCGGTGGAGAAACCGGCAGATCAAGAATTGCCCCAAAAAGGCACATTTCGACTGTATGGACAACATTATTCCCATAATGCACTGTCCATGTTTTATCCATTCTTGCATCCTTTCTTTTTAATTTCATAGCAAGTTTAGCAGAAATAAAACATTCTCGTAGCTCCGGTATCAAAAGTATAATTACGGTGTACCGAATAACTTACCCGTAACTTCTGGGCGTCGTCACTTGCTTTTCGACATGCATTAGCCAACTGCGGCGTGTATCCTATCTTTGTTGTCCACGATCATCCTTCTTCAGAGGACAATGATTCGCATAGTGGTCCTTTCCACAGTTGAAGCATCCTCCAGCTGGCCCTTTTCTAGGCTCAAATTTGTTACCAGCCTTGAAGTTATCATTCAGCTTCCATAGGACTTCTGTCCAATGCCATTCACTTTTGTGAAGCTGTTCCGCATGCTATTTACAGGTCTGTTCATCACAGGTTTCTTGTTGTTATCTACAACAATTTTGTTTTTCACACCAAACCTTTTCCAAGGTCCCCTTTTTGGTGCAAGAGACGAAGAAGGATTGGGAATCTTCTTCCTTATCTCTTCCCTGAGCAGATATTTGCCCTCAATTTATGTTCTGTCTCCGATTGCCTTTTAACAACTCCATCCATGGTGGTTGGGCCGTGGACATCCACTTCGCCACCAATGATGGGATTCAGTCCCATTATGAATTTCCATATTCTGAACTTCTCGTCAGCTTGGTACTGCGGCACATACTTAAGGAGTTTAGTAAACCCTTCCCAGTATTCCATCACCGACAGCCTTCCTTGCGACCAGTTCTGAAATTTAGTCATTTTCCTATCAAAATAGAGTTGAGGCAGCCATCGTTGCCTAAAATAACCCTTAAATTGATCCCAAGTTATGTCTGATTTGACAATATTCAGCTCAACCTTACGGTTGTCCCACCATGATGATGCTTCATGAGAAAGCTGATATGCTCCCCATATCGCTTTAGTCTCTTCGGAGAAGTTTCTTATTGCAAAGTATTTCTCCATTTCACTGAGCCAGTTCTCAGCTCCGTCTCCAAGAGTTGTTCCATCAAACTTTGGAGGACTTATTCTCTTTATATCATTTGTAAGTTCAGCTGCTAATCTTGCCCTTTTATTTTCAGGGGGATTAGGAGCAATTACATTATTATCATCAACACCCGGATTCCCTCCGTTGATGTTGTCCACAGGAGGCAGCTGATCATTTATTTCAGCTTCATTCTCCTCCTCTTCATTGCCCATTGACTGTTGTTCCAAAACAGTCAAACGATCCCTCGTATCAAGTAGGGCAGCAAGGATTTCATCCAGCTTTTGGGCAGTCGCTGCTTCTCCACCCTGTAACGGGTTATTCGCAGCATTCCCTCTTGTCCTGACCATTTTCTGTTCAATAAGAAAATGTAAACCTTATTAATATCGTGGACTCATTAGGTCCAAGAGCTGCAACCTTCAGCTCTGATACCAAGATGTAACATCCCCATTTTAAGATACCAGAACAAGGGAAATTTTTTTTTTTTTTTTTAACGTTCTCTATTATGAATTATAAAATTCAAACACACGTTCAAGTTTTAATAATTGTTCTCTGCCCAAACAACACAGTTTGGATCACACAATTTCTTTTTAAAACGAATGTTCCCTGTTCGCATATTTACAATATGGAACACACATTCAATGCCATTCAATCTTATAACAGATTCTATATGCTGTTGTAAATGACTCGAGGAACTGCCGATCTTCCATTTTCATGGCTCGGAGTTTCAACGATCCTTCATTTCATGACTCGGCAACAACCGATCCTTCATTTCATGACTCGGCAACAACCGATCCTTCATGTTCGTTTATGCATAGTATATTATATATACCTGTTCTCATAACCGTTTCCGGTTATCGAAGTGATCCATTTAAGAAGCCTATCTGAATATATGTTACTGATATTCATCTGACATCCTGCATCTTAAATTAAGTGATAAGGACAACGCAACCAGCAATTGCGATACTTTGGCCAAATATTTTCACATGCTTTGCATGATCATATTCCTGGATGTGATACACATCAACGGAATACGTCCTTCACTTCACTTCACCTGTTATCTAGAATGGTCTTTCCTGGTTCCTACCAGTCCTCTTCGTTTAAGGTCAGTTTTAAACTTCCAATTCCAACTAGTAATATGAACGAATATAGGAAGGCACTCCTGGTAACTAAAGATACGCAGACATACGGTGTCGTTTCCCCACGACTCCATGTGTCTAGTTATCTTTAGTATTCCGAGTCACTCATATACCGAGATCATACTCCTATCCCCTGCTAAGAGTTACACATTCAGCCTATGTATTCTTGATGTTTTAATTCGGGAGGGCATTGCAATATGTCAGCTGCAACATTGTGTCGTCATGAAGACCCCGTCTTCATGGAGACACCTTGCTGTAGCTGGCGTATGCCAATGTCCTGCAGAATCCTCCCATCGAGAATACACATCTACTCAAGTGATTTGGATACGATTTAATAATTAAGAATCAACTTTCAGCATCCATGCTGATCCCTTTATCCTCGTTTCCATTACAGTTGTATATAGCTAAGAGGGACTAAAACCGTCCATTAGCTTGCTATGCATCTTCTCCTTCGTATCGAAGGGCTACATTTCCCTACTTGGTTCACTTCTTAATCATTGGATTAAGCAGTCCGTACCAACGGACGTGATAAGTTTAACCTATTAAACTTAGCCAAGATTTTCCCAACTGTAACTAAATTCAGAATACTAACTTATTAGACGTCATTTAAACGAGGTCTAATTCCCAAGAATGTATTCATTTGTTCTCCTTAACGTTATATAGTTAAGGTCCATTAGTTATGGATATACTTATCCTATATCCTTTATTCTGAATTTAGCATACGAGATCATTAATGGAGTTCGAAAACGAAGTTCGAACACTCCGAAATTAATTGATATTCCTTAGCTCCTAAGCTAATCCTGAATACCCTTTCGATTATGGAATCATATTCTTCTTAAACCTTTTTAATGTCAATTAAAAATTCATCTTTACCCAAGTATGAACTAATTGCATTTTTCAACTTAAAAGTTGCATTTAGATAAGAATAGATATCAGTTTCATTTAACATCCATCCAAGGACAATGAAGCAAATCCAAATCAAGAAATAACATTATATTTCCAATTTAGCCAACAATATCAAACTGATATAATTATTAAAATATCACACTTGTAATTGTATTCAACATTTCATGTCATAATCTGTACATTTGCCAATCCAACTGAATGGGCATGGTTTACATAAAACATCAATACAACTCATAGACAGAAGAATATACTTTCTTCTTTTCACAATTCCTCGAAGAGGAATAAAAGCAACAATTACAATTCATCTTCAACTAATCAAGAAGCATCAGAAAATAGCCATGTCTTCATTCTAATCAAATTCCATCTGCAAAATGATTTGCAGGTCGGTTGATTCATGAGTGAAGGCATATTAAGCACTTATCCTTAAAATAAGGTGCTTGACTAACTGTCTCAATAAAAGAACCTCGCTTTTATGAAACGACGATAAACATCAATCATGAAATAAATAGGCACAAAAGAAAGATCAACATAACAATTGAACTATCAAAATATCATCACAATTAGCCAAAGAACTGCTGTCCCGTTTCCACATAACCGTTACAAGTCTTAATTCACAATAATTACAAAGTTAGAAATACAAATAGCTTGCTGCTGATATAACATACTGTTATCCTTTCCACACCTTTCATTAATAATAAATGCAAGGATGAAACTAACTGAAATGTAAACCTCTTTACTTTCCTTTCAGTTCATGCATCATATTAGAATCCAAGCAATCAAGCACAGACAAGAAAGCGAACAACAATGCATATAGTCGCTCATATCTAAGCACTACAAGATTCGTTACCAACGAATTATAGATTTCCAACTGAATAAAAGAAGAAAAGATCATTTTTCCTAGTCATTCATCCATGACCCAATTTCTTTCCAGATGGCTGTTCTAAAAATGGAATCCAAATGAAACACAAATCAAGATAACAGTTCAGAGTGAAACTTACAAAATCCATTCAGAATTCACTTTCCAGCAGTAGAGTAGTTTCATTCATAATCAGCTTTAATGAAAACAGGGAAGAATTCATCATCCATATCCATATTTCATTTGAATCAGGCTCATATGAAAATCCAAAACAGGTTAGTACCACATTATGTTCATCCAAGATCAAACAGTATAAGGATGTATACCATATATTTACCATACTAAAGAAACCATATTTCTTTCACTGTATGCTAAACAGATAAACAATTATTCAATCATACAGTCAATTAATCACATGACTTTCTAATCCTATGAACGTATCCCGTTCAAAATAACATTTTATTCATTGTTGTTACCTACAGCAAGTCCAATAATCACATGACTACGAATTTCACCAAGCCAGAACAGCAGGCAGAAGAAGAATTCATTTCCCTATAATTTCATTAAGAAACAATCATTTTGTTCGGAATGAAATAAAAACACCCAAATCGTGTTTATCTTAGCATGACAGCTCAACTTATAAAGATAACAAAACAATCGTTCTTATTGAAAAGCAACTCACATAGCTTTATACGGTTTGATCAAATATACCACAACAATGAATATCCATTTCGAGTTCTATCTCAATCAACCGTTAATCCCAAAAACAACATTCTCCATTTTCTTAATAAGGTACAGGACTCAAATATAATATTCATATATCAATACCTCTATAAAGGCAAACCCGCGTAGGGTGTTAAATGCATAAGTCAGATACAGTTAAGACAAACCCAAACAACAAGACAGAGTTCCCATGCATCACTTCTCTCGCACAGCAATTCAAAGTCAAGTTCGCATTCACAAGACAGTCCGAACTAGAGGATTGAGCGGTCATCAATTAAACACAACAGTTCATCATACCTTCTTCAGCAAGAAAACAGTGTATTATACTATAAGTTCAGAAGGAAAAACTATTTCTTTTCCAACTTTCACGAGCACTCAAATAAAATTTTAATGCCCATTCTTTTAAAATACAAAATGCCATTTCCTTATAATCCCGAAACAACAGAAGGAAAAGAAAAGTTCTATTTCTTTCAGCAAGAAAACCTCAGTACAGAAACGACATCAAGCCGTTCACACAACCTTCACCATCTTATCCCAAAGGTTCATGTGACAAAAGACAATCACACAGTAATAAAATAATTCACACTGCCTGCACAGTTCACATTAAGCATTTTACGGAGAAGAACCCGTTTCTAACTTCCATTTAACGTCAACAACCAGTACACAGGAAGGTATTCCATTCGAGAAATACGAAGACAGTTAAACTCAGCAACCAGAAACAATGTTTCTTATTATTTCCAAAAATGACAACAAGAGTCAACGAAATCCATTCATAGTAACATAACACGACTGTATTTCCACTTCCTTTTTACATGCAAGGACAGTTCCAAACACAACAGCAAGGAAAAGATTACACAATAAGGAAACAATTACACAGCCTGTTCCAATTCCACACAACACGAACAGAGAAAGAGAATATCTATTTCCAACTTGATTCGTGCAAAAACAAATCAAAGCCGAGCAACCAGAAACGATTCTTCATATCATTTTCCAAAAAAAGAAGCAAGAATCGATGAAATCCAAATCAAATCGACCCGACAACAATCACAGAATCCAAACCCAAGAGCAGGGTTGTTTTAATGAGACACTTAAACAAAGCAAGAATTTTTAAAGAGAAGGGCTTAACATGCCTGTAATCTCTTTTCCAGAACCCGAAGAAAGCTTTGTTTGCCGTTATTTCCTTCCTCAGCGACAGCAAAAACTTCCCAACACTCCTTTCTTCTTCAGGCTCAACAACAGCCTTAAAATCTCCAAGAACAGTGTCAAATTCCAAGAGTGGTCGAAGAACTGCCGGACCAGAGAAAAACCAAATGCAGAGCAACTTTGCAAAAGCCCGAATCAACAAAATGAAAATCAAAATTCCCTCATACACTTTCCAAGGCGAGCTGGTCATGAGGACCGAGAACAATCAATGCATTAAAGGCTCTGCCTTTTCCTAACTTCCCACGCCACTGCCAACTTGAGTTGGCGAACTCAATTTTCAAATTTCCCATGCAAAACCAAATTTGGCTCTATCTCCAAATAGATGCCTCCATTTCTTACCTGCCCCGCCAAAACTAGCGCTGTCCACGTATGGACTTTCCAATAAATGCTAATGAATACCCTCCCTTCCATCCTTATCCTTTCCCTCCAAGGGTCTGCGCCCCCTTAGATTAGGATTAGTTTAGGTTGCATATAGTGTTCAACCTAGGTCTTAGTTTAGCCTTAGGTTATTAGGGCTTAGGTCTATTTTCCCCCTTTTTTTTTTAATTTAAAAATCCACTTAGGATAGTAGTTTAGGATGCATGTTAGGACTTAGGATTAGTTTAGGTTTTAATTCATACTAACCACTAACACTAATCAACTCCTAACCCAATCTCTCAGCTAACCCCGTATCTATGCTGTGTAGGACGTTCAGTCCTTTGGATCACGTGTCCAGGCCACCCATGTCCAGGCGTTTCTTGCCTCACGAGGTCCCAAGTTCGATAGTACAGGGTTCAAGAATCGAACCCCTGTCGTTGGCATTTACGTGCCGCCACCGCTCATACTGTGTCGGGTACTACACGTTCATAACAACCTCGGGTTCGGTTCAAGAGTAAATCGACACAGAAATCACCAGAAGCCCTCAGCATACTTGGATCAATGAAATTGATTCAAGGTGTGCTGTCAATCAGCAACGAGAGTTTAGCAAGTATACGACAATTTGTCGTCACATTAGCAAACACGCAAGTACAATAACTGCTGTCCTAACAATAAATCACAGCATGCAAGAATCCAAGTTAGCAACACATTCCTTTAAGATCAGAGTTTATCTTAACATGTTTGCCTTCATTCCAGCAGTTATAACAGCATGAAAAACTTTCACCAAGATAACATACAAAATCAGAGCGTTACGAGAAAATGCCTAGAAGGATTTAGGAAGACGTGGACAAACAAAGGTGAGTGAAAACTCACACAAAAGAGGTTTGGAAGCAAGTGCACACTTGCAAAATAGAAGGCTCAACCAAGAAGCCTTACAAGAAAGAAGACGGTTCAAGGTGAGTGGAGACTTGTGCAAAAGAGCGATAAAAGACTCATGAAGGATCAAAGAGGGAGATCCATTTGGAGGAGGTTAGAATGTGGTGGGAAAAATCTCACAATAATACAAAAAGTAGTGCAGAGAAGTCAAAAGGAGGTTACAGAGACTAGAAGAGGCACTAGAAGAAGAACAGAGACCAAAAGAAGGCTTATTCGATGAAGAAGTTAGGACTATTTATTGATGTAGTGAGAAGGGTGGTTTAACCACTCACCAAGTCTACTTGATGTGGAACTCAAATTTTCAAGTACCCCAGATGTTTGATGCGGGAGGATCTAGGACCAAAACAATCCTGCACACTTTTACCTAAGAATGTGTGTGAAAATTGGAAGGCGTGTAGGAAAGAAGGCGTAAGAGATGTGTACAGAGAAATATGGGGAGCAGAAGAGTACGAGAGTAAAGAACGTAGAATATTTGGTGCATGACTAGGGAGGTGTGAAACACATAGAAGTAGGTAGGTGTGCGAGGAATGTGAGTCGAATAGGAGAATTGGCACAAGAGGGAAAGTGACAAGGATGCGAGAAGGAAAGGACGCACCAAAGGGGTGCAATAGAATGCAAAGAACTAAAGGAGGTTTCCATGAAGGTAGAAAGCAAAGGAACAAGCGAGATTGTGAGGAGTATAGTAGGATGAGAGTGCGACATGAAAGGAGGAACACATGAATATTTTGGAAGAGCTCGAAATATAAGCAAGGGTGCAAAAGAAATAAAAAGAACAAACCCCAAGGTGAAAAGATGTGGCGGAGCTGGCATGAGAGTGACATGTGTTATGTTTTATTGGTCACGTGGTTGATGTTAACAAGTTGGTTGAGGGACCGATCAAAGTATCCAACTACCCGGTGATGTGGCATGACATGAGTGGCCAAATGGAGATAAGGTGGATAAGGGTATTAAAGATCCGAGTTCAAATTTAGATATGAGTGGGAAAGGACGGAGTTGCCAACACATAGGAGAGAGAAGCAAAAAAATGCCAATGCACGTAACTACAAAAGGAAGAGCTTTCCATGGTTGCATGGTTGTTCAATAAGAGTCGTGGAAGGTATTAGAGTTTGAGGGACCGAGAAGAGAGGTCGGGAATAGGTCAGAGAGTTGAATGTAAAACATAAACAACTCCGGGTAGATCCTTATGAATCCTTTGAGTTTGTGATAAGCTCCATGGTGAGAAATATTTGTAGATGTCGTATGAGAATTTTCCATTAAAACAAATTTGCAGCCTTAGTTCAGCCCGTTGCGTGGACTCGTAAGTGAGAGGGGAGTACCCTCTTGTTGTCACATGTCATGTAGAGAACAAATACATAAACATAAATGCTTTCTAAAACAGGACATGAGTGGCATTGACGTAGAAGTAGAGTGTTGGATGGAAGTGTAATTGCAAGTATGGGAAATACTATCTTGTATGCACATTGATGAATTCCTTGGACATGTTAGGGCTATGAGACTTTGACAACAACAATATTAGTCACAAAATGGGTTGGCATGTTGCACACTATAAGATCACACTATGTATATTTTCTTCACACCGATAACCAAGCTCAACAACCTACTAACACAAATGCACCCCAACCAAATTATTTTCCGAACAACAAGTAGCCTACAAAATAGTTATCAAACACATAACCGACCACAAACACCACCACCACTAAAGATGATTATTAAAGAAACCACGACCACATGGAAGTTTTACTTATTTGTTGACATTAACATACACTAAAGACAACCCTAGGTAGAAGTCAACCTCCCATCATTCCTCACTCCAATCGGTAAATGACACACGACTATACATGTCGACTTGTAGATATACAAGAAATGACATGCCTAGAGGGACACGCATTGACAACCTTCCAGAAAAATGTGACACATCGAATACATTCTCATAGGCGAGATGAATTTTATAGGCCTAAAAAGTGCTTATCAATATAAACAACAAGTTGCATGAAGCCTTGCCTTGGTATAACAACAAAGACTTTGGGGGTTGCTCTATTATATTGGTGGGAGACTTAGGGCAACTTTCCCTTGTGAAGGACATACCAATTTATGCAAACAAGTCAATTGGCCACACTCTTTGACAAATATTTGATGCAATTATAACATTGGACAAAAAACTTCGTTAGTAGGGATTCAACATGCACCAACTATAATTCGGACATTTATTATCCAACATCAAATATGCAAACCAACAAAGGATTGTAATCTTCTCATGTCAAGAATATACTTGCACATGTCAATAGAAGAATATGATACCTTTAAAGGGTTCAAACATCTATATGCAACAAACAATATGGCTACAATACATAACAATCATATCGTTATGGCGCCACATCTTCCTATTGCAATAAACATAGTTGAGCAGAGCTCAAATCGAACCCTATCAAACCTCAACAACACAACTCGATACAAATGTTCTTTTGTACAAAGGACAAGAAATTATGCAAACATCCTACCTATGGGTGTAGAGAGGCATGGTTAATGGGGTCCTTAGCTCGGTTCACATTGTCTACCATCAGGGACCAAAACCCCTGGCTTGTCATTCTTTGTAGTCGTTGACTTCAAAAAGTAGTCTCCGCCACCATGGGCCCTTTACAATGGCACACATTTGCCCATACCTCTAACTCGCGACAATTAACACGAATCTGGGTAAGAGCGTGGGAAGCATGTGGAAGTGGGATATAGGTACCGTTCATTTTTATGGGTTTGTTTGCGGCCACGCTGATTTTCACTCTCCACTGTTCCTGCCCAATCCGATCTACATACTGCACATCTTCCCAAGCCTCTACACAGATACCATTTAGACTTTAAATCAAATCTTGTAAATAGTGCTTACAACTACCTGTATTTGTGATCCGCTCTGCTACCACTTCCTCACATCCGACTTATTGAAATGACCCATTCTATTCTAAAATCTCCATTAATATCCTCTCAATTTTCTCTGCACAAATATGGCACTATGCACAACATCAAACCCACATTTTGTTATTCGAATCCTATTCAACTAGACAGGGGGAACATTGTATAAAGTTAGTTGGATCCCATAACTTCAATTTATTTAAGGCAATGTAAGATAAATGCGGGTAGTCAAGCTCAGCTCAGGATGTTAAACCCCATTAATGGATACTCACTAAATTTGGTTACTCTGCTCAAGCTGTTTCAAGCTCACAAATAAGCAGAGTCCATGGCATGCTTTTGGTGGGCAACTGATATAACTGATTTTAAGTAGATGAATGCTCATTGATTATATTCATTCACCCAATTTTTTTCACAGAATTCAAGGCCCTAAAATGGGAAACTTGTTCTTCAAACATTCATGAAAATCTCCAGGAAGAGTATTATGGGGACTGTGAATCTCTGGATACCGTGGCTCAATAGGTAAAAGGAGAAAAAGACAGGTATTGATGAATACGAAAGAAATTCTAAGAAAATTGAGAGTTCGATGCCTTGAATTGTCCCTCCGCCTTCTCTCATACTTGCTTCACGTTCTGGTGGTATCTTTTTTTTATCTCTGCCTTTGGCAAAAACACATTTAAATATGACTAGTTGATTGTACTAGAGAAACTACATTTTCATGTTTGCTTTTGTAGATTGTTTTTCCTAGACCCTATGCTACTAGCTTTCATTATCCAGAGTTAATATTACACATATCTGTCTCTAAAAATTAAGCTATCTACCACTAAGGAGAAACAATATCTGAACCATGTAGCCATTATTGGCATTTGATATTTGCAATTCTTTGCTTCTAAAGCATAGAATAAATTGATTGCCATTTAGTTGGATTTTAAATTTTACTTTTTCTTTAACATATACCCAATAGCTGAGACTCTCAGGTCTATTTTTGGGCCATTTGCGGAATTGGTAAAGACATGAATTTGCCAGATTGGCTTGTTCATTGGGGTCATCCAGGCAATATGGTATGCATTTCTTTTCATGTTGTAATTCGTTGATTTATTCTGAAATGAAACTGGCTGCCATGCATGGCATTCTGTATTCTAAGTTGGGGACAAAATTTAGTTGTTAAATATTTCCAGGCTTTGGTCCTAAGGCCTCAATGGATTTTCCACATGCATATATAGGCCTCAAAGGATTTTCCAGTAAAAAATCAGATTCCAGAAAGTCCAAAGGGAGGAAAGAAGAACAAGCACCAACCTCTACAAGCTTGTGCTAAAGCGTGAACGGACCTTAATTGTTGAGAGACTAAAAAGAGTGTTTAATCTGTCTGTGTGCATTGGGGTCACCCTTAGGAAACTGTAAATAACACCCTAGTGTACATATGGCATGTTTTTCTTATAAGAGGAGGTACTGGTATCTTACTATCTTCTTAAACTGGGGGAATATTTCGAAGCCCATAAACCTACAAGTTTTGAACATGTTTTACTGAAAGTATTTTATTTTGGTAAAAACAAAATCTATACAACGCATAAATCTCAACGGAAGAATTGGAGTGATCATTGTTGGTATGTGCGTCCAGCGTTCCCGTGAGTTTCACGATATGGGTTAACCCCTCTCATGGATCCTAATTCTGGCAATTGTAACGGAGATTAATGCCTGCATGTTTTGGTCTAACGACAATTGTGATCCAATAAATGGTATCGAGCGAAAGGTATCGAGTTCGAAAATCTCCCGGGTAATGCTGGGGAGATTGTTGTCATGTGCGTCCAACGCTCCCCATGAATTTCACGACATGGGTTAACCCCCTCTCGTAGATCCTAACTCTAACAACTGTAACAAAGATTAATGCCTGCAAGTTTTGGTCTAACGACAGTCGAGGTCCAATAATCATGTATCTGGATAATAACTTCCTTCTTAAAACTATTTCTTTTTGTAAGTCTTTTAACCTTTTGTTGTAAGTCAACACTTTGATAGCCAATTTTTCATTGGTAGTCATTACTTATATGACCTCTATCTCATGTGCAAGGATAATAATCACAAGGAAATCTTAAAGGAAATCTTCGGATTTTCACCCCAAAGCCTCTTTGGGAGACAATGTCTAATAAATTGTTTGACATGGAAGCTCCAATTAATCAAAACTGCTTTGTCGTTCTCCAGGCTGTGGAGTTCTTTACCATGGGTGGTTATGGATCTTATTTGGGTTGGAAAATCCGTTGGTCAGATGATGTGGTAGGCCCTGAAATCAATCTATCCTCAAGATGTACTGGTTGGTGAGGGAGGTAGAAACTAATTCCAAACAAACACTCATTTTACAGGAAGTTAAAGCCAAGGCAAGGGATTTACATCCTAAGCTCCTAGCAGGTATGTTTTTCTTCTTCGCTCTTGGAGCCACTGGTGGAATCACTTCACTTCTCACTTCAAACAAGACTCGAGAGGTACTTACTGCACCTTGTCCAGAAATAAATGAACTGGTATTCCAGATTCATCTTTAATTGATTTAGTAGAAAACATTGCAGATATAAGTTTCAAACCCAAGATGAGTTTTACCATCAATTGTTGCAGAGGCTTAACAATATTTTAATCTTGCAATCCCCATGCAGTTACAGGTCTAATTGGCCTGGCTCTCCTCACTGTTCAGACCATTTTGCCATCATTGTTTGAACTTTGACTTTGAAGTAAGTTTGTATCAGGCTTTAACTTTTTTAAGTGTACTTATATATTAAGGGGATATTTTTCAATCAAAATGATGGGGTCAGTTAGTCATCTATATTCTAAACATTAATTTTTACCCACTCACTTGGTATTTGCCATTTCCTAAGGATTACTCTGATCAAAATTCACCTCAAACTTGCACTCACTTTAACAGGGGAGAAATGTTATCACTAAATATGAAGTTTAGACATACAATTGAGAACAGCATAGTTGAAAAAATAATAGTTATTATTTGTTGTCTTCCTGGCAGGGCAATCCAAATCTCCGCAATGTACACGGATTGTTAGGGAGTGGCATCATGACACTATGTTTGATTCATTCAGTTTTAGGCCTGCAATTGGGTTTTAGCTTTTGATCATTCCCTCCATGGAAGAATTGGTCAATGCTAACATGAATTTGAAGCATCCTTGGAGATCAATGCATTTTGAGTAAACATGTGTTGAATGGTTCTATACAAACCTCGAGAACTTGGTTCCTATGTGACAATTGTGACTTTTGAGATTTTAATATTTATGAATGATCTTTTTTAACAAAATAATTCATCAAATTATAACCGAAGTACAAATCAGGGTATATAGAAACTACTTCCAAATAAAACAAGCCCATATCTGAAATCCCATGCATTTTCAATGTACGTCGGCTTCAATACAACTTGTTTTATATATAACTCGTACCACAGCGGAGACTTACAGCTCAGCATGGCTATCCCAAATTAGCTCCCTCACTAAAACAATTTGACTATCTATGCTTGTGAGTGTTTGAAGATTCCATGTCCACACTGGCCTCTTTGGCGGGGACAACCACTGGTTGATAAGCAACCATTGTAGATTTTAGTTGTTAATCTTTGTTAATTTATGAATATTTAGGTTTTTAAAATTTAGATTTCGTTAATTTTGAGGTGTTATGTCGTTTTCTACTTTGCCTAAATTTTTGGGTACACATTAATTTTTTGGATTTATTTCCTAGTGTTTATAGTAATAGCTATTAATTTATATTCAAATCGTCTTTACTGCATGCAAAAGAAATTTACTATGGGTCGACATCATAATCCTCTTTGGCCGGCAGATAATGCTACCGGTCGATAGTTTTTATCGGCCGAAAACATTTCCTTTCAATTCGTAACTTTAGCCAAGATTTTGAAAACCTTTTTTAAAAATTCGCCAAATAATATCTATGGTTTATTTTTATGGGGTCTTAAAATTTACCTTGTAAGCAACATAAATAGAATCAAACACCTCTATGTGTCATGAGCAAACCCAAAACAAAACCTATACTTATATCTTCCCAAGACTTCTTTGGAATGGCGAAGGTTGATATATCGTGTTTACTTTCCACAAGGGAGGTGGAAATTGTAAAAACCCTGGTAGGAAAGAAACTCCCTTGTTCCCAAGACTGAACAAGACTATCAAATTCTTTATTCAGAGCCCTTCTGACTTGCTTCAAGTGAATGGAATTGAAGGAGCTGGAAAGAAACTTGATCTGCAATGTGGACGTTCAAAAGAAATGCTTTGATAGGTTTTGTGGAGGAGCATGAATTCATGATCAAACTTGAATCTCAAGCACCTGTAGAACTCTGATCCATTGTTAATTTGTTGGAGGGCAATATGGAGACCTTTCTTGAGGCCAAAGGCTTCAGCAATGTTATTTGTCACTCTCCCCAAACCCATTTTGATATCGACAATTTTGAGCCACCCGGATTTGAGATCAGACCACCTGTGGCAGCCATCAAAGAACAAGCAATGAATACCCATACATTCAAAGGGCTATGCTGAGTAGCATTGTCCTTTGTCTTGGATTAACTTTTCTTCCAATCAATCAAATGCAAGGCGTCCAAAATATATTTTGGCCAGGGACTAAATTGATTTGGATAAAAATGAAGACATATCCCTTACAACCATGTGGGGATGAATGATATTTTCTTGGAAGATCGAGGCATTCCCAATCAGCAAGATAACTTCTTCGTTAGAATTATTTTGTGGGATTTTTACCTGGTGCAGTAAGCAATCAATTTAATAACCAAAATTTTCATGGGTAGTCATTACTTCTTTGATTTTTATCTCATGTGTAAGTTTAATAATTTGATGCAGCTGTGGTTAGAGAATTTAATTAAGGACTTTATGAGACCATGCATTGTTTCGAAACAACACAATTTTTGGCTGACTCACAATCTTATACATGGAAGCAATTAAGATAAATAACATTTCATTTGATTTGAGTGGAGGAAACAAAATTTCACAAAAACACTAGACTGATCACAAACATATACAATCGTCCATAGTCTTAAAATGAGATGCATTACGTTCTATTGATATGGTTGGATCAATCTTCTAGCAATTCTCCTATCTCCACTATCAATTATTCTCACAAGAAGTCGCCCCCTCTCTCAAGCATAAGGGTGAGCCTTATAATATGCATCTAAGCTACATCCTATCCATAAGGTATTAAATGAATCTTTCAACCCGTGCCACCCGTGCCAGCAAGATTAAATGTATTGCAACAATTTAATACAAGATAAGGCCCAAAAGCCTCATAACACATTAGCTCAGCTTGATGAACACAAGTTGGCTCAATAAACTCAACAATAGGTTAGGTAGATCCTAAACACATACGCAACCTCCAAAATGTGAATGTGGCCCCCAAATAAAATGTAACTCTCTCTAGAATAGTAATCCTTACACAATATCTACTTATTACGTTGAAAGGCATTCTACAATGGCAGGCAAGGCTATAATGGAGTGTGTTGTTCAATTTTATTCTCGACATTAAATTTGACGTTCATTTGACCGTCATGTGATAGTTCATTCATAAATTTGACTTCTATTAGACTTTCACTTAAATAATTTTGTTTCTTTTTTCTTTAGAAGTCAATCAAAAAATAGTAATATCTTAGCCATGTAGTAATGTTTGAGTCTTTTTTTCTTGAATAGATATTTTTGAGACCGACACAATCACATAGCTAAATGATTCCATTTTCCACAAATCAATGAGAAATTGATATCTATTGATGTATTTCATATAAATACATTTATTATAATATACTTATTATATTATATTTATTTTTAATTGTTACTTTTTTGTATATTTATACTACACTTGCATAATTAGATAGGTGCCTCGTGATTGATATCTCTCGGCATATTTTAGATAGATGTATTTAATATATTTATACTAGTAATATATTTACTACATTATGCATATATATTGTTTAAACAAAAAGTAATTAAGAAATCATAAAGCTAATCTTAAATTTGTAGAAACTTAAATTATAATAATTCTCTAAATCCATAATGTATATTTTAAGAGATTCAATGATTTTCGTAAATAAAATAACGAAAAATACCAATAATTACTACTCATAACAATACAATCCCCATATTCCAAATCGTGCCTTAGTACACAATACTACATTTCATAATAACGAAATCATTTAAATTGTGTTTGATATCTTTTGCTCAATTGTTTCATGTTCACAAAACATGCCACCTTCTATACCTTTCTACCCTCAAGCCTTTCCCAGGACATCAATGTCCATTAAATATATAAAATATACTACTCAAATGGAGCAAACAAACCAAGCATACAATCAATATTTATAGACACATCATTTTGGCACTTTACAACATGACAAAGGGAGGGTTACTTGTTAATCCATTCAAATCACAATAAACCATAGTTTATCAAGCGTATTAAGGAGAAGGAACCCAACAACCATGCAAGCCATATGGAAGACCGTAAGGAAGCTTTGCCGAGCAATCTCGGCGACGTGGATCCATCCAAAACCGAGCAAATCCATTGCCATCCTTATCACTCACTAACGATATCACAACCCCAATAGATGCAACACTTGAATTATCAATAGTTTAATTATATTGTTGGATACATATCTTAATCTTTAAGATGATAATTATATAGTCTATTGGTGAAGTTGTTTGGCTCAAAAACAATTCTATTTTAATCATATTGTTATATTAGAATTTAAACACGTTCTTACCATCATCTTCTACCTCTGCTCCGTGTCGACCTATAAAGATGGGTTCGGAGGAATGCTCCCACCCGGATGCCAATTGCTTTTCTCTGTCTTCTCTTTCAAGTCAATCTACACAATTTATTAACATATCACCCATGGTATTGATTTTATTTAAAAGTACTACAACAACAATCAATTCATTATTTAATTTGACCTTGGTAAGAGAATTGATGTAATTGCAAGGCCGTTGTGCTCTCTGACCATATACATAACGGTACATTTTTCCTCTATATATGGGATTAATAGTGCACATGTCTATGGCTCTTCCATGCTCTTCGGAGGCATTGCAGCCTCTAGTTTCCCCCTTGGGCTGCCATCCGGAGGATGGTGAAACGTCCTATTCTTTACAAACAACAAATCAATTTTCAACCCCCAAATACATACGTACATGTGTATATACATATATGTGTATATGTAATATATGTATATGTAATATATATATATATATATATATATATATATATATATATATATATATACATACATATTACATATACATACATATTACATATACATATATATACATATATATATATATATATATGTGTGTGTGTGTGTGTGTGTGTGTGTGTGTGTGTATATATATATATATATATATATATATATATATATATATATATATATATGTATATGTAGATGTATGTGTATATATATATGTGTGTGTGTGTGTGTGTGTGTGTGTGTGTGTGTGTGTGTGTATGTAATATATATACATATACATATATGTATATGTACATATATGTATATATACATATATATGTATGTATATATACATATATATACATATATATGTATGTATATATACATATATGTATGTATGTATGTACACACACACACACACACACACACACACACACACACACACACACACACATATAGATAGATACATACATTGTGTGTGTGTGTGTATACATATATGTATGTATACATACATACATACATATATATATATATATATATATATATACATATATATATATATATATACATACATATGCATATATACATATATATATATATATATATATATATACATATATATATACATATATATATATATATATACATATATATATGTATGTATGTATGTATGTATGTATGTATGTATGTATGTATACTATATATATATATATATATATATATATATATATATAATACATATATATATTACATATATATATATATATATATACATATATATATATATATATATATATATATATATATATATATATATATATATATATATATATATACATATGTATGTATCTATATATATTAAACAACAAATGAAATATATGTACTTGAAATGACTTGGAAAATTTTTGTAAAAATCAAATATACCTTGAGTGTGGAAGAACATCCTTGCCCGTGAATGATCTTAACTCGTGAAGGCGTAGCTTATCAAAAATGGTTGGATTGGCATTGTGTTCACAACAATCAACAATGACCGAGTTCATGCCTTTCTCTTCATAAGCGTTGATGAAATGGAATGTCATGAATGGCGGCACCTCCACGAAGCAACTGTCATACTTCCATTCAATCATTTTACTTGGAACTTGCTCATATGCATATCACTTGATTGAAGAGTAAATGTACTTACAGTCTCTCCCGTTTCCTTACGGATTATGTGCATGAATGCTTTGGATTCGGGATGCCATTTTAAGAGACCCCCTTTTAGCATATTGTATGGAGCATATTTCATGGGCATTTCGGGAACAACAACGTAATTGTGCATTCTCGCAAAAGAATGCACCCAACACGGGTAGGACCGCTTTTGCAATTCACCCGAATTATTCACATCAACATTTAATCTCGAACTTAGGTGGTTTGTATACATCGATTTTTTTTTAACAACGGTGGCTTATAGTTCATTTGGCCCACATTATATCCTGCAATCTTTATCCAACACTCACAAATTGATAGGGTTCACTTACTCAACCAATCAAAGAATTAATAATGTTTAACACTTTTTTAATATTCATTTTTGATTGGAAAAGAATGTAGGCCCCCACCAAATTTGTGAGTGTCAATAAATAAGGTCATCCATTATATTCGGTGAATAGAAGTCCCCATAGCCATGTGAATGTAATAAGTGAAGTGAATTATTGATATTTTGATATAGGTTAGTATAAGTGGACTCTCGACAAGGAAGCTAAATCTTATAAATCATATGCATAACTTGGTATTTCCAATATAAACTACCCAAATTTAATCACAATTAGCATTCAAATTTATTTAATTGAGTTCTCAATCACTAAATTTGGTGGAAATACATTTTGTTTATATTAATAATATTGTAAAAATAATTTAGGAAATTGGGTTTACCCTTCCAATTAGAGTTCTTTCGTTAGTTCCAATGAAGCATCCGAATTACATTGTAACCACGGTTGATGAAATCGCAATCTTGTAATTAATTCTTTATCAAACACCATAGGGTGTCCCGACTGGTAGGACCACGAGAAACATACACCAAATGTGTGTATTAATTATACCTAAAGATATAATAATAAACATTTTAAAGTTTACGACATGCAAACCATAATGTATATATATTTATAGTTGATTTTCAAAGTTGACATATACATTTATTTGAAATTTATAGTTGATAAGAAAAGTCTATATACACATTTATTCAAAATATTTACAAAATTAATATTCAACATATTGTTGAAAGTGTGTGTTTGTGCACACTATAACATATGATATTGGTTTATTATATAATTTCCTACGAAAATATATGGTAGGAAATACTAGTTTTAATTTTCTTTATGATAACATTTGGATTTAGATGAAATTTGAAATGTAGGAAATTAAAATATATTATAAGCAATTATATTCAGATATTTCCCACAATGAAATATTGACCAACCAATGAAAAAACACCCAAAGAAAAACACCCAAAGAGTAGTAAACATTTCATTAACTAATAATTATTTTAAGGTGCTAACCTACATTATGGACATGGCTTGTTGATTTAGGTATCAAAGTGAATAAGTGCAATACTAACCTACAAAAATTCACCTCTATTATAAACAAGAGAATTGGTTTGTTAATGAGATACCCTTATATTGTCGGTGTACTTGAACGTGCCGATGGTTTCTAATGTTTTGGGGTCGATTTCAAGAGAGCCTTTCTTAGTTTCTGTGAGGCATACAACTCGACCATCACCAAGCCTGTCAAAGACTTTTTTTTGTCAAATCTTCACTCTTAGTAGAATATTGTTAAACAAAGTTTTCAAGGAGAGGAAAAACAACCTAATAACAGATATAATTGCATTATCGGTGACTAAAGCACCGTATAACATTCCCACCACGTTCCCAATGGCTTTGAAGATGTTTGAAGGCTTTGGAAGCATTGAAAATTCACGATGATAGATATTGTTATTCTTCTTGACAGCCTTGTAAGCGTCCGATTGTAATGGCGAGCATGCCCACCACAATCGACCATTCTCAAAGTGAAGACGAACCAAGGTCGCATATCTAGAAATGATACATAAATATATTCATTATTAACGTAGTAAATCATATAAACATTTGATAAAAGAAATTAAAAGTACCCATCAAAAAGACTTTTAGATTTGTAATCGCCGATATCAAACATCCCAGTCCATTACGTAGATAGGTACCATTCTGCACATAACAAATTGTACACGCCATCAAATTCTATAAGATTAATATTTAGTTACAAAGAAATGAAATTCAACAGATTTATTCCTGTAAAATCTAAAGGTCTGAACTCCATTCAATGTACCATAAGAAACATAGAGATGTAATGAACAAAGTTTGTGAATATTATTACAATTTATTTGTTATCAAATATACACGATTCCTTCAAAGTGGGAGATGGATAGGAATAAAGCAATTTTACTATTTCTTTTTTAAATAGTAGAATTAATAGAGATGGATAAGGAATAAAACAATTTTATACCATTTTTTTTTCCCAGTTGCTTGCACATCTCAAGATGTGGAAACAGATCAGCTAAGTGATTTAAATATTGAAGAATAAGCGTTGGTTACTCAACCAGCATATATGCAAAATCAATATTGGAACCATATTTATACTGACCAGCCAGTGTGGAATGTGGCCATCGACTTCAAGTTCGCCCTCCCAACGCTCTTGTTTCACGTTTTCCCACGCCACAAGATTTGGATATTTAACGGGAAGTGTTTTACTGTCTTTCACTTGGGACTGCATTGACATTGCTGCTGCAATTTTTAGCGAGCCACTTAATTTATGTTTGACAAGAACATTGGACCCTCGCAAATATTGCAGATTATATAATTGAGATTTGGGCTGAGTAAGGAACCCATTATTGCCATGATTTCTCCCCAACAGATATTGTGGCCTTTGAACATCTACCAACGCCATTTTTGCACAAGATTATAACGTGATCATCTCTGTGAAAACACCCCTAAATTTATGAGGCAAGAAGGAAGTAACTAGCACAAACAAGACAAGCGATGTTTTCGAACATTAATTTTAAAGAGATTCCATTGAACACCAAGGAAATCCCAAAAAGACAAAATGATATTTCATGAAAATGTCGGAATATTAATTTAAAAAGATTCCTTCAGTTACTAAAAAAATGCGGGCTCTACAATATTCCTTCTACAATGACAATTAAATATAATTTGTGAAGGTCGTACCCCAAAATCCAAAAAAAACCAATTGGAGAGAAGTGATTTTTTTGTTTCTTTGTTCACAAAGGGCGTTTTCTGACTTAGTCAAGACATATCTTCCTTGGCAATCAAAGCGCTGATCGTATCTTCCCGGTACGTTCCGGGTTGACCGCCAGCATGGCCATCTGACATGTACTGATCGCCGTTTCAACCTTTGTCATTAATGCCATCACACGGTCTGTTAGTAAGTAATTCCAACTAGTTTTGCCAATCATGCTGGAGCCGACTACCCTCCTCTCAATTTGCACCTATGTATGGTGTGTCCTCATAAAAGCATGCATGATGACCATCATTGCACCATCGTTTAGGATGAAGTGGCAGGGAAAGGAGGGGTGGTGTCAGTGCCAGAAATCGTCTTGTAAGTGTCGGAGCTCCTGCAAAATCTGGCGCACTCTTCTGTATCACCACCAGCGGCTACTGGCATTAACTACATTTGGGGAGGCGAGTTTACCCGCCTAAACCGGTTCATCTGGTTGCCCATCCAAGCACTAGCTTATATCTTGTCGCTTTGCTTTAGAATGCTCTGTGAGCTGAGTAAAATATAAGCCACGGTCCACTGTAAAAGCCAACACACACCTAGCCCACCTTCTGTGCATTATCGATGATGCTCAAAGTTTTATATGTGGAGGCAATAAACTACTAAGCACTAAAGTCGGAGTCAATATTAATCCAAGCGAATTTACCAGTTAGGAGACGAAGGCTTCCTTAATATAGCCACTCGCTTACCAGTTAGCAGAAGCTCCTTCACAATTTACGCCCACACAGGTAATTTCATAAGTTTAATTAGATTGCACTGAAAATTTGTAAGAGAAAGAAATATTTCAAGTTTAATTTACTCTTTCAAATTCCCATAATGAAAGGGAAATTGTCTGTGTAATCAACATGTTAATTGCAAAAAAATTGTGTATAAAATTATTAATAAACACACTGATTAGAAATAAATTGTGTATATTGTGTGGAAAATTTTACTGTTTTAGTACACTGTTACAAAACACATTTTGGTTTTAATGTGTTGAAAAACAAAATGGATTCGTAATTTTTTAAAATAATATTTATATGTTGTACTAAAAAATCAAATAATACAACTATTGTGTCATTAATTTATTATTTTGGAATTCTTCAATTACAGTGAAAAATATATTTTGAATTTACTTAGTTCCAATTAAATGACTTAAAACATTGTAAAAATGTGAATGGTGTCTCGTTAACTTACAACCTATGTGACAAGTTGTGATTGACCATTAAACACTATTACTAATTTAAATTGAACTCCTCTTTATGCCATTTTATTGGTTCCTAGCCTGGTCATAGAGACATTTTCCGTATATAGAAGAAAAGTCCTATTTCCATTGACTAACAACTAGATCCCAATGCTCACATATATATGTTATATCATACACTAGGGTTTGCACATGAATTTATGTTCTCTATCTATGGATTTCATTAGAGATTTCAAATCCATTTGCACTTTTAGAATTTACTAATAAATTTCAACAACCATGCAATAACCTCCTCATATTCAGGCTTCTAAAAATATATCCAGACGTTTGTTTTCACGGGCTCCAAATTCATGTAAGTACAAATTACTTATGATAACTTCTACAACCATGTGACAACCAAGTAATTAATGTTTGGTGATTAACATGAGGAAATCACAACGTGTTCTTCATCTTGATGAAAAACACAATGTGTTTTTCAACATGCTGAAAAACGCAGTGTGTTTTTCAGCACGTTGAAAAACACGATGGTTTTCCACATACGTTTTCATTTACGAAATTGAATTTTCTGAAGTCACACTAGTATGAACTTAATATTTGAATTCATATTTGTTAACAAGAACCTTAATAATAAATGTCTTGAAATACAATGTTCGACAATCTCTATTTTTTCCATCTACATCTAGATATATAGTTATAACATTCATATTTGGATTAAACAAATGTTATCACCAATCATGAGCCAGGGGACCACATATCATACTAAATGCATAGTTACATTTTTTAGGGGAAAATGTTTTCCCTCGATTTTAGTGAAAAATAAAGGATTAAATCCATTGTCCACTATTTACCCTTTGTATTTTATGTATGTTATAAACTTTCTATATAGGATAATAATTAATTACATCAGTTAAGATGGAAAACACAGCCCATTGTCCATAATATTTTTTTCATTAAGATGGAAAACACAACGTGTTTTTCATCAAGATGGAAAACACACTGTGTTTTTCAACATGCTGAAAAACACGACAGTTTTCCACATGTTCAAGGTGGCCTATTTGAGTGTCGAGTATTAGTTTTCCCTTGTTTCCACCGATCGAGCCCTAATACACCTAATGTGACAATTGAACATGTATTAGGGATAGATTTGGAATCATTTATACCAATTGAACCCTAATACATGTTAAATTAATGTTAGGTGTTGTATTATAGTTTAGGGTGTTGTAATTGTGTTATTTAAGATGACAAGTTAGTGTTTAGGGCATCATATCAATGTTTGAGTGTTTAGGGTATCGTATGATTGTTTAGGATGACACATTAATATTTAGGGCGTTCCAATTGTGTTTTGTAAAGTGACCCATTAGTTTGTAAGGTCTCATTATAGTTTTTAGGGTTTCATATCAAGTTTAGGGTTGTTTTGTTAATGCTCAAAGTATCTCGATTGTCAATTATGTTATTTAGGTTGACCCATTAGTGTTTAGGTTTTTGTATCAATGTTTGAATGTTTAGGGTGGTGTATTAGTGTTTAATATGAGTGCTTATGATATCAAATTATTCTGTAAGGTGTCCTAATTATATTATTTATGGTGATCCCTTAATGTTTATAGTCTTCTAATAGTGTATAGGGTGTCATATTAGTGTTTATCATGTCTTATAATTTTTTAGGGTATAACATTAGTGTTTTTTTGTGTGTCTAAATTATGTTATTTAGAGTAACCCATTAGTGTCCAAGGTTTTGCATCAATTTTTGAGTGTTTAGGATGTCATATGAGTGTTTAGGGTGTCATATTAGTGTTTAAGGTGTCGTATGAGTTTATAGGGTATTTGTAACATCCCAAAATTTCTTGTAAGTTAAATTAACTACGGTTAAGTCTAAACAGATTAGATGAGATCATCATTGGGTGTAAAATTCATTTGGTTCATCGTATCATGACCCACAACTTCTGCTGTAGGGCATGACATGACATTGCGAATGAATAACCCCGCACCCACCTTGATGATCCTTCCTAAAACATGATTAGGCCTTAATCATAGGTAAAACGATTCATAAATGATAGTGAATCTTTCAGTTATTTGTATTTCGGTTACTTTATTTTAATCAGTTTGGTCGTCTTTTGTTTTGTTCGACTTTTGCATGACCGTGATGAATAATTGTCTCTGTTTAATTTGACAATGCTATATCAAGCCAACTTTATGAGAATATTCGAATTATTATTTATGGACTTGGTGATTTTCGTATTGGAATGTTTTATATAAACTGGAAAGTCAACTAATTTTTATGGTAATATATTGTTGGAAATATGTGGACTTGTATTATGAAGGTTAATTTTAACTTAACCATTAAGGTAACAACTAAAGTAAAAAAATGTATGAAATATATATATATATATATATATATATATATATATATATATATATAGGGATTTGGCATGTAAGCCAAAATTTTTATTTAGTTATTGAAATTTATGGGTTTCGTAAAGTGAAACACCTTCACATGGCACAAGTGTGTGTAGCATGCACTAAAACACATACCAAAGATTGGGAAGCCCGACAATTATTCAATATGCCACCCAACTATAGTTCTTTCATTATATTTTTCTCGTTATTTTTCCTTCGTCTATTTTAATTCTCCCTTTCTCGGAATACATGCATGAGTTTTAGAGGAAAGAAGGATTCAACTTGTTGGATTGAGAAGAGTAGAAGGTTGCCGATTTTGGGTTTACTTCAAGCATGAATATCTTCTCCTTTCTCTGCTACATCATTTGTAAAAAAATGAGGAAATACACATTCTGTTTTTAATGACAATCAAGGAAATTGTGGACACTTTTGATTTAATTGTTTGGAGATGAAGTATGAAAAGGAAATCGATGGATTCTGTAATCTTTTTAGTTTTCTTTGTGTGGATTTAACCTAACCCAGAAAAATATGCAGATGGGGTTTTGGGTTTTGATCAGCAAAAATAAAGTAAAAGAAAGGTTAAAAATTCCTTCTCTGCATTATAATAAATTATACCCAAAAGGAAAAGAGTTGGGTTTTTCCTGTACATGAAGAAGGAAAACATTTTGTGAATTTGTGTGTTTAAAATTGATTTATGCTTGTGGGTTTTCATTTTGTTAAACTGAAATTTGGTTGTGTGTTTTCTATAAACAAATCGATTTGGGTATATAAATCGATTTGCATAAAGGAATTGATTTGGGTAACCCAATCAATATGGGTATGCAACCAATTGGGGTTTTGTATTTTTCTTCTTGGTTGTTATATGCAAGTCTGATTTTTAATTTATTGAGATCTTTTGAATGATAATTTGTGGGTGTCAAAGCTCTTGCATGGGGCTGCATTTTCCAGAAATTTTATTATTATGGACCACTAAATCGGTTCATGTATAAATGAGGGTGTCTTGTTATGTGTGAATAATTTAAAAAAATAGTATTTAGCCTGTAACTTCCAGTCTGACAATATGACTTGGATTCTTGTAAGATCAGAAATGTAAATTGCTTGTCTTGGTAAGAGCATGAAATCTAGGACAACTTGACCAAGATGCACCAAGGAGTAATTGGAGGCATGATTGGGTTTAAAATAATGATATCTTATGAAAGAAATTATTAGTTGTTCTTTTACTTAAAAAAGTATGTTTAAATGATGTAACCATGGTGCTGCTATATTGTTGGTTGGGATGTTTGTTTACCAGATAGAACATGTTAAAGTGATGTAAATATGGTGATATTTGTGCTAATTTGTAGAGCTGCTCATTAATTGAAAAAAATACTCTTCTTAATCATATTGTTTTTACGAAGTTATGTAAAAATTTTAAATGTCAAATGCTTATTGATTGAAGTTGGAATACGGATGTATTGACCTTTGTGATTAGAGGGAAACATGATCACTAAAATAGAAATTGGTTGTTCTATTTGTGTGCATCCATAGTCATATCTTTACTAGAACCGATAGTAATACATTTTCAGTATTACCATGTGCTTGTTGATAAAAACAACATATATATCTTTTCATATTTTATTAATTAATTGCATCGAAAAAAGGAGTTAATATTCATGCCGACATTTTGAATCGACAACATACCACTACTCCAGTCTTGCAGGACCATTAGCCATTACATTCGAATGTGCGGAAACTCATGTCTTGTGAAGTTTTATCGTAGCATGGATCTAAATGAGATACTTGAATTTCAATTGGTGAAAGGATGTTATCCTTGAATTATTGGGATCTTGGACCCATTGTAAATATTCAAACCTCACTATGTGAGAATTATTATACCGGTTATATATTTCGCCTTAACGGCATATGTAATATATGATTTTAATAAAGAGATGATTACTTTGTGTGTAATAATATCTCAATATGAGTAAATGATGAATACTTGAGTTGTGAAATCTTACTTTTCACAAATTGTTGAATACATTTATTTGATAGTTATCAATGTATGAAGCCGATAATTGGGCAATTATTGTAACAATCAATTGTCTTTAATTTCTAAATTAAATAAGCTATTTAGTGGCGTAGCTAATTGAAGGAATAATTAAATATACATGTTTTAATATATATTTAATTCGGCCTTTCGGTAAACTTGGTATTAATATGATAAGATTGTAAATCCTGTTGTATAGAGAA
This sequence comes from Taxus wallichiana var. yunnanensis, assembly GCA_018340775.1. NCBI lineage: Eukaryota > Viridiplantae > Streptophyta > Pinopsida > Cupressales > Taxaceae > Taxus > Taxus wallichiana. The sequence goes on from CM031244.1 coordinate 6,573,167, forward strand.
TGGAAGAGTATCGTTGTAAAAGGTAATTTAAGGTTAAAGAATCAAACATCAGGAAAAAGAGACTAAATGGGATGGTAAATAGATGAAAAGATCCATTAGGCATATTAAGGGATAAGTACATGCGAATGTTGATATAGTTACATTTCAGCATAACGAATGTACTTATCTCATAAAGATCCTAGTTGGCCTTTGGCATCTATCTCAATATAAACTCTTGCAAGATAGGTTTAATTGGAAATAAATAAAAACAAACTATAAAGATCTAGATAACTGTGAAAGGGATAGTTGTGAGGTGGCGGAAGACTTAAAACTCATAAGACTAGTGTGAAACAGATAGTCTTGAGTTTAGTCGTAACCTGCACAATGGATAACTTTGGCCAAAGTAATGCATTGATGGTTGTGCATTGTCTGATCACCTAGTCCTCCAATTAAATAAAAAAATTATCTCTAACCTGATCATGGGAAGTTGAAATACTGAACATGAGATAGACAATGGTCAGATACTAGAATACAAAGTCGAGAAACTAGCTTCGTGGTAGACCCAAGAACTTTCACATAGTTCCCATGACCTTTAAAATGTTGAGCCGAAATGCTAGTAAGCATTTTCACTCGAAGTAGTGACGAAGGGAGATCGTGGAGATCTGGATACACCCTTCTCAACCACACATGGCTTACATGGATGTTATCGGATAGATGAAAAGAGAAAAATTGATTAATGAATTTGATTAAAGAAATTTGTATGATTGCAACTGTGTAATTTGTTATTATGTTTATATGTTAAAAAAATCCTCATTTTTCAGCTCTTGTAATTTTGAGCATTATAGTATTACAAAGAATGATTATGGTTTTGTATGAGACCCTGTGTTTCATTAGTGTTTAGGTTATCCTAATTATGAAATAGAGGATGAATCATTAGTGCATAGAGTATCACGACATTATTTAGGGTATTGTATCAATGTTTAGGGTGTTAAATTAATGTTTAGTGTATCTCAATTATTTTATGTGGGGTGACTAATTAGTGTTCAAGGTGTCGTATAAGTGTTTAAAGTGTCCAAAATTAATTTAATGTGGGTGACTTATTATTGTTTATGGTGATAGAATTAGAATAATTTTAGCTAATACTATGTTTTCATTCATCATTAGAATTAGAATAATTTTAGCTAATACTTGTAGAGATGTTATGTTAATGTTATAAACAATTTTTAAATTTATTATTCATTTTATCTAAACAATCATGCAAAAAAATGAATGTTTTGTTATGTGGAAGGAATGCTAATCAAATCTACAATACTATCTAAATGAAGCTAGTGATCATCTAATCTTTCAAAGAATAAGTAGGAATTACACCGGTATGTTTATAAGTGAGATTGATGAAAATTATCTATTACCTAATACTGTGAAAATAGGAACAAATTTATGTTCTTACACATGGATGGCCTAAGAAAACACTTGCGGATGGAAAGTATTTACATAGTTGTTTGGACACATGTGGAGGATGGCCTAAGATATTGGTCTAGAAAGATGGCACAAAACAACCTAACATGACATGTTATATGGTTAGTAAATTAAAATAAGTTACATCATCTCAACATGTGATGTCGATATATTCCGCTCCACATGTCTTGAACTCTATAGTGTCATGTGGCATGCACAAGTGAAATCCCTTAAAATTATTGTGTTCTACTTACCTGTAAACACTAGGATTGACAATGGGAATATTGAACAACAAGGACTTTCTTTCGAGATATCTCAAAAGTACATTAGCTCAACAATATGTGTATCAAACCCTTTTCTTATTCAAATGATAGTAAAAATGGAGTATGGGGAGCTCATATTGAATTCTACTAGAATGTGGGAGGATAATGGTTTTAAATGTATTCTAGATCCAATTTGGAACATTGTGCACGTGATAGGTATGACTAGGAATAGGTATGAATTTTGAATTTTTAGGGTTTCTACATGACTCTATAACTTGTTTAGGGTCTCGTAATAGTGTTTAGGGTGTCATATCAATGTTTAGGATGTCGCATTAGTGAATAGTGTGTCCTAAATGTATTATTGGTGGTGACACAATAGTGTTTAATGTCATATCAATATTTCAGTGTTTAGGGTATCACATTAGTTTTTAAGATATCATTTGATTGTTTATGGTGTCATATTAGTGTTAAGTTTTCCTAATTATGCTATTTAGGATAAACCCTAAATTCTAAACCCTCAACCTTAAGTCATAAACCCTAAAGCTTGAACCCTAAGTCCTAAACCCTAAACTCTAAACCCTAATCCTTGAACCCTAAGCCCTAAACCTTATACCTTAAACCCCAGAACCTTGAGGCTTAAGCCCTAAACCTCCATGACTTACAAGATGTGAGTTCATTACCAAGCATTGATTAAGTGTTTAGAAACACTCTCATAAAATATGCATTGTTTGTGAGCCTGAGATGATTTCCACCATCACTGAAGATAGGGTACAACTAGGGCTTAGGTTTTTAAAACCCAAATCAGGGAATTTAGACCCCAAATTTGCAAGAATCAACAAAGACAAGGTCCTTGAAAGGAATATGATGGAATTTTAAGTTTTCTTTGGTCAAAATTAGAGATATCATTGACAGTTAGTATGCACAGTTATAATCACAGTTTGAAGATCTAAAGGGAGACTGAGACAGAGGGTTTTGAGGGATGTTTTGCAAAGAAGCACATATTGAAATCTTGCATAGAGGGAGAAGGCATAAATGGGTATCTAGAAAACCAATCAGTATGGTCTAAACCCCTAGATTGAAAGGTACACTAGAAAATGCACAAGACCGGGGCTAGAAGAGAGTTAATAGGATAAAAATTAGAAAAGATGATAACAAGAGAAGTTTAAAGGGTTGAACTTTGAAAATTTTCATGCATTACACTCGAGCACGAAGGGTATGTGAAGGTGTGTTTGTTTAGTTGTGAATATGACAAGATGTGCATAATCATGGATCTTGCATGAGAATGGCTCTTAAGAGCTAAAACAAGGCATGATTGATTAAACTTGAGAGGATTAATGATTTCTTTGATTAATTATCACTTTTGTTGAATGGTTTCATGTTAGTCTCGGCATGGTGAAACAATATAAAGAGTTGGAAGGAGCAAATGGAAGCAAAAAAGCCCAAATTTGTGCTTGATTTTTGAATTAGGACACTTAAAAGCTAGCTAGACGAATAGAGTGGAAGTGTGAGTAAGGAACCCATTATTGTCATTTCTCCCTAACAGATATTGTGGCCTTTTAACATCTACCACCGCCATTTCAGCAGAAAATTATTACATGATCATCTTTGTAAAAAAACCCTAAGTTTATAAGGCAAGGAGGATGTAGCGAGCAGAAAAAGACGAACGATGTTTTCGAATATTAATTTTGAAGAGATTCCGGTGAACGTGGAATTTGGAAAATTTCCAAAGAAGACAAAATGATATTTGTTGAAGTTGTCCGAGTATTAATTACACAGATTCCCTTTTTAGTTTGGAGGAAATAAAAAATATCCCAATGACTATTGAATCTATTTTTGGATCTTTTTGTGAAGGTCGTACCCAAAAAAGCCAAAAACAAATAAATAACCACAAAAAAACGTGGAGCGAAGTGAATATACTGTTCCTTATCTCTCAAAATGCAGATGGCTTATTGTTAATAATTAAAATATTTGGTTGGCCAGGTCACTAATGGAGTTTTCTTGAAATTGTTTTTGTACTATAGTCAAACATTCATTCTTCTATTCGAACTCATCAATATATTACCAATTCGTAAAAACATCATAGCCCAAAAAAATAAATGTCTAATTTTACACATTTATTTTTCAATATTTTATATAATCCTATTATTATTATAGTTCTGTCACTATTAAATTGTAGATCCCATAGGCAGGTTTACATAGAAATAAACTAAATTTGTTGCATCACATTGCAATCACACTTAATTTAGATTAAATCAATAAAATATATGTAATAATTGAATCGTTTTATTTTAAGATAAAGTTAGCGATTTTAATAATATATTCAAATTTGTGAATCTAGTGGCATTTGTTTGTAGTGTGTTTTATAAAATAAAAGTAATAAGAGGTAAGATAAATAATTCTCGAAAAATATGAGAAAACAACAATGCCAACAACTCATCGATATGTTGTCCGAATCATGGATACTATAATCCTTCTAAATGGCACGACCTCTCTAAAAATGGTTTTCTATGTAGGGGTGAATATGATGATGTAAACACATTCTTCTTGCCCTAACCGGAAAAATTATTTTTCAATTGGTTTTGTTCTCTCACAAGTCACTGGGAATCCGATATCCCTCTTTGGGGTCTGCATTAATTAGGGAAAATCCAAGCTTTAAAACCAAATAAAATTTAAGCTTCCTTGATATTTATATCGACCCTTAATTAGAGAACAAATTGATACATAACAAACAAGTATAATGCATTTAATAAGCACTCCCACGTAGTGTAATTGGGCAAAATCTTATATTTTCAATACATGCAATAATTAAGAGAATTTATATCCTTCTATATACTTAAAATTAGAATAAATTAGTGAAAGGATGTTTCATAAGTAACAAGTTCTTTCTTTAAAAGTTCATTATCAATGTGATCTATGTGTTCCTCTTGTGTGTTTATATGTCTTCCAAATGCACTACTATACCTTTCTATTTGTAAACCTATTGATTAAAATTAGGACAATATTGGAACGAAAGTATAAACACAACAATTGAGAAAACTTAAAAAGAAAAATAGGATCAAAAAGATACATAAGAGGCAAATTATTAGTTTTGTATAGATGTGAGAAAAACATGGGCATGAATCTAATCACAATCCAACAAAACTAGTCGTGATTTAAATCAGGGGGCAAAACCAAGGGGGAAGAGAGGAAGTGAGAGAGAGAGAGAGAGAGAGAGAGAGAGAGAGAGAGAGAGAGAGAGGTAAAAATGAAAAAAATAACAATAGGGCCCACATAGAAGAATGTGAAGTTTATAAGGTAAATTGAGGTCAAGGGTGGGCGTTGATGTAAGAAAAGAGGTTGAAACATTATAATCACAAGGAAAAATGCTTCTATAATTCTAACTTACAATAGTGATCTAGAAACATTTAAATATACTAAAATTCCATAATAGTTAACTATTCCTATACCAAAATTAGGTGTTTTCTTGATGCCTCACTTTCATGTGTGTGTTTGTGTGTGTGTGCGTGCGCATATTGGCGACACCAAATTTTGGTGTTTGAAACTTGTAAAATTAGCTTTGGAAATATTTAACATAATTGAAACTAATCAAGTATGCATCTTACTCTTTATCATATATTTCCAAAATTTGATTACCCATACCTTATCCCGGTCTCCTATATCTTTGATTTATACTTACTCTGGGTCACCCTCGCCTATACAAGAACACTTTACAATATTATATACACATTGTACAATTCAAATATTCCAAATTCTCACACCTATGACATTACCAACCACCACATATAGTGCCATTCATTGGTACTATTTTCCTTCATCGGTCTTATCCTTATGTGGGAAACGACTAATTCTAAAATAAAGACACTTTCATTAGGTCTCCTAAGCTTGATTCATAGGTTGAATTTCATAATAAATTAATAAAGACTTGCCTATATATACAATTGATCCTCATGGTAATTATCATCCATAAACCTTAACACAATATTGGAGATCACTTTAAATAAGGATTATAAACATCTTGAATCTTCCAAGAGGAACCCTAGATTAATCTACAAAGCTAGATAAAAAAATACAAGCATTGAAAGTTGCATAGTCCAAAGTGTCATACCTTATGAGAAACTAATAGAAATAGAAACACATTATTTGTACCTAATGGGAAACTAATCATATAAAGGTTTGGCTAATTTTTGTTGTATACAAGTTGAGTGTCTCCTTAGCGATAGTAAAAGCATTATCATAGAAACACTTGATGTCCATACCACAAGATATCACTAAAGAGACATCATGAAAGTGTTTTAACAATTAAATTTACATAGTATATTGTGTGATCTATATGGACTTATACAACACACATGCATGCCTATCTATGAAATTTAGAGTTCTCACTATATCAATAATTTCTAAATATTTATATATATGCATAATAGTAATGTGTTGTCAGAACACCTTATGAAAAACTAAGCATATTAAAATTTGGTTAATTCATCTTGTAAATAAGTTGAATTGATTTTTCAATGATAGTTAAAGCAATATTGTAGGAACACTTGAAGCGCATACCTCAAGACATTGCGCAAAAAAAATATTGATTTTTTTCATGTTCAAGTATATATTATAGAAATTATTAAAGGTATCTCATGTTAGATAAATTATGCTATTATTTTTAAAGAACTCATTGTAGCGAATGCTATAGCTAGATACCCTTCAAATAGGAGTTCTTTCTCTAGAAAAATTTAATTTGGCTAGGATTACTTACTCTATTAATATCACATTAAGATAACTTTACCCACTCATATGGATAGGTGCACTTGCTCTAGCAAGATATCATTTATAAATGGATACTTTCTCTAGTGATATCTTATTTGGATGGGTGTTATTGATCTAGTGAGACCTCATTTGGATAGGATTACTCACTTGAGTGAGATCTCATTCACATAGAAGTACTCACTCTAGTGAGTTCTCATTCAAATATGAGAGCTAACTCTGACGAGATCTCCTTCATATATGAGTACTTGTTGTAGTGATATCTCATTCAAATAGGAGTACTCTATCTATCAACATCTCATTTAGAAAGGAGTAATCACTCTACCAAGATCTTATTTAGATAGGATTACTTGTTTTAATGAGATCTCGCTCAAATAATTATTTACACAAAATATTTCTTCTATTTTCAAAGTATTCGTTGTAGTGATGACTCGTATGGATGTGATACATGAGACATCAGACATGAGACACATGTGTCCAAAATAACATTTATTTTCTAGATAAATTTGACCCATATAAAGTCTAATTTATTTTTGATAAGTGAAATTTATTTAGAATGTGTTTTATTAAAAAAAATTCTATTTGAGTTGAAATGATATTGATTTTCTCTAGAATGTCGGCCCATAGAATGTCTAATTTATTTAGAATAAGTCTAATTTATTTAGAATATGTTTTCAAAAAGTTATTGGTAGTTTAGTCCAAATAAAATTGGCATTCTCTAAAAAATCATCTCATAGATTGTTAGCCATAGAATATGTCTAATTTATTTATAATAGATGTTCGAAAACGGCTTGGAATTTCAGTTTAAATAACATTGAATTTCAATAGTTTGTTTTGGATAATGTCTGATTTATTTTCAACACTTTTTACAATTAGGATATACTATATGCAAAAAAATTCTCTCACTATTTTGGATTGCATATATTGACCTTTCATACGTTTTCGAAACATAATTTATTGAAAATCATGTTTATCTTATTGGAGAATTGGTTACATACGGATCGTTACATACTAATAGGAGCTAGATTGGTTTCTTATATTACATAGCTTGGGGGCATACTTCTACATTATATAAGTTCTATTATCTAATTATAGTTCATTTTTACTTACTCATTACACTTGATTACATATAATATATCCATGTTGTTTTTCATACAAATAGGACTAACACATGTGTCTTGTGCAAACATTGACATATATTGTTTCATTTCCTCTCTACTATGTTTCTATTTTACCACCGTTTAACATTATTATTTGTTACACCATGTATACTAGTTTCTTGTGTTACTACTTGACTATTTCTTTGTATGAGCCTAAGTTCCTTGATTGTCTTGTGACACCATGGGTTTCCGTGAATGTGGCTCTATGCCTGTGTGACTTTGCTTCTCTTTTATGTGGCCTACGTGCCTTTGTTTTATTGTGACATTGTGGGTGTCCCATGTTTGCAACCATATGCCTTGATGTGATAATTATTTGCATACTACTACTTATATTTGTTCACTTGATTGTGATTTTGTACGTGCACTTGCTCTATTATATATGCATTATTGTTACTACTATTGTTTTTTTGCTATTAATGCTATTGTTTCTCTTGCTTCTTTAGTTGCTTGTATTTTTTTCGTACCTGTTTCCACCATGTGAAACCCCTTTTGTAGGTGAAATTTCTCAAAGGTGTCCAAAACTTCAACATTCTACATTCTTCTACAACTTCTCATACATACGGTGAATGGGAACACATTTGTTCTTGTAAGCCGCGTGCTTAAATGCTTTATCGATGCACGTAAAAGGAGGGGATTTCATCGGGATATATTCTACACTTACAATTAGAATTCAAAGTTTAGAAACATGTTTTCACTAGGTGAAAGTGCTCAAAAATAGCTCTAATTATAAAAATTGGCGTAGAAAATACAATATTTAAGACATTACGTAAAGATTAGGACTATACATACATTTCGACCCTACCATACATTTTTATAAGGAAGAAACACCATAGGGTAAGTGCATGGAAATGGGGGGCCACAAGGGGGTCTTAAGTGGACATTTAAAAAAAAAAAAAGAAACTTTAACTTGTATGAGTTATTTGATATAGTTACACTCAAAATTTGAAGATGCTATAAGAACATGAATTATAGCATTTCATTTCTCATTTATAACTGCTATTTTTTTGAAAATGATTAAGTGTAAGTTGGTTAAAGAGCTAAATTTTTCAATAGGTTCTCATGTTTTCGTAAAAAAACATAGTAGATAGCCGGTCATGCCCCTCCCCCACATTTTTTGAGCACTATTTAGTATTTTTGAAAACCCTTTGGTAGAAAGATAGATAAAAGCATCTAGTTTGGGAAAGATTTTTAAAATATTTTTTTAGTGAGCATTTATGTTTTCAGGATTTTACAAGTACGAACATTTTGAAAATTAAAAATAACGAATAACCGATAGTGCCCGCCTTAACTATCTCAAAAATATCAAAAATTGGATTTTTTTAATATGTATAGAATTAGTCCTAGTTTGGGACTGGATAATTTTTATTCAATTCGGAGGATTGAAACAAAATATATGTGATAAAATATATACATGTATAAATACAAAAATAGAGCTATAAAAGACATAATTTGAAAATACTAAGTATGGAAACCTTATACAAGTCGAAAATTTGAAAAATCATATATCTGGATAGAGGAAAGTGTTATTGACCTTGTAGTCAAATTTTTAAGATTTTGTTGATAATTTTTTATGGGATTTACTGTGGAAGAAGACTATTTATTGCATTTCATGTAAAAAATGTGGTATTGTTGTATTTGAGTAGACATAGGCCGCAGAGCTTGGGGTTCCAATCGGTTCCAAGCCATGGGGCCTTTCCTTGGGAGAGTTAAATAATACAATGGGTATGCACTATAACATGTATGTGTTATATTTTTTTACTATAATTTTCCCTCTCCAACTTCCTATTCTCGTTGCTTTCAAAGGAATTTTTTTCCCATTCTCGTCTCCGCTCTATAATTCTTTGTACCTTCATGAGTGAATTTTCGTAGTTGAAGTTGTCCCCACCCCACTATCTATATTTTACTAATCATGGGGGATGAAAATGAAGTAAGGACATGAAATGGGCGAAGAACAAGATACCCGAGAAATTAGAAGTGATTATAATAAAGAAATTGCAGTGGATGCAAAAATTACGTGGAGGGAAAGGTACATCTGCTATCTCAAATGCACCTGATGTTGTAGACAATGATGAAGAAATACATAATGAAAATGAGGAGAATAATATTTTTTCAATGAGTATTGAAGATGAATTGAATGATAATGTTCTTATGGATAAATAATTTGATATAAATAATAATATTGAACCTTTATCTAAGAATGTAAGTGTTAATCTTGAAAATTACTTGGAAACACCAAATGAGGAAAGTAACCTTGGTATTCGAATATTTACCTCTAATAACACCTCCTTCCATTTTGCATAAAAAACCCATTCACTTAATTGAAATTGATGAAAACAATATAAAACTAATGCCTAAAAAATGTTTGGTAGAAATGCGAGTAGAAAAGCTATGGGAATCGGAATAATTACTTTGAGAAAATACATGATATACAAAGATGTAAATTGTTTTTTACGTTAAAATGAAATTAATTAAGATGAGACCTACACAATGAAGAACCTAGGGATAAGAACATATAATATTGATGGTCAAAATGTGGCAATTGTTGAAAATATACATAAAGCATATCATATTGTAGGTGTCAACAAATGCACCAAATATACTAATTCTACACGACATGCACCTACTAATTTTATAGTAAGTCATACAAAAAAACAAATGCTTAATTAGAAAAACAAGGAGAGTTTTCAAGGTAAACATAAAAACAATAACAAAAACTATAGGGAGCCACAAAAGTATTGAGTCAACTAATAATATCGACACTAGGCATTCTCTAGTAGACTCCCACAGTAAATACAAAGATACATATGATATTCTACAAGAAATACTTGTAAATTTTTGGAATGATAATGCAAGGGTTTCACCAAATAGAAGAGATACAATAAAAATAAGAATAGGTTATTGTAATCGTGAAGTCCATGTAGAATATTTTTTGTATATGACTAAAACACAATTGTTCTCTAAGTTTAAGAATGAAAATACAAAAATTGATATTAATCAAATATATTTTGAAATGAACAAACCCTTTTATGTGAAAATCAATCACTCATGTACCACTTGTTTTTGTAGGAATCATGTTGAATTTTCAATGCATTATGATGTTTTTCATCAAGTATGTTGTGTTTTACATACTGACATCATGTTATAAGAGTGTGGATTAAGTGTACCACCAAAATTAGGAAGAAAATTTATTCCTAGATCAATCGGACAATTTTTATAAAAAAACATGTTTGGATGGAACATGCAACGTATGTGGTGGCTTCTTTTGAAATTAAAAAGTTGTATTCATAACGAGAGTGGATATTTAATAGGAAAATAATTAGTTGGTCTTAGAAAATATAAATCTATGGCATATCACTTAAAATATGGAAAAGAATCTAGGAGGTACGATATTGTTACAAAATAATTACATGCATCAAAATATATGGTTAAATTCAAAGAGAAAATTGTTTATGAGTATGCAAGGCACACACATAGAGCTTGATGGTTGGATGAAAAATTCAAGTTAAGTAAGGACACATTCCCACTTGGCACTATATTTTCGAGAGTGACTTTGCGATAATTACTCATTGAAGTCACAAATGGAGGTTCGATCACAATAAAATGCTAATTAAACAATGAACCATCAAGATAAGAGCTTAAAGGAAATGCTTCTTCAATGCATAAATGAAACTACATGCTAAGCTATTTCCTACTCTCTATGATTGCTAACTTAAACTATGAACCTATGAAGAACATAAGCAATCAAAGTGGATTATTACTTGATCTCAAAGATTGAGAATGGAATCTCACCAAGAATGGCTACAAGGCCATTTTGGATCTTCCCATATTACTCAATTTTGAGTGAAAGGATGCAAGATGGAGAAGCTATTTCCAACAATGGAGAATGGCTCAAGATCAAAATGCTTATAGTTTTCACTATTCAAAGCATGGTGCAAGAAGAAAGGTAAGAAGGAGGGTTCTTTATATAGCTTTCCTAAAGAGGCAAGGCTAGAAAATTGATGAATGTGGGATAAAGGTAAAACAAGATTAGGAATGGATAAGGTTGCTTTATAAAAGGTAATCTTGATTTAGAAGAGTTTAATTTGTCATTAGTAAGTCATGGGAGTTGGGGATGTTTTAATTAATCAAAGGTGATTAATTAATAGGTAGAGGTAAGCTTATAGAAGCTAATTAGAGGAAAATTAGTATGATTTGTGGGATGTAAGAGAGGAATTTGATCCAATAAATGGTAATTTATTGATTTAGAGTTATGAGTGTAATTAATTAATAATAATTAATTAACCCAAGTAGAAGTGGATATTAATTAACGAAAGGTCATTAATTGACATCTTTAATGATAGGAAGGCTAATTAATTAATGAAAGGTCATTAATTAATGAATATGAAGAGGAATGTTAGCTAATTAGTGGAAAAATGCTAATTATTACGAAAATGATGAGAAAGAGGATAATTAGTGCAATCTTAGCATTAAAGGTTGCATAAGTGGATTTTAGGTGTCTACATTTTCCCCTCTTTGGGGTGGCGTAAGTGATGCCACTTCAAAGATAGTAGACAAGTAAACAAATAAATTTTTTTTGAAGAGATAGAAGAAAAATTAATAGAATGAAGGATGCCCCGAGTGTCGATGGGGTGATGAAAGAGGGTGATTGATGATCGAAAAGATGAAAGAACATAATAGAAGAAGTAGAAGAATTGATCCCTATTGCCCCAAGTTACTTTTGAAGAAAAGTGTTGATAGAAGGAGAGTGATATGGAAGAAAAATGAAGATGAAAAGAGATGGATATAGCTATCATCTTGCCGATGTAAAAACCAACTTTATTTCATCATTTTGCTTATGATCGACGTCATCGGTCCTTATTAAAAAGAATGAACAAAAGTGTAGTATGACATGAAAATCCATATACGAAACAAATGTCCATAGCTAAAAACACCAACTCCATGCAACATACAAAATGCAATGCAATACGAGAAAGTAAAAGATGCCTAACTCCTCTGCAACATACATAATGCAATGCAATACGAGAAAGTAAACAAGATAACCTAACAGAGAAACATAATGCAATGTTTTTGTTATCAAGCTTTGATTCTCGACTGTGTGAATTAATGACAAGGGTTAAAAGATGGTGCCCCAAGAAGGATACATGCAAGGGGAATAACGGAGGACACTTGGGTCCTATGAAAAGTAGTGCACTATGAAACAATACCAAGCAACTCATTGTGCCCCAGAGTATAGACATAGTAAGAAAACCAACTTTGTTAATGGAGGTAGATCAAGATGATCCATGAGTCATGCACAAAGAACAAGTGAGAACCAAAGAGCGATGTTTTGTAGGATGATTTTTATTGTTTTTAATTTTTTAGAAACATATTTGAATGTTTTTTATTTTGAAAGTTTTTAAACTATGTACAGAAGACAAAGAAGCATGGATTCCCCTAGATAGATGGGATGTACAAGGGGGAATGCCACATATGCAAAGAAAGTGAAGATGTGAAATGCCCCAACGATTAGGTGGGAGTATTCAAAGAAAAAATCTTCACACGTAAAGGGGATCAAGGCCAATATAAAATAGGTTCAATCATGAGGGAGCAAGGATGCCCCCAACATAAGCTGCCAAGAAACACATGAGAGAAAGGAAGTGGGTGATTGATTTATTAAAAGGGGACAAAAGGTGTCCAAAAACATGGAAAAAGGACATCCTATACACATGGATGTTCTAAATGATTTTTGAAAGAACAAAGGATGCTATGAAAATATTTAGAAGGTGGTTGATGAAAAAGTGATTAGCCCAAGGCACAAATCATGAGACAAGACATGCGCTAAAGCAAGAGTTTGAACAAGGTCCAAAAAGTAACACTTGGTAACATACTAATCTTGTTTACTCATCAAGATCCCATGTGTGCACATGGAAATGAATTACCTCTTGAAGGAAAGAGTTGATAGACAATAAGTGAAGACACTAGCCAATGTGTAGGAATGATTTAGTTTGAAAGGTGATGTGTGAATGGATTGTGGAAGGAGAGTCATACATTTCTCCGCTGACCAGTCAGTGTCCATAGCCCCGATGGAGATGCATTTGATTCTAATCACAACATTTCTCTACTACCAGTCAGGTGTCCATAGCCCCGATAGAGATTATTGAAATACCCCAAGAGAGAGTTATATATCAATTTGCTTTTTTTTAGCTTTTGCTTTTTGATTGATTGATTTTGATTCTTTTTCTTTCTAAAACTTATTTCAGCTCTCTTGTTTGACAAGGGGTTAAGAACCACTTGATGGCTTGATGGAAGGATGTGGAAGTGATTGTGATGATGACATTGGCTAGTGTCAACAAATACACCCAAAAATTCTTCCCAACAAGTTTATTATATGTAGATAGTGATAGGATCTCTAAGAGGTCAATCATTCTTTAATTTACCAAGGTTATGAAAGACCAAGGTCAAATGGATACCATAGAGATAAATGTCACAAAATGTGTGAATAGGCTAACCACAATAACATCAAAGGGATGAAAATGGTGGATGACTTGTAGATGAATATGAAAGAAAGGGAAGAAAGAACATCCATGTGTACACAATACCTAATTGCAATGTTTGATCTTTGTACCTTTGATTTTTTTTTTGTAATGTTTTAATGTTTTCTCATTTTTTTTTTGTATTTTTGAACTATTTTATGATTTTTTTTTTTTTTGAACTTTTTATTTTTTTTTGATTTTTGATTTTTTTTTTTTTTGGAAGTTGGGACCAACAATGTCAATCTACATGATAGGATCCAACAATGATGTGTGTGACTTCCTTGATAAGGGAGACTAAGCACGCATTTTTTTATCAAGAGTGATATTATCCCCAATCTCGATGATCATGGTGAGTTCACACTCAACAAATGATTGTGATTTGTTTTGAAACATGGGTTTCATATGTGGGAGTTTGAGTTCCCTATCCATAGGTTTTGCACTTTGCACCATACTTGATGGGTACGTTGGTGTGCATTCTGGAATCACATTTGATTTTGAATTTTATAATCATTTGAGTTGTTGGGAGCTTTGGAGCTCTTTGAGTTTTGATCTTAGCTTTATAAAGAACATGTCTAGATTTCTTATAAGCTAATGCTTGACTTGTCTGATCCCAAGAAGTGAGAGAAGAATGTGGATGTTTAGAATTGATGAGAGGAATGGTGGTGGGCTTGCCACAATATTTGGTAGAAGAATAATGTGATGGATGAAAAGGATACGGTCCAAGGATTGAAGAAGATGGGCTACCGGGAGGTGAGCCATAGATAGAAGATGAAGGGCTACTAGGATGTGGCCCACTAGAAGAAGAAGATGTGGCCCAAGAATAGAAGAAGAAGGGCTACTAGGATGTGACCCATAGAAAGAAGAAGGGCTACTAGGATGTGACCCATAGATGTAAGATGATGGGCTACTAGGATGTGGCCCAAGAATAGAAGATGATGGACTACCCAGGGGTGATCCATACATAGAAGACAAGGGGCTAGTTGGGACATGCCCCAAGAATAGAAGATAGTGGACTACTCAAAATGTCCCACAAATAGAGAGAGGAGGGCTACTAGAAGACCCACACCTAGATGAAGATGAAGGGCTACTTGGCATGTTGACCCCATAAGAGATTTTGATTGAGGAATTATGATAGAAAAAGTGATTGGGTGATGAGAAGATAGGCCATGGATCAATGCAAGACCTAGGAGTTTCATCACATAATGAAGAATGTGAAGATGGAAGAATAAGAGGAGGATCAAGTTGCATGATTTGAGGCTCTTCCTCTATTTCTTGATAAAAGGAATCAACCTTTTCCTCACAATATGTGGATGCATCAAAGTCTAAAGAGAATCCTTGTTCATAATCTTCTAAAGGAATATCTTCATGTGCCCCTATAAATGCCATGATTGTTTCTTCATTCTAAAGAGATCAATCGGTATGAGTTGTTGATCGACCACCAGGGGTTGATTGGAAGAAAGAGATTCAATTGGTGTGGAAGACTTAGAAGATGTTTGATGATGATTGATAGAAGAAGATGATGTGAGGGACGAAGAAGATGTGGAGCTAGATGTCTCGGAGTAGAAGAAGGTGGTGTGGACCTACCTATATGATGGTATATCATCTATAAACTAGTAGGATTAAGTCCAAAGTCTATAGATTGTGATGCATGGGGTCGATTCAGACATTTGACTAGAAGGACTTTGAGTCACACGAATCTTCAAAGAAGGAAGACTTAGTGGGGGTGATTGATGAAGAAGGTCCTGAAGAAGGGGAGGACCATGATTCAAGAATCACATTGGATGAATAATAACAAGGGTCCTACAAAGAAAGAGAGGACCATGATTCAAGAATTGTATTAGATGTTTGATTGGAGGGATTTGGAGTCACATGTATCTTCAAAGGAAGAAGATGTCATTGAGGTGATTGATAAAAGGGGTCCTGAAGAAAGGGAGGACCACGACGTAGGAGTCATATTAAATGTATGATGAAGAGGGTCCTGTGAAGATAGGGAGGACCATGACATAGGAGTCACATTAGATGAATGATGAAGATAATTTGTGGTGACATGAAATAGGAGGAATTAATTTTTTAGGTGATGATAATAGAGTCCTAAAAAGGGGAGGACCATGACTTAGATTAGAATTAGAAATTAGATGAATCCAAATAGTAGTTTGGATCTGAATCATCAAAAGAGTCAGAGGAAATATTTGGATTGGAATCCTCAGAAGAAGAGGAAATGTTTGGATTAGAATTAGAAGAAGAGTGGGGGAACTCAATAATAATTTGGATCAGAAGTGTCCAAATCATACCACCAACTATGAGATGAAGGTGGGGAATGAGTTACCCGAATGGGTTCTCTAGCATGAAGAACCAAATCGAGGTTTGGTCATGATGGGCATATTTTGATGTGAACACCAAAAATTTGATTCCTTATTATCGTATGTATAAGGGACCTTACGATAATCAGTCATTTTTGGTGTGTGTTGGGTTCAAAGGTCTAAACCTAGATTGTATGATCAAACTTTTCAAAGTGAAGAAGGTTTCATGTTGATTTGGGCAACATAACGACAACCAACTAGACATTTCATAAATATGGGGATGCTTGTGTGATTTTCCAAAAGGGAAGCTAAGGAAAACATACATCATGATGAATCAAGATTGATAATCCAACAAGGTTTGGAGGCATAAATGTCAAAGGATTGATCAAAATTTTAGCAACATAAAGGATACAAAGGAAATATTTCCAATGTTTGATTGATGCAAAAGTTTCTTGATAGGAAATGTTTTTGCTAAGGTTTGAAAGATATGTTCAAAAATGACCATAGACTTAGGAAAAAAAAGAAGATCAAGAGGATCAAAGACCCAAAGGATTGTCCTAAAAACTGAGTTTATAAGATGGATAAACACAAGGAACAATCATGCAAAGTTCAAAACACAAAGCCAAATTAATGACCAAAGAATAATGAATGATAAAGAATCAATGGATCAAAGTGATTGTCCTAAATGGATAAGTCAATATGATGAATAATCAAGACACAATCACACAAAAAAGTTTTTTTGTTTTAAACCAATCAATCATCGAATTACTTCTAAGTCTATTTCCAAATGATAGTTGGTGTTTAAGATGATTAACAAAATGTCACTACTTATGTCAAGTTCAAAGAAATGAACAAGGCGTAAGTAATAACAAGAAGTTAATGCGATCCCAAACAAAGTATACTAAAAGAAAGCAAGCCCAAATTCAATCAAGACCTATATTCCAAAAGGTGTCAGTTATGATTGTGAGTGACACAAATTTCACCAAGATATGTTAACCAAACTTTATGAGAAAGTAAGGTATTGATATCAAGATGATATTGATATAACACACACAAGTGGTAACACTTAACACTTTTCAAAATCGAGGTAATAATTGAAATCAAACTAAAGCTATAGTATACCTAGGAATTGTTAAAGTGTATATAGTGTAACCTTACAATATAGGTATTTAGGTCAAGTTTACAAGAAACAAGATGTAAATACCAAAATTGTAGTGACACGATATAAACAAGATAACCATTCAAAGGAGAATCAAAGTGATGAACCAAGCCTAACTACGATGATGATCTTGACTTGGGTATCAAGATCAAAAAGGCTACCAATGATATAAAAATGTCTCCACACACTTTAGATGTTTAACAACCCAAATCCAAAAACATGGATGGCGTAAATGGACAAAAAAGTGGTGAAACAATCAATTGATAACACAAAGGTAGTCACTCTTCTTTTGATCAACAAAGTGTCAAAAGAAAGTGAAGGAAGTAGATCAATTGGGGTTGAAAAATGTTGGCCTCACTTCGGCAGAGTTTCACCTCACCTTAGGGCAAGTGAAAAACTAAGAAAAAGTAACGCTTCACATGTTTCATGATGAACAATAGCTCTTAACTCAAAATTGGCTTTGATGTGGTCCAAGTGGGCTCCTGGTCAAAGATAGCTTCCTAGGTGGTTCACTCAACTAGGTGTCACAAAGACCATCTTAAGCGAGCTCGATTTACCCAAAAAGTCACACTGACTAATTTGGGAGTATCTCGGCTTTACTTTACCCCCTTCAAGCATAGTGGGCAATAAATGCGTCCATCGTGTACTCTCACTTGGGGTCACCATACGATGACTTGTGACGCTAAATCTCACAAATGGTAATACTAGTCAAGTAGGTTGTGTGGAGAGCACTTCCCATTTCATCCACAAGGTTCCCTCTTGTGGACTACTTTGGGGTTCCTAGGACCACCCCCATTGTTGTAGCTTAAGGCTTATGCCAAAGGGGTTATGTCCTAGTTTTAAGCGGATGGGACGTACCCTTATCCGAACCTACAAATACAATGTGTTGATTGTGGTGTGTTTTTTTATCTTTTTTAATTGGATGTGGTTTTCTTGAACACCTTTTGGAAACCTACATGAAAACTGTATTAGTAGTTTAATTTTGTTTCAAACTCCTTTCTTTGACAAGCATTTTTAGGTCCTGCACTCAAGCGTTAGTAGTTCTCCAAGAAAATCACATTATTTAAAAGAGGATTAAGAGTTGATTTTGATTCTCAAGATCATCCAAGGATGCAAGAGAAGAGCATACACAACAAATAATCCAACTAAAAAGTAAAGAAAATCTTTGCAATCAATGAACCATACAAAAATCTTGATAAATGTTCATTCCCTTAAACCAAAAGTGAAAGATGAAGTTTCCAATTTACCAAATGTTATAAAATGAAGACTAAAGTTGCTTTTGATTCTCAAGATCACCCTAAGGTGCAAGAGAAGAGCATACACAAAATTTATCCCAACTATATAGAAATGGAAAACTTCAAATCAAAGGACCATTGAAAAATGCTTTGTAAAAGGTTCATTCCCTTAAGCAAAATGAATAATCAAATTTCCAAGTTTAATCCCAATGTTAAAAAGATAGAGATCAAAGTTGTTTTTGATTCTCAAGATCACCAAAAGGTGCAAGAGAAGAGCATACACACACTTTGGTCTAAATCAAGTAAAGCATGGAAATACAACATTCATCAAAACATTAGACATGTTAGAAAATGACCAATTTTAAAATAAAAAAAAAACTTGCAATTTCTGTAAGTATAAATCCTAAATTTATGTTTTCATTGCATAGTTAACTTCAATACCTTTCCAACGCAAAAAAATGGAGTCATTTTGAGTTTGGGAGAAAAATTATGGCCTTCGGAAGATGGGTTACGCATATGCTCTTATGCTCACGGGTATGCACTTGACATGCACTCAAAAAAATGTCAAAAAAAAACATCCCTTAATCTGCAAAATGGTCAAATTTTTCCAACCAAGATTCAATTTTGACAACAACCATCACATTAATATATGAATAGAAGACTCAACGCTATCAAACATTAACATACATGCTCAAGAATTTAAGATTTTCAAGAAATTGACAAAACTAGCATGTAGAATGATGAAAAAGTAAGCTCTAAAAATGAAAACATGATGAAATATTAAAATTTTCTCACCAAGATTTAATTTTGACAACAACCCACCACATTAATATGTAAATAGAAGACTCAACACTATCAAACACTAACCTACATGCTCAAGAATTTAAATTTTCAAGAAATTGACAAAACTAGCATGTAGAATGTTGAAAAAAGTAAGCTCTAAAAATGAAAACATGGAGAAATCTTGAAATTTTCCCATCAATTCCAATTTTGACAACACTTCACCTCCTTTATACCTACAAGGAAGACTCAACACATGCAAACTCAACAAAACAAGTTAAGAAAAACAAGTTAGATCAACATGTGTAAAAGAGGGTTAGTAACCAAAAATGAAACTTAACTACAAAAACTTGAAATTAAGTGCAAAGGACAATGGAGTAAGTCCCACCGGTGTGCCAAATGTGCTCATGTTTTATTAACTAAGCTATAAATTGAAACTAATATCTACATAGCTTCAAAAGAAAATGCTAATTAAACAATGAACCATCAAGATAAGAGCTTAAAGGAAATGCTTCTTCAATGCATAAATGAAACTACATGCTAAGCTATTTCCTACTCTCTATGATTGCTAACTTAAACTATGAACCTATGAAGAACATAAGCAATCAAAGTGGATTGTTTCTTGATCTCAAGGATTGAGAATGGAATCTCACCAAGAATGGCTACAAGGCCATTTTGGATCTTCCCATATTACTCAATTTTGAGTGAAAGGATGCAAGATGGAGAAGCTATTTCCAACAATGGAGAATGGCTCAAGATCAAAATGCTTATAGTTTTCACTATTCAAAGCATGGTGCAAGAAGAAAGGTAAGAAGGAGGGTTCTTTATATAGCTTTCCTAAAGAGGCAAGGCTAGCAAATTGATGAATGTGGGATAAAGGTAAAACAAGATTAGGAATGGATAAGGTTGCTTTATAAAAGGTAATCTTGATTTAGAAGAGTTTAATTTGTCATTAGTAAGTCATGGGAGTTGGGGATGTTTTAATTAATCAAAGGTGATTAATTAATAGGTAGATGTAGATGTAAGCTTATAGAAGCTAATTAGAGGAAAATTAGTATGATTTGTGGGATGTAAGAGAGGAATTTGATCCAATAAATGGTAATTTATTGATTTAGAGTTGCGAGTGTAATTAATTAATAATAATTAATTAACCCAAGTAGAAGTGGATATTAATTAACGAAAGGTCATTAATTGACATCTTTAATGATAGGAAGGATAATTAATTAACGAAAGGTTTTGTTAATTAATGAATATGAAGAGCTACTTCTTGTCTCATTGTGTAGAGAGAAAAAAATTGACTTCTCCAGGTATTGATGGTGAAAACATTGAGTCCAACCGTATCAATGGTATTCACTAGAATTTTGCTTCACCAATATCCAATAAAAACAAATACTTGGTTGTTTGAAGCCTATGAAATATATATGAAGATACTTCACTATTTACATTTGGTTCTTGCAACAAATATTCAGTTGATCAAATATCGAGGTAGGATAGAAAAAGGAATATGTGGAAGGCTCGTGAGTCATATCATGAAGAAATTCTTGCTAATATCAAGATTTGAGTTAATCCTTGTGGCTCATTGGATTAAATTTCCACTATATGTTCACTTAAGACTAGATATATACATCTATATGAATTTAAATTGAATAAAATTTAATGATTTTATTTAAATTTTGTAGGTTTTAAAATTCAATTTAATTGTTTACTAACATCTTATGTAGGTTAGTAGTTCCAAAACAACTTCCACCTTCATGTGATTGGCACTATTAGTAGAGAATTCCATATTCTTGAAGATAATGAAATTTAAAGGCCTGATTAGACATGCATATTTTGGCTGTGACAACTCGTTTACTTGAAAATTGGTGACAATTTCACGTGTATGTGAAGTTGTCTTAAAAACCAACATCTAAGTTGCAACATAAATCTTGGAAATAAACAATAAGCACAAATTATCATTTCACCACCTATATTGTATGAAAAATCCATTCTTAACATGTTTCATACAAACCAAAAACAATAATTCAATGATTTGTACCAAGACACCCCGATGTGTCGACACATTCCATTTGGTGCCACCACTTCCATTTACAAAATTTCATTTGAAAGCCTTACCCTGACTTAAATTGAAGTTTTGACACCTTTACATTTATTGGGATGATGAGAAAACTAAATTAACCTAGAGAAATCTATGACATGATTTCGTGGTGGGTCTTAATGTGGAGTTGAGGTATAAATGACACCTTTCAATGTGTACAGAGACCAAGAAATCACCCATCAAAGTTATAGCCTGTTTTTCTCTCAAGGATCTTAAGGGACTATGCCCAACCATTATAGTTAGGAAGGACCAATATTATTGGGCACCAAATGAAACCTCACTTGGTGTTTACCAGACACAATGACATGTCGGTGTAGTTTTTTTGTGCCACAAGATTCTGTTTGTGCAATATCACATTTTTAGCCTTACAATGACTCAAATTGGAGTATTTGGCACCTTTATATTCATTGGAACCAGTAGACACCAAAATTGGGTCACAATCCCTTTATCCCATTTCAAAGAACCAACTTAAATACATTCACCTAACCATGACCCTCATACCCTACATTAACATTAATTTAATTATTTATAATTAAATTAATACCCATCCTCACCCCATTATTAATTTAATTACTTTAATTAAATGAATAGACACCTCACCATAGACCTATTCATAACATGTTTCCATAAATGAATAAGACTTGGTCCAAACCTAAAAATCAAGGCCTATTATTCCTCTAACCACCTTCCCGCTAAAAAAATGTAACGTTTGTTCTGATCCGGGATAAAGGAATGAACTTGATCCAAAGGATGGGAGATCTACCATTTTTAGTAAACCTAGGGAATCCCTCCTTAACCGATGCCGGTCAACCTGGAACTATCGTCGGTTACCATTTATTCACCTTAGCAACCTTGTTTTTGGGTTGGCACATTCTGAGATCAAAGAGACAAGAAGAGAATTGCATGCAATAAAAACTAGAGCCTTTTCACACCTACAAAAATCCATAGCCAATACCAGGATAGATTCAGAAGCATTTCACTCATGGTGACATTCAGGAAGCATCACTCTTTTGCACCAAGCTCCATCCCACCAACCAATCATCATCACCACATAGCCATTGGACATACAACACCAGTAAGTACACCTTTTACCTGCATCATCTATTTCCACTTCAGTCTGTTAGGTTCTTCTATTGTTGTTATTAGTTTCCACTTGCACCCTCATTCTTCTACCATTTACTTGCCTGTAAACCCAATCATTCCTTCACCCACACCATAAAACCACCAATACCCAACCTCTAGTATATTTATGAGTGTTCCCAAGATCCCCACATACCTCGTTATATCCTCTATTATCTCTATCTAACCTCAACTCAAACCCCATTAGAAAATCTTAGTGAATCTTATCAGCCCACCTCTATCGACACCGGTTACCCATAACCGTCATCGGTTCGACCTAACCGTGATCGGTCATACCTCAACCAATGCCGGTCTCTATGTTTGCCAATACTATGTAAACCAACAACCACCTTATCAAAAACAACCCAAACACCTCATCTAACCCTACTAAGACCCTGTCTATGACTTGCAGACCACCTGACCAACTGTAACACCGCCCCGAGACCTTAACCCACATAGTTTTAATATTTGATTGAATTGACGCTGATAGTGATATGAGGTACCCAAATCAGAATACTAGCACTAGATTCATTTATGTACATGTTTCAGTTATTTCATATTTGTTTTATAAAACAAAGGATTGACCTTTTCTAAGGAGTATAAAAACTTCCCGGATCTAGCATGCACTAGGCAGTCCACTGTCATATATTATTTAACTCTTCTTTAGTGGTCTTGTTTTCTATTTCAGGTAGTTCCTCCCAGCCAAAAGAAAGCTCTCACAATCAACATTGGATCAAGAATTCAACACGCACACATCAACCTCCAAACCAACACAATAGGTATTCCTCCTTGACCCCTACCCTTATTTGTTTCATCACATTCCAAAACATAAAGAAAGCGGTGAAACAGAACAATGAGAAAACCAAATTGACATGGGGAAAACTACAATAGGATATTATAGAGGGTGTCAAAATGAAGGTGTAGGTATAGATGATACATTTCAAGGTGCCAATGAGATTGAGAAATTTCGTGTCAAAGTTATAACCGTTTTACCCTCAATGCTTTTAAGGGACTACACTCGATCAATGTAGATGGGAAGGACCGAGATCGTTAGGAAATGAAATGAAGCCTCAACTAGTGTTTACTAGGTTACCCCAAAGTGTAGCCTTACAATAACTCGAGTGGAGTATTTGGCACCTTTGCATTTATTAGGACAATGAGAAAACTAAATTGATGTGAGGAAAATTGCAACATGATATCATAAAGGGTCTCAACACAGAGGTGTAGGTCCGCATAATAACTTTCAAGGTGCCACGAGATGATGGGAAATCACCTCGTCAAAATTATAGATTGTTTTTCTTTTGTTAGAAAATAAGGGATAAAATATGTGGAATAATCCTTCACGAATCACAAAAGTAGAAACTAATATGCAAAAATATTACATATCTCAAATAAAATTGTAGAATAAAATAACACAACACAAAGAGATAGTATTTAACGCGGTTAATCCAATTTGGGCTACGTCCACCAAGAATCACTTGCTCATATTTTATTACAAGCCACCACTCTCTCGATACAATACACAAATCTATTTGGAGCTATGCTAAAAACTCTATAGATTTCACACCCGAATTCAAACACATCTACAATGTTACACAACCCCTACCATATGCATAAAACCATATAAGTAGACAATCGCTTAAGTAGTTTTACAAAACCATGGGTATCAAAACCATGGGCCAAAATCGTCCCATAAACCTATGGGTCAAAATTCTTCTCCTATGAGAAAAACACGTTTCTCAATATATCGGGCACATTTTAAGGCCAAAAAGATTCTTGGGGTTGTACCCCAACCCCTACCTAGGGCTTGGCTCGGCCCCAAACCATGACGAGACAAATGTGAAAATTGTACAATACTCTTAGTGTACAATATTCAACACTTTCTCACATGAAAATAGGCTCCACAACCTAACAATATCCCACTTGGAGACTAGTTTTCCTTTGACAAAGCTTCTCAACCCTTAACTATTTCCATGAAGACCAACCAAAGCTAAACACAACTTCAGTTTTTCCCTTGTGACCACCTTGGTCATCATGTCTACATGATTTTGATTGGTATGAATCTTCTCTAGCTTCAACTTCTCTTCCTCCAAAGTTGTCCTGATGAAATGGTACCTTAACTGTATATGTTTCATCCTAGAGTGGAAAGAAGAGTTCTTAGCTAGGTGTATAGCACTCTAACTATCACTATGCAGCTTTCCTTCCTCCTACTTATGCCCCAAATCCTCAAGCAATTTCTGTAACCAAATCATTTCTTTGCTTTCCTCTATGGCAGCAACATACTCAACTTCCATGGTTGACAAAGCCACCAGCTTCTTTAGTCATGAAATCCAGCTCACTGTTGTCCCACCTACAGTGTAAACATAACCTATCATGCTCCTCTTGCTATCTACATATCTAACCATATCTGAATCTACATAACCACAAAAAGTGGTGACTGATCCACCAGCAAAAAAAAAAGCTGTCCACATGGTCCCTCTCAAATACCGAAGGATCCACTTTATTGCACTCGGTGATCTCTACCTGATCGCTCATAATCTACTCACCGCTCCCACTACATGGATAATATCAGTCAGTGCACACCATGGCATACATCAAACTCGTCAACCACTGATGAGTAAGGAACCTTGGACATTTGGTTCCTCTCCTCCTGCTTTGTCTTGGGACACTACTCCTTTGATAACTTGAAATGGCTCCGCCAAGGAGTCCCAACCGGTTTAGCATTCTCGTATATTAGACCTCTCCAAGACTTTCTTAATGTGCTCTTCCCGAGATAAAGTCAGCTTCCATTCCTTCCTATCTCTAGATATCCTCATACCAAGGATTTTTTTGTTGCTCCCAAATCCTTCATAGCAAAGGATTCACTTAGTTGTTTCTTGAGTACTCTTATTTCCTACATGTTTTTACTTGAAACCAACATGTCATCCACATACAAACAAATGATAATATAAATTCCATCCTCAAATTTCTTTGTATACATGCAATGGTTAGAATGACATCTAATATAACCTTGCTCCATCATGAAGCTATCAAATTTATTATACCATTGACGTGGAGATTGTTTTAAACCATACAAGCTCTTCTTCAGTTTGCACACCATCTCCTCTTTACCTTTGACCTCATAGCCCTCTGGTTGTTGCATATATAGTTCCTCCTCCAAATCACCATGGAGAAATGCAGTCTTTACATCAAGTTGTTCTAAGTGCAAGTCTTCTGCACTGCAACTATTCCTAGAACAGTTCTAATAGAAGTCATTTTTACTACAGGAGAAAAAATCTCATCAAAATTTATACCTTTTTTCTCTCGTGCAAACCCCTTGAATACCAACCTGAGCCTTGTATCTTTTCTTGACTCCTTCTTCCTATTTTACTCGAACACCCACTTGTTCTATAATGATATTTTCCTTCGGGTAGCTTCACCAAATCCCATGTCTGTTCTCCATGAGAGCCGATGCTCCTCACCATGGCTTGCTCCCACTTCTTCCCCCGGCATCTACCTGCATTGTTTCATCAAAGCTCTCTGGATCTCCACTATTAGTGAGTAATAAATAATAAAGAGAAGGAGAAAAACATTCAGGTTCTCTTCTTACCCTATAAGACCTCCTCAATATAGGAGTTTGGGGTTCCTGTTGAGGAGGTTCCTGAACTGATTCATGTGTCACTTTCCCATCCAAAAGATTATCTCTTTGTTGCATATTCTTTTGTGGATTCTTCCTATTTTCCTGCAACTTCGCTTATACACGACTTTCTCATTAAATACCACATCCCTAGATCGAATGATTTTCTTGTCCTTAATACTCCAACATTTATATCCAAAGTCATCACCACCATAACCAATGAAAGTACATTTTTCTAATTTAGCCTCTAGCTTGGTCCTATCATCCTTGTCTATATGGACAAACACCTCACATCCAAAGATTATAAGAAATGAATAATCAAATTTCTTACCATACCAAACCTCCTCAGGTATGCCTCCATCCAAGGCACTTGAGGCTCCTCTCGTTTATCAAGTACATAATTGTGCTCACCGCTTCTACAAAATAAAAGCAGTCCTGCATGTAACCTCATGCTCCTAGCATGTTCCATTATTGTTCTGTTCATCCTTTCTGACACCCCATTCTATTGTGGAGTTCCTAGAACCATCTTTCACCTATAGATTCCATTCTTAGAACAATAATCATCAAATTCATTGTTGCAATACTCCCCTCCATTAGCTGACCTGAGACATTTTAGCTTAAGACCTGTTTCATTCTCTACCAAGGCTTTCCATTTAAAAAACATGTCAAATACATCAGATTTGTTTCTAATACAATAAACCCAAACTTTCCTTGTTGCATCATCAATAAAATTAATATAATAACTTGAACCCCAAGAGATGATACAGTGGCCCCACACATCAAAATGCACCATCTCTAACTTACTCTTTTTTTTTATAGGTCCAACCTTGAGAAACCTTACTCGCTTCTGTTTCCCATATATGTAGTCCTCACATAACTCTAAACCTCTTTCTATATATCCAGAAAATCATTCTTTATGATCTCCATGCCCTTAAGGCTCATATGACCGAGCCTATAGTGCCACAATGTTGTATCTACTTCTAAAGCCGCAAGATTACAAACATTAGTGCTATAAGTGGTTAAATATAAGGTTCTAACTTTCTTACCTCTTGCCACCTCAAGAGCACCCTTGGTAGCCTTCCAAGATTCCACTTTAAATATCACAAGACAACCATCACTTACCAACCGCCCCGTTGATATCAATTTTTTTTTTTAATCTAGGCACATGTCTAACATCCTTCAATAGCTAAGTATTCCCATTCTACATCTTAACTTGAATAGAACCTTTTCCAATTATGCTGCAAGGCTCATCATCACCAAGAAAAAATGCCCAAAATCTCATTGGACATAATCAACAAAATAATGCCTATGTGGAGTAACATGGATGGAAGCCCCGAATCTAAAACCCAAGATTCAATTATATTGTGCAAAGAAAGAATCAAAGCATCCTCGACATACATTACTTGTTGTCACATTTGCGTCCTTATTTTCTTCTGTTGATTCTTCTTGTCCCGAAGCTCCCAATAGTCCTTTGCATGCCCAGACTTTCCATAGTGCCAACGTACTATCTTGCTTTTAGATTTTGACCTTGCCCAATCCTTTGATTTTCCATGGCTTCCTCTATTCTTCTGTCTCCCTCTAGTTTCCACTGTCAAATCATTCCCTAAAGTAGAAGATTCCCTAGAGATTTTTCTTTGCATTTCCTCACTTATAATCACCCCTACAACATCCTCAAACTGCAACTTTGAGTTAGCTAGAACCGAGTTTCTTACCACCATTACCAGACTATTCTAACTCTCACGTAAAGAGCACAAAACTAATAAATCCCTAACTTATTCATCAAATTCTATTATAACTAAAGCTAGCATATTTATAACCGTATTAAAATAATTTAAATGATCTCACTCTTGAACCATTCTTAGACATCTTTATATTAAACAAATTTTTCATTAAAAATATCTTATTAGAGGCGAGAGGGGTTTTCATACAACTTCCTAATGCATCCATCATTTCTTTTGTAGTCTTTTCCTTTGAAACATTAAATAATACCGAAGATGCAAGACACACGGCGAATTGTCCCAAGTGCCTTCTTATCCAAAGAAATCCCATTCCACATCCGTCATGCTCGAGGGGTTTTCCACCTTCTCAGACAACATAATATAAATATCCTTCTAATAAAGGTAATCTTCCATCTACATCTTCCAAAGACTGAAATTCTATCCATTGAATTTATCAACCCTAGATCTTCCATCACCTGCCATAGCTCCCACTCAAGATAAAAATTTTCATGCAATTCAACACTTCAAAAAACCAAACCAGGATCTGATACCAATTGTTAGAAAATAAGGGATAAAATATGTGAAATAATCCCTCACAGAATCGCAATAGTAGAAACTAATATGTAGAAAATATCACAGATCTAAAATAAAATTGCGAGAATAAAATAACACAACAAAAAGAGATAGTATTTAACATGGTTCACCCAATTTGGCCTACGTCCACCAAGAATCACTTACTCGATTTTATTACAAACCACCGCTCTCTCAAGACAATACCTAAATCTGTTTGGAGCTATGCTCAACAAACTCTACAGAATTCACACCCAAATTCAAAACACATATGCAATGTTACATAATCCCTACCATATACATAAAACCATATAAGTAGAAAACTGCTTAAGTAATTTTACAAAACCATGGGTGTCAAAACCATGGGCCAAAACCGTACCATAAACCTATGGGTCAAAATCCTGCCCATATGAGAAAAGTATGTTTCCCGATATATCGGGCACATTTTAAGGCCAAAAAAATTTCTTGGGGCTGCACCCCGAATCCCGGTGAGACAACTATGGCAAGTGTATAGTACTCTTAGTGTACAGTCTTCAACATTTTCTCACATGAAAACAGGCTCCACAACCTAACATCTCTCGGTTTTATTAAGGGAATATGC
The DNA here is from genome assembly GCA_018340775.1 of Taxus wallichiana var. yunnanensis. NCBI lineage: Eukaryota > Viridiplantae > Streptophyta > Pinopsida > Cupressales > Taxaceae > Taxus > Taxus wallichiana. The sequence continues at coordinate 6,602,487 of CM031244.1, forward strand.
CCGACAATGTAGTCGGGAAGGAATGAGGTCACTAGGAACAAAAATGAAGCATCACCTAGTGGATAACAAGCCACCCCAATGTGCAAGTGTAATCCATTTGGTGCCATGGGCTTCTGTTTGTAAAATATTGCATTTTGCGGCCTTACACTAACTCAAATTGGAGTATTTGGCACATTTGCAATCGTTGGGATAGAGAGAAAACTTATTTTTCCCCGGGGAAATTTACGAAAATATTTTGTAGAGGGTCTCAACATAGAGGTGTAAGGTCTAGGTGATACCTTTCAAGGTGCCCTAGAGAGTGGGAAATCAACCATCAAAGTTATAAAAATTTCTCTCTTAGGGATCTTAAGGGAATATACCCAATTGATGTATCCTTAAAGGACCAAGATCTTTGGGCACCAAAAAGAAGCCTCACTTAGCATTTAAAAGGCCACTCGATATGTCAATGTAGTTTTTTTAGTGCCACATGATTCAGTTTATAAAATATTGCATTTTACAACCTTATACTAACTCAAATTAGAGTATTTGGTAGCTTTGCATTCATTGGGACAATGATGAAATGAGATTGACCCTAGGAAAACCACGATAATATTTTGTAGAGGGTCTTAACACAAAGGTTTAGATCTAGATGATACCTTTCAAGGTGTCACAGAGACCAAGAAATCACACATCAAATTTATAGCTCATTTTTCTCTTAAGGCTCCTAAGGACTACGACCGATCGATGTAGCTAGGAAGAACCAGGATTGTTGGGCAACAAAACGAAACCTCACCTAGTGTTTACCAAGCCACCCTGACATGTTAGCATATTTTGTTGTGTGTCACTCGCTCTCTCTTTCCTTGTCTCTATCTCTCTTTCTCTTTCTCTTGCTTTATCTCTCTCTCTCTCTCTCTTTGCCTCTCGATATCTCTCTCTCTCTTTATCATTATCTTCACTCTCACTCTCTCTTTAGCATTATATATCTCTCTTTCTTTCTCCCACTCTCTCTTTCTCATTCTCTCATTATTTCTCTCTTTCTTTCTCCTAAACTACATTGTAAAAGCAAGATAAAGCTACTTGGGAGAAGTAAGATAAGAAAAAATTGACAATGCATAAGTTGTGGAGAAGACTAAGGAGATTGTTTCAAAAACTCCTAAACTTGGAAATTTGTTCCCATCATAGAGTAGTTCGATCCATTTGACTAGGAGAGTGAAATCAATATATTGCAATCAAGAAACTTATAACAAAATCATGCTAAAAACCTATTATGATAACTCATTCACCTTAAAACTCTAATTTCCATATACCCACATTCATATCTTGCTTAAGGAGATCACAAGAAGAAGTTAAAGGAGAAAATTATTTTTATAAACATGCAATAAGACCATCCTTCTTGTAAGATCAAATTTACTCATACACTAGTTCTTATGATAATAGTCTGACTTATCTCTCTTAAACTAATCTATATACTATCATTCACATCCCTTTTAGCAAACAACAAGAAGGTTAACCTTTCATAAAATCTTGCATCCACCTATTCTACTTTCAACAATGATATTTAGGTACTCTTCTATTATTTTAATTTGTTTCACTTCTCATTCACTCCTAACACAATCATAATTTCATTGAAGATCCTCAAACAGTGGTGAGAAACTTAACTACAAGTCATAACCTTACAAATTCTAGGTTTTCATTTAAGTATAAAATATGCATCCTCCAATGGAGTCATATTATTCTATATTAGTTCTTGACTATATTAGGAAGTTAAGATTGTTAAAAGACCATGTTTTCAATCTTATACATAAGGAATCATTCAACCATGAATTCTTCTTACTTGCTATCGAGATGAAACTCCATACTTTTAATGCAAAACATACACCCAATCACTGTTTATGTTTCTTATTTCATATCTAGTAGATATAACATTCCTTTTCCAATAGGAAGACTCATATACTAAAAAATGTTCTTAAGGCATTGATAGAGGTCTAAATGCCTTAATAGAGGGTTTTTTACACTTGCATATGACCTTAGTCTATCTACTACTCCTTGTCCAACCTATCTTGATGCCCAAACACAAAATAATTCATCAAATGTTACTTGTTATAGCCTTTTGACCATAAGGCTTCAACTTCCTTAGACTTGCTAGAGTGTAAGATGAAACTTGGTGAGTTTTCCATCACTCTCTCACACTCGCTCCTTCTTTATCTCTCCCTATCTTGTTCTCTCTCTCTCTCTCTCTCTCTCTCTCTCATTTTCTCCATCCCTCTCTCTTCATTCATGAGTAGGAGGGAGTGAATGATGATAACATATGAATGGCAATATTTTGAAAGAATATTAATATTCTACTAAACCAATACCCTATATCGGAGTTATCCAAGCATACTAAGACTATAAGTGGAAATATGATATTGGCACTTGAGGTAAGAACACTAGTTACAAAGGTAAACATTTGTACTATCCAAATAATGGTTAATTTGAGAGATAGTTAACTAGTTCATAACTAACATGATGAAGAATGATTAAGATAAAATGGAAATAGGAAGCCTAATTTGATTAATCTAGATGCTATGTAAAGCAAGAAATGATGGCTAAGTAAATAAAGAAAGTGACCAAAACAACTAAGAAAGTAGAAATCTAAAACCCTAATGTGCAGAGAGAGTTGGAAAGAGCTTACTTGATTCGAGGATGCTTCATGACTATGTCGCAGAGATGACCGAATAAATAGAATGAAGGAACGGCCATCGAGGGCTCATAAAAGGATATATCTAAGTTGTCTAAGAAAACCGGGGCACCTAGGGAAGGATGAGGCCACCTGGGTACCACGATCTGTGAAGAAGGTCGAGAAACCAAACTTACAAGGTTGCTAGATGATCTAAAGTCTTCACTTCTTGTCATGTGTGTTTTTTTGCACTTCGTTGGATGTCACTGGTAATCAATGATGAAGGAGAGACTGCAAAATCCCAAGTCAACCATAAAAAACCTAAAAAAAAAAATATACATATGAAGGGGCCGACTGTCCTCAATGGACACAATGGTGGACTTATTAACAGAGCCTTGCACTACATTTTAGACCCAAATGTAGTTTTAGGTATGTGTGTGAGAGAGTCATGCCCTAGGTGCTCTTGTGTTAGTCACACTTTGTGAAGTAGTGTGCTATAACTAGATGTATAAATGTAATAAAGTGGTGGATGAAATATAATAAACTTACCTCCTATGCAATGTGATGTAGATGAACCAACCTTGTCCCTTATGAATGTAGCTAGATGGATGCAAATGGAGCCTTTGATGGATGCAACCTTAGTTGATGATAGTAGTGCCTACTGCTTGGTCCCTCATTATGGTCTCATAACTTTGTATTTATATGATTATCTTGTTCTAATTTTGTAATTAAACCCAAAAAGGCCGACCACTAAAAATATGGAAAGCCCAAATGGCTAGAAAGTGCCCAAAAGATGGAGGTAAAATAGGAAAGGCTCAAAATGGTACCCGAATGGGACCAAGGTGCACAGGGCGCCCAGATTAGAGGTAGAATGATGAAAAATGATAAAAATAGATTGGGAAAGTATGTGTTGAAGGTTGACAATGACAAAAAAAAGTAAAGTAAAATGGCCAAAGACATTGGTTAATTAGTACTTTCTTCACTCAAAAACCTTATGAATAGTAGTATGAGACCGAGACTAAATAATACCCAAAGTGCGTGATTTTGTGTGTACAAATAACATCATCTTAGATATAAGATAAATAACTTGAAATGATTATCTTGGTGATAAATTTGTAATTTTTAATTTTTATTAAAAAGATGAAATCACTTAAATAATGAATATATGAATAGATAGTCATTATTATGAGAGTTAAGCTTTTAAACACATATGAACACAAATATACCTGTACACATTGATAAATTACAAACAAATAATTACTTGAGTACAAAGAACTCTTTATATGTTATATAGATATTTCTTTAACCAATATGACTTGATTTCCAAATATTTGAATGCATATTATGTATGCATTACTAATACATGAAAGGTCATAAGACAACGAAAATGATATTATATACAACACCAATAAATGTAAAATAAGACCATAAAAACATATCAAGTTCCAAATATTAATGCAATAAATACAAATATGTGTTCATAGGTCATATAATGCCAAGTCAATGCCATATATAGACATACATACAATGTCGAACATGTGCATACATTTCCATGTACATAGGCATACAAAATAAATGTCATAAGACACATGCACGCGCGTGCAAACACACACAAATATCATATTCATCAAAATGTATCCATCTCTTTTCCCTTCTCTAAGAATGCTATCCCTTATACGTAGATGGAGCTTTATGAGATGAATTGGGATCCTCCATGATGTTGTTATACAAATTGATCCTCCCTTGGAATTTAAGCAAGACATCACCAATTTAACAAGACACTTAGAGATAGACATATCATATTATGAGTCGTTTTGTAGCTGGGGAGGAGATTCAGCTGGCTCTTTGTCACTCAGGCATTGAAGAAATGGATAACACCTTCATTAAGGATTTGATCTATCCTCACTACTTTAGGTCATGCCTTTCTACCAGGGTGAGAGGACCCATTTTGTAACCTCTGCACGATGAAGGGAAGGAAGGGATCCTTCTTCACACAATTTTCAGGGGAACCTTTAGAAAATATGATCAATACGCCATAATTTAACTCTCATGAGTTGTCACTTCTAAAGAATGGTGATATTTTCTAAGCAGGGTTCAGGTTACTAAAGACACTTAAAACCTTCTTTCTTATGTGTATTTTTGCAGTAGAATTTGTTCATTTATGGATACAAAGAACAAACATGGGTACTTCGGGTAGGATAGATCGTTATTTGAAAATTTTGGTGGGGATTAAGAAAGACAAAGTTGATTTCACCAGATCTTTGAGAACCTTTACAACAATTGGAAGACTAACAAACATAATGCTTTAGAATAGCCAAAATATTCCTTCAACTAGAAGGTGTGCATCAATGGAGCCCCGATCTGCACGGTTTCACACAATATTTCATAATTCAACACGAAGGCTTTAGCTAAAGACTCAATTAAACATTAAAGACCCCTAGTTCCTCATGCCTAAGATACACTCAAAGGCTTGCATACAATCTTTATCAACAAAATGACAATAAAGTGATTTTAAACTATTTATTTCATTACAGGATGAAGGATCTTCTCATAATGAAATTGAAAATGCCACTAAACTATCACAGGATGAGATCCTGTGTGATTCGGAGGGATTTTAACATAAGATTACAACAAAACATCAAAACCATTTGAATACATTCTGAAATAAAAGAAAACACAATTTTTCTTGAGATCAACACATATTAATTCAAGATCTATTAGATTTATCAGCAGGGGAAAGTTTCTTGAACAGTATAAGAGCTTGTCAATGGTTGTACACTCGCAACCATCTTGACGTGATAAAATCTAAAACACAAGAGATTAATAGGTTTCTCGGATGGTCTCTCAGGAAGATGGGCTTTCTCAAATTTTCTCGTAAGAATTAAACCCCCACCCTTTGCAAGAGTATCCTCATTGCATTTATACAATTCACTCACTCACTCATCACAAATTTCCCCCCCAAAAATAAGGATATTCAAGGGATCCTTTGCTTGTTAACAATTTGTCTTAGAAAGTGATGTCTAAAAATTTACACCAGTAGCTGCCAGGTGGAAAAATCATGAATTGATCATGTTTCTCAGACCCTCAACAATGACTGGGATGCCATGCCATAAATTTTTTACAGTCCTTCTAATCATTATTTTATTATGTAATGCGATAAATCCCTATTTTAAACATTTTCAGGTGGCTCTGTATAGCTAGATATGACAAGCAATCCTCTTCACCCTCAAGAATACACCTTGAGAAATGAGTGCCCTCACATGGATATTTTCATTCTTGCGCTGTGATTCCAAGTTGCTCAAGTGAAAAGAGTAGTCAGCGGAAACTTCCACGTGTTTCTTTAGTAGTCATTTGATATGGTGCCCAAAATTGGAGACCCTAAACAAGCGTGGAATCACCACGTGTCTCAGCCTGATAAATTTGTTAAAAGAGTTTAAGGACCAATGAAAGGCACCATGTGCCTAGGGTCCGAGAAAGTTTCTTTGGCCATTAAAAATTATAAGTAGGGGAAGACCCAGTAGGAAACCTCCACGTGTCCCTTCGGCACTTCTTCAAAAGTAAAGTACGAGGCAAGTCCCCAAACAAGCACGGGCCCTCCATGTGTCCTGCATTTAAAAAGTTACTTGAAAAGTTTAAGTATAGAGAGGAGCCGGGAGGCCTCCACGTGTCTCCTTGGTGCAACTCATTAAGGTAGTTACTAGAGGTGGATCCTCGGATGAGCACTTTGGCCCTCCACATGGATAAGCTTTGAGTTGAGCGGGCCTTGGAGTTTCGAATGCCCCGATGACCCGCCACTCTGCTTCTATCTTTTGATGTGGGCCCTAGTGGAGTTGTGGATTATTTCATAACTTTTCTCCCTCATAAAAAGAGGAAAAAAACTTCAAAATGTTCCGCTAACCCGCCTTCCCACTTATAACATGAAAAACTCTAAGTGTCCTTCTTTTTGGGGTCAAAGTAAGACTTTTTCCACTTTAAATTTCTTCCCTTTCCAAAAATATAAAGAAGTCCTTCTAACTCCTCATATTTTGTGATAAGTTAAATTTCACCAAAAAGACCCGCGGGCCTTCGAAGGTATTTTTCCCAAAAGTGGGACTGTTATCCAAAGTTTTTAAGGATTTTTTCCTCTTTTAGCCAATGATAGAGAACTTAAGGTTTCCTAAAAGCATCTTCATCGGTGGAAATTTTTAGACTTTCCCCAAATGGAAAATGTCCTTCTAAGTCCTCATATTTTGCAAGTTACCCTGAGAGGAAAATTTTTACCCAAGTGGGCCGAACTTTTTTCGCCCAAATGGAAAATGTTGGCCGATTGGTTCAAAGATGATTTTTACCCAAGTGAATTTTAGTCTGTAGGTGGGGGAGTTTTGGAACTTTTGTGCTTTTTGTAAATAGGGCACAAAGTGAATTTCGGGCCCATGAAGCCCACAGGGGATCTTAAAGCCAAAATGAAGAAAAATGCCTAAGGCCCACAAAGGGACACATGGCCATGTTGAAAAGTCAAAGCGGGATGGTGGGTCATCGGAGGTAATTTGAAATTTTTTCCCCAAGAAGGCGTAAAGTGAAAAATGAGCCGCACCTCCACCGATGCCCAAAGAGCCACGTGTCAAGCCTCAATTGCATGTGGGTCGGCGGGCCTTGGAGTGACTTTTTTTCCCAAATGGAAAAAATGGGCCGTCGGGCCCGAAAATGATTTTTTTCCCAAAAGTGAATTGCGGGGCTACGGGGGAAATTTTTGCATTTTTGTATTTTTGGTGCCAAAAGGCACAAAGTGAGTTTCGGCCCACGACCCATTCTGCTAACTAGTTTTTTCCATTTTTGTATGGACCCAACTCAAACATTCAAATGGACATATCTTTCACCTAGTGCCCAAAATTCAACAAATTTGGCACCATTGGAAAGGTCTCGACCTCACCTACACCATGGAAACCTAAAATTTAATTTCAAAGAGGTTTGGTGGGTGAAAAATGGGAAAATGTCTTCATGCCATTAATATGCAATCTGATTGCTCCAACAACTAGATCAAATTTGATTTGATCCATCATTCTTCTTTCTTCTTCAACACGCCGAGCAGACACAAAGCAGTGGACATGATAGATTTGGGGTGGATTTGTAGAGGGGCATTGATGGCCAGTAGCTGAGCTTCAAATTAGTTTTCCCACCTCTCTCTCTTCTTCTCTTTGTGCAATCTATAAAAGAAGGAGCTGGGCTCATTGTAAAGGGTTGGACATTTCTATTTTTCACCCTCCCTTCTCCTTTTTTTCAGTAGATGAGTTCGTGGAGTCCTAACCTCCCATTCAAGTTGTAATGCTAAGTTTTTTCCTCTTGGCCACTATAATGTATTGTATCAACTTTGAGCAATAATATATGTCTGTGGATGATTTTCAACCCTCTCATGTGTTTCATTGTTGTCTTTCTGATCTCTCATTATAGTTTGGTTACCTATGCATGGTGTTTGTATTGCATTTTGTGGTCTGTGTTAAATTAAAATGAGTGTCTAACATTCCTTTGGTGCATCACCTCATTAGCTTAGGTTTATTTTTTTATCTTCTCAACCCTGTCTCCTTGGTAAGATAGAGTAGGTTTAGAGTAGATCCTCTACAATTTTATTTGTGCACACCTGAATAGAGGAATAGGAACCAACCTTAATCCGAGAGCTCTCTCAACTCGCAAGGTCCCACACTTTGAGAGATGCTCCATGTTGTGTAATCACACTGAGAGTCTCAACCCATCTAGTTACAGACATTCAGGGGTGTTGTGATTCTACACTAATAATTTTTTGGCACACTGAAGTGGGACCAAGAAGTCTCCATCTTTATTGCAGTAAGATTGATGTGCACTTGCTGTAATTTTAGCTTTTAAGAAGCTTTGAAATTACACATCTGGTGACTCCAAAAGAATCAAAATCTACTGGTTTCAATAGTCCAAGCTTGTCAAGTTCATGAGAAGAATACAAACAAGGTCAAGAACTAGAGAGGAGGGACTATTTTCTATCTACACTTGTCCCCAGATAGAGGGGAAGAGGGAGAAGAGCCCAGAGGTCTCCATCTCCACCAAATAGAACCTTGTCAACACCTCCTCCTAGTAGGCCATTCATTCAATCAACAAGGGTTCTTAGGCCAATCAAGATGGCACAACCAAATCCTTATGTCAATTTCACTAGCAGCAGCCCACTCACCCTCAATGCACAAAATCCAGTCCCAGTTGGCAACATTAAAGAGCATCCCATATTTCACTGGAGAGAACCAAACTTCTCCTAGTGACCACATTCAAGACATTGCAAATGTCTGTGCAATTCATGAGATCACTGAGATGGACATTGCAGTCAAGTTACTAGCCTCTTCACTCAAGGGTAAAGCTTCACAATGGTTCAGAGTCTAACAACAAGCTCTATTCAAACTTGGGACCATCTTGTGCAGAGCTCTTCATAATCAATTTGGAGAAAAGGGAGATAATCTATCCTTGTTGAGCAACTAACAACAATCAAGAGGGCCCCTAATGAGTAGTTGATAGATTTCAACCTCATATTTCAAAGGACATGGGACAGATTCCATTGGTGTAAAGGCCCACAGATGAAGGTGCTTTCTTATACTTTCTTAGAGCTCTAAATTTTGATATTTCTTTAATGATTCAATCAATGGGAGGCACCACCTTACCTGCAACCTATATAACATTTCCATAAGAGCTGAAAATTGTTTAATTCAGGACTGGAAAACTTGCTCCTAGGCCACCCATGCCTCTATACCCAAAACTATCAGCCTCAAGCACTAGTCAAACACCCACATTAGCTCCTATACCTACTCCTAGGAATCAGAGTTCAGTTGAAGCCTCCACCTCATCCTCTAACACCTCAAAAGAGCTTCAAGAAGTTATGAAACAACTACGTAAACCTAGGGAATGAGCTAGTGACTATCAAAAGGCAAACAAGCTCAGAGTTCTAGGCCATATCAGCCTCAAGCTCAGTATCAGGCTAGACCCCCATATCAACAAAATAGGCCACCACTCAGGCTGCAAATCAGAACCAAAACCAAGGACAACCTCAAACTGCTAGGCCTTTCTAGTCATATGATCCAAACACAACTTCAACATCAAGGGCCTTGGTTCCAACACAAAAACAACATGGCACAAGAATATGATTGGTGTTTCCCATGCAATCAGCCCCATAACCAATCAATGTGTTTTAATGGTGCACTAAACTAAGGCCTTGATGGTACAAACCATTGGTGTGTCACAAGAGTCCAAATCCAAGAAGAAAATCAGCAGCAAGGAGTTCAACAAGAAGCATCTCCAAGTGAGACTATGCTTGTCAATTGGTAGGCTGAAGACTTTTGTGGGATGAATCAAACACCTTCTCAAAGTGTAGCTACCAATACACGGTCCAAGAAAAGGAATATTGGAGAGGGAAAATCACCAAACTCAGGTAATCCTCAACCCTCCATTACTCCACAAGGTATTGGCACTCAGAATGCAACTCCCAATATGCAGAGTCATTCCAAGCCACCTTCCAAACCCACTCAAGCACCGGTTGTAATGACCCATGTGCAAGAGAAAAATGTACCAAGAAAGGGGCAAAAAAGGATAGCTCATTTAACATCATCAACAAATGAAGAAGACAAATGTGAATATTTCAATGTGGGAGTCATTGGCTATTCCAGGATAGAGAGATCTATTGCAGAATGCTATGGCCAATTGGTCAAGCTCAAATCAGCCCCCTAACCAGCAAGAGAAAGTGTTTACCAATGCAGCTCAGATTGGGGGAAATCATGGAGGACAACAAGGTAAGAATCTGAAGCCCCCCATTCTATGTTTCATTGATCATTGGGGACAAATTGGTACATAATTGCATGATTGATTCGGGAGCAAGTAGCTCTATAATGCCAAAACAAATAGCCATCAACTAGGTCTTCAATACGAAGTCATCTCTAGGGGGTAGTGCAATTGGATGGGACAACAGTGACAAATATTGAGTCATCAAAGATTTGAGCCTCACACTACACACCTCCCCAATGTGACTATGTTGCAAAAATATCATTCATAGACTTGCCACCACATTTTGCATTGTGTTTGTCAAGAGACTTCACTACTAAAATTGGGGGCTATTTGTCTCTATTGATTGGTCACACATGCTTTTTAGAACAAGGTATGGAGCTAAGGCCACAATCAGATCTGAGCCCATTGTAGATTACCATATTGAGTCTTATGTACCCAACCCGATCAATGCCAATTGTTCAACCTTTGATCAGAGGACCTCCCAAGCACTTGTGAAGTAGATACCAAGGTGGGGTGTATCCCAGACTTGACCCTCGATGAGTGGGTGAACAAGAGGCATGCTTTTGACCCCTATAAAGAGATGGAGGAATCTGAGCTAGGAGTCTACTATTTGCATGAGGAGAATCACCCTCTTCCTGACATCATTAAGCCGAACACAAAGATGATAATGAAGTATGGAAATTATTCTTTGATGGCTCAAGAAGTAGGCAAGGAGCCGAGGAGGAGCTATGCTTGTTTCCCCAAGGTATGAAATACTACTCAACTTTCCATTTCCAATTTTCTTGTTCAAACAATACAACAGAGTATGAGGCTTTGGTCCATGGACTGCATTGGGCAAGGAAAAGAGGAATCAAGAACTTGCAAGTGTTTGGTGATAGTGAGCTAGTTGCTAATCAAGTCCGAGGACAAAATGCTACCAAGAATGATCTATTAAAGAGCTACAAGAACTGGGTATGGGACCTCATCGAGGATTTTGAAGCATTCAACATCAATTCCATCCCAAGGAAGAAGAATGAAGCAGTAGACAAGATTGGCAATAATTGGGGCAGCCTTTGACATTGTTGTGGAGAGTATCAAGAGTGATAAATCTCAACCCCATATCAAGTTGGTTGTGAGGCCAGCTTGTCCCTAACAACAACACAAGTTGGCAAGTCTTCAAAATGATCAACAAATTGTCAACTTTCTACAAGAAGAAGCCGAGTTCTCCTCCAGAACCAAGACAAATTGGAGCAGCAATATGGCGATCAAGTGGTGCAATTGAGGACCAAAAAACTACCAAAGGGTCTTGTCACTTTGGAATCAATCTTCAACCCAAATGACCAATTCCAAAAGGAGAAGGTGAATATTCAGGTAAAGGGTGAAGATTCAGAGCCCATTTTCATAGAAGAAGGAAAAACATTGCAGATTGGAAAGGTAAGCACTCAACAAGAAAAATATGAGTTTATTCAACTTTTCAAGAATTCCCAGATGTCTTTTCCTAGACTTACAAATATTTAAGAGGTTTCAACCCAAAGTTGGCACAACACACTATCGAGCTAGATCCAGGATCTAAGCCTTTCGATAAAGCAAAGGCCAATAAACCTCACATAGAGCCTCTCATGAGAAAATAATTGAACAAGCTAATTGAGGCCAACATCATCTTCCCTATCAAGCATTCAAGTTGGGTTGCAAACTTGGTGCCTGAGGAAAAGAAGTGGAGAAATCAGGTTGTGTGTAGACTTTCATGATCTAAACAGAGCATCACTCAAAGATCACTATCCACTTCCATCAATGGAACAGATCTTACAGGTTGTAGCTGGCTCTGAGAGGTTTTCATTGCTAGATGGATACTCAGGTTATAACTAGATAATGGTGAAAGAGGAAGATCAATTCAAGACAACCTTCACCACCAAATGGGGCACATATGCTTATAAGAAGATGCCATTTGGACTATCAAATGTCGAGCAACATTTCAATGAGCTATGGACATGGCATTCAAAGGCCTAATCAACAATATTGTCCTGTGTATCTAGATGATATCACCATCTTCTCAAAGAATGTTGTAGACCATCTCTTCCACCTCAAGTAGGTGTTTCAGAGGTGTAGAAGGTTCAGTATCACTGAACCCAAAGAAGTGTGTGTTCTTGCTCATGAGGGGAAATTTTTGGGCCACATTGTCTCAAGAGAAGGGTTGACAATTGATCCTGAAAGGGTGGAAGCCATCCAGACACTTCCATTGCCACAACACAAAAAATCTCTCCAAAGCTTCTTGGGGAGGATAAACTTTGTTCATAGGTTTGTACCTGATTTTTCCACTCTTGTGAAGCCTTTAACAATGATGTTAAAGAAGAGTCTTGCATTTAAATGGACAAATAGAAGGAAAAGAGAGTTTTGAGGCCATCAAGCTCACAATATCATAGGCTCCAACTCTTATTAACCTAGACTTCTCAAAAGACTTCATGCTATATGCTTTTGAGAGGTCGACACCATCTCAACCATCTTGGTCCAGCCCAACAAGGAAGGTTCAAAACAACCAATAGCCTTCTTCAGTCAGAGCTTGGAGGACTACGAGGTAAAATACTCTTTCATTGAAAAACATGTCCTTGTTGTTATTAGGAGCTTGAAGAAGTTCAAACACTTGGTCTCAAACAATAAGATTCAACTACTAGTGTCCCATGCTGGTGTCAAGGATTTTCTCCTAAACAAGGACTTAAATGAGAAGAGAGCAGGTTGGATCACTCGGGTAATGGAATATGACATTGAGATCAAGGTGACCAAACTAGTTCGAGGCAAGGGTTTGTGTGAACAACTCACCTCCAAGCAACAGGATGAGTCAGTGGGTGGAAAAGAGGTTATCCTATTTCTACAAAATGATCAAGAGCAACCAACTAATGATGCACCTACTACATGTTGGACCCAAGCCTTGGTGCATTACCTCCAAACAGGTTTGTGCCCCCTAGAATGGAACAAAGAAAAGAGAAGATACTTTAGACTACAAGCCATTCCATATGTGCTTGTTGGTGGTGTCTTGTTTAAAAAGGATATCAATAGTGTTCTATTGAGGTGCATTGGACAGCCAAATTGAGAGAGTGTTGCATGAGTTCCATGATGGAGAAGTGGAGGTCACTTTTCCCTCGAGTAATAGCTCTCAAGATCATGAAAGCTAGTTATTATTGGCCTACAATGTTCAGGGACTGCTACTCATGGGTCAAGAAGTGTAAAAAGTGTGCATTCTTCACAGAAAGGAGAAGCTAGCAGCCCTACCCCTTCATCCCATTTCAATGGATCAACCATTCATGCATAGTGGGGACTAGACTTCATTGGGGTGATTAACCCAAATTCAAGCCAAGGCCACAAGTGGATACTTACACAATAGACTATTTCACCAAGTGGACTAAGCAAAGTGGCACTAAAAGAAGCAAATGAATCCAACATCTTGGATTTCTATGAAGGAATAACCACCAGGTTTGGAGTCCCTACCACCATTATATCAGATAATGCATTGGCATTCCTTGGTACAAGGATCACTGAATGGGTAATGTCAAGAATGGTGTGTACCTCAACACTTCATCAAACTATTACCCTCAAGGTAATGGCCAAGAAGAGTCCACAAATAAGAACCTATTAAGGATTATCAAGAAGGAATCTTGATGAAAATCGAGAACTTGGCATACAAAGCTCAAATCAGCTCTATGGGCTGATAGGATCACATCCAAAAGGTCCACAGGTAAGCTCCCCATACAAGCTTGTATATGGAAAAGAGGCAGTATTTCCCATATCATTGGAGTTTCCCACTTTGAGCTCATGAAACAGTTGAACTAGCCGAGTTTGAACCTATGGCAATCAGGTATGCAGAGCTGATGGAAGTAGGAGAGGCAAGAGAGCATGCAATGCAGGTCATGGAGAAGAATCAAGCATTGATCAAGAAGACCTTTGATAAGAAAGCAAGAACAAGGACCTTTCAAGAAGGGGACTTAGTTCTAAAGTGGGATGCAGATCGGGAAAACCAGAAAGCATTCCAAGTTTGATGCCATTTGGAGTGGCCCCTACATGGTCACAAGATGTACAAGTAGCAATGCCTTCCGGCTGGCTAAGTTGGATGGTGAAGAATTACAGATCCCAGTCAATGGGATCTACCTCAAACACTACTACTAAAAGGAAAAATTCCTCACCCTTGTAAAATATTAGCCTAGGTTTTTAATTTCCTAAGTGCGTATGCACATTGTTTTGTTGTAGCGTAGGTTTTATTTCCCTAAGTGTTGTGGCACATGTTTTTTTTTGCTCTCCAGGTTTGTGTCATTATACAATTTGATGTGCCTCTAGGTGAATGCACCAGCCCTTCAACATTTGCATCAGGAGACCCATGGTCACCACGATAGTTGCTAATTTTAAAATAGAACAAATACAAAGCAACTAAAATCGAGTCTCGAAGGGCCCATTTCCAAAAGATTCAGGGTCAGCTCTGGTTCCAACAATGTCCAAGTGGCTCAGGATCAGATTTCCAAAGTTTAGATCAGATCAAGCTATCAATTATGACTCCATGCCCAATGGATGCTTCAAAAGGTAGCTGATCTCTTCATCTAGCAGAAGATGTCCCCTTTGAGTCACCAAATTGTTATCCAAAATAAGCTCATGCTTATTTTTGGTTAACTGCACCCATTTTTCCTCTTTTAGTGCTTCAATCCAATTTTTTAGATATTCTAAGCACTTAAGGTTTCCTAAAAACATCTTCATCAAGTGGGAAATTTCTTCCCCTTTCCAAAAATATAAAGAAGTCCTTCTAACTCCTCATATTTTGCAAGTTATGAGCCGACAGGCCTTGGAAGGTATTTTTGCCCAAAAGCGGGCCAACGGGAGTTTTTAGGATTTTTGCCAATGCAAGAGGTGGGGTGGTGGAGATTTTTGAGAGACTTTTCACCCAAATGGAAAATGTGGGTCGGGGTTAGCGGGCCTGAAGAGGAAAATTTTCCCAAGTGAATTTTGGGCATGGTCTATGTGGGAGTTTTGGAACTTTTGTGCTTTTTTTTGCAAATAGGGCACAAAGTGAATTTTGGGCCCGCAAGCCCCGGGGGATCTTAAAGCCAAAATGAAGAAAAATGCCTAAGGCCCACAAAGGACACATGGCCATGTTGAAAAGTCAAAGCAGGGCAAGGGTCATCGGAGGTAATTTGAAATTTTTGCCCCAAGAAGGCGTAAAGTGAAAAAATGAGCCGCACCTCCACCGATGCCCAAGAGCCACGTGTCAAGCCTCAATTGCATGTGGGCCGATGGGCCTGGGAGTGACTTTTTGCCCAAATGGAAAAAGTGGACCGTCGGGCCCGAAAATGATTTTTTTCCAAAAGTGAATTGCGGGGCTGCATGGGGCAAATTTGCATTTTTGTATTTTGGTGCCAAAAGGCACAAAGTGAGTTTTGGGCCCATGGACCCATTTTACTAACTAGGTTTTCACCATTTTTGTACACCCGACTCAAACATTCAAATGGACATATCTTTCGACCCAGTGCCCAAAATTCAACAAATTTGGCACCATTGGAAAGGTCTCGACCTCGCTACACCATGGAAACCTGAAACTTTAATTTCAAAGAGGTTTGGTGGGTGAAAAATGGGGAAAATCTTCATGCCATTAATATGCAATCCAATTGTCCCCAACAACTAGATCAAATTTGATTTGATCCGCCATTCTTCTTTTTTTCAACACGCCGAGAGACACAAAGCGATGGACTCTACATGACAAGATTTGGGAGGATCTGTAGGGCATTGATGGCCGTAGCTGAGCTTCAAATTATTTTCCCACCTCTCTCCTTCTTCTCTCTATGCTTACATCTATAAAAGAAGGATTTGGGCTCATTGAAAAGGGTTAGACATTTTTGTTTTGCCTCCCTTCTCCTCTGGTCTATAGAAAGTTCATGGAGTCCTAACCTCCCATTCAAGTTGTAATGCTAAGTTTTACCTCTTGGCCACTATAATGTACTATATCAACTTTGGAGCAATAATATATGTTTGTGGATGATTTTTGACCCTCTCATGTTTCATTGTTTCCTAGATAATCATCAATTACACTACTAAACCCTTGACACATCCAACTACTGGCACCTCTCTTGAATCCATGGTAGTACATTTCCCATAAGCTGTTGTTACTTTGAGATTTAACTCATTCATGACCTCAAGAGGCATTACATTACATGAGGCTCCTGAATCAAACATGCAGTTATGTAACAACCTATCCTTAATAATCAAAGTAGTAAAAATGGATCCACATTCAGCTGAGACTCAACCAGAGAAGTTCCCAAATAAACCTTAGGTGGTTCACCCAATTCCTCCAATGCTTGTGGTTTTTCTAATTCTACAATGGTAGGAGGAACCTCTACATTGTTTACATTTTTACCCTGGTGACCTTTTCTTCCTTAAGCCCCAAATACTAAAACGCCCTCTTCTTATGCTCAGGGATTCTAAGAAATTCAACAACATGAACAATACTCTTGATCGACTCAAGATTTGGGCTATGTCATAAGGAACATATTTTTGTAAGGCAAGATTATGAGGAAGGTTTAAAAATTCATCGATAAGATGAGAGTCTTCTGAATCTGAGCATGGGGAGGAACACAAGTTTTATTTGGGGTGAGAAAGCCTTTTCCGTGATGCATCTTTTTAGGTGTTTCCTTAGGGATACTTTGGTAAGAATTGGAATTTTGGTTTGTCTTGAGGCCCCGCCCTTTGACAACTTTGCTCCCAGGTATTATATTCTTTTTCGTGGCCAACTACTGCACTCATTAACAACCTGCTTTTGTCCTCTTCTAAAGGAATTCCTCCATCATAATTCTTAATCATTAATGCCCTTAAGTACTCAAAATCATTATTAGGCAACTCAAAATCTTGTACCATATCAATTTCAAAAGTATGATTGGGAGGAAGAGGTAATACCCTATGAATGTAATCCTAGAAATCGTGCAGTTTTGGCACTCATCAGCTCAATTGAGGTAGCTCCCTGTTGTGATCTTATAGAGTAATCCATCATGCATGCATCATCATCTGTCTCATCATCATCAGCTTCTTCCTCAACTCCCTTTCAACATCACATGGAGAATGTGGCAAGAAACAACTATCACACCACTCAATTTCATGAGCTTCTTCAACAACAGTAGTAACTCTGGTAGCTAAAGGATCAGGCACCAATTTGTTTTCCCGGGGTTGGGGCTGTCTATTTCCTGATCCCATGGGCCCTTTACCCCTGTCATCTGATCTATGATCACCTCTGGGATGATTTGTAAATCTTTCTTGACCTTGTGGCTTATGCTTGACCTTGGGAACTTTTTCCAATCCCCTTCTCTGCTCTAGCCAATTTATAGGATATTTCCTTAACAACTTCAGCCAATGTTTTTACCTCTTCTAGATCCACAGACTTACTTGACTAAGGCTTCTCTGGATTGATCAACTTGATACCTTCCCTCTTAGGAGGCTTACCAACTACCTTGATGTTATTTTCAATCTATAAAGCCATGGTGAAGGCCTACCTCAAAGTTCTTGGGTTCTTGTCCCTTAAATAATAGGCAACCTTTTTGTCAAAAGCATCAGAATACTTTATCAAACAAGAAACATCACTTGGCCTTAGGATTACAGGTAGCCTATTTAGGGTCTTATTGAACCGAGTATTGAATTCATGAACAGATTCATTAGGATTCTTCTTAATATTTTCAAATTCAGACAAAAGAAACCTGGGATCTATCTTATCCCCATATTGCAATCTAAAAGCATTTTTCATTTCTGTCCATGAGTCTATTGAGTTGTCTGGTAAAGACTTATACCAGTCACGTGCATCCTCCTCAAGAGTATGAATAAACAATTTTATATACACATCCTCAAATTCAATCTCAAAGTCTTCCATCATATTGACAAAAAAATTTAAATGTTGATCGCCAGTGATAACATTATTCCCTTGAAATTTAGGTAGTCTATTTCTAACATCTTGTGGCACTACATTTGGATATCTAGCCATACCTCTAAAATCTATAGGACCAAAATTATTCACAAAAAAGGAGGTCTAGGTGGGGGTGGGCCATATTGTTTTGAGGAGGTGACCTTACAAGAGATACAAAATGATGAGGGACAATGGGTCTTTGGAACACAGGAGTATAATTTTCAAAATGAATTTCCTCTAAAGACTCGTTTCGTGGATAACCTTTTAAAATTTGGAAAATTTAGGACAGATCGAGAAGCACACTTATCAAACACAAATTCGAGCCCCTCTCTAGTTGGAGAATTCATATCTATATGAAAATTACCCGATTTAAAATTACTTGAAGAAGAACGGTAATCCTCAACCGCAGGGTTGATCAATTTCTACAATGGATAACTCTTTTCTTGATTCCCGATCCCCAACTATTTTCTAGATTCTTTTTCCTCCCGAATTTATCTTTCCCATTTTTGGAAACAACTTTACTGTAGGGTCTTTAATGAAGAAACATCTTCTTCCTTATAGCTTTGTAAAGATTAGTGACAAATTTCACTTTAATACAGAGTTAAGGTACTCGTATTTATCAAAATTTAAATCAACACGGAGTCGCCACTAAGGATTTTCACCTTAGTTGCGCAAATGCACTATAAATGACTTGTCAAATATCTATCAACACATAAATCCTGTAAAGCTTAGCAGATATGACCTTCCTTTACTAGTATTTATCACTAATGATGCAAATTTAGTGCAATAACCACTAGAAACTAGAAATATTGCACACATAACTTGTAACTTCACACAATTCTTACAAATCTCAACACATGATGATGTTTAAACAACGTATTTACACTTTAGATCATGTAAGAAACATTACCGTGGTCTCGTATGTGTATACCTTTGTTCAAATAGTCCCCTAAACGATGCCATTCAGATGTTGTTGCCACACAAATAGGTCTCGGTGTTCAAATAATCCCGGAAACACTAATAATTCTCTAGAAACGATGCCATTTAGGTGTTTTTGCCACACAAATAGGTCCCGGTGTTCAAATAATCCCTGACAACAATACTATTCCCTAACGCTAATAATTCCTTGGCAACAACGCCATTTAGGTGTTGGTATCCAAATTGATTCTCCCTTGGAATCCAAGTAGCATCACAAATTTAGCGAGACACTTAGAGACAGACAAATCATATTATGAGTCATTTTGTAGCTGGGGAGGAGATTCAGTTGGATCTTTGTCACTCAGACGTTGGAGAAATGGACAACACCTTCATTAAGGATTTGATCTATCCTCACTACTTTAGGTTATGCCTTTCGACCGGGGTGAGAGGACCCATGTTGTAACCTCTCTCGCTAGTGAAGGACATGAAGGGATCCTTATTTGCACAATTTTCGGTGAACCTTGAGAAAATATGATCAATACGCCACAATTTAACTCTCATGAGTTGTTACTTCTAAAGAATGGAAATATTTTACGAAAGCGGGGTTCGGGTTACTAAAGACACTTAAAACCTGCTTTCTTATGTGTATTTTTGCAAGAGAATTTGTTCATTTGTGGATACACAAAGACAAAACAGGGGTACTTCTGGGTAGGATAGATGGTTATTTTAAAATTTTGATGGGGATTAAGAAAGAAGAAGTTGATTTCACCAAATCTTTGAGAACCTTTACAACAATTGGAAGACTAACAGACAGAATGCTTCAAAATAGCCAAAATATTCCTTTAACTAGAAGGTGTGCATCAATGGAGCCCCATATCTGCATGGCTTCACACAATCTTTGAGAATTCAACACGAAGGATCAAGCTAAAGACTCAATTAAACATTAAATACCCCTGGTTCCTCATGCCTAAGATACACTCAAAGGCCTACAGACAATTTTTATCAACAAGATGATAGTAAAGTGATTTTAAACTATTTATTTCATTACAGGATGAAGGCTCTTCTCATAATGAAATTGCAAATGCCACCAAACTATCATAGGAATGAGATCTTGTGTGATTCGGAGGGATTTTAACATAATATTGCAACAGGAACATCAAAACCATTTGAATACATTCTGAAATAAAAGCAAACACAATTTTTCCCGAGATCAACACAGATTAATTCAAGATCTATTAAATTTATCAGCGGGGAAATTTTCTTGAATAGTCTCATAGCTTGTCAATGGTTGTACACTCACAACCATCTTGACACGATCAAATATAAAACACAAGAGATTAACAAGTTTCTTAGATGGTCTCTCAGGAAGATGGGCTTTCTCAAATTTTCTCGTAAGAATTAAACCCCCACCCTTTGCAAGAGTATCCTCATTGCATTTATACAATTCACTCGCTCACTCATCCCAAATTTCCCCCAAAAAAGGATATTCGAGGGATTCTTTGCTTGTTACCAATTTTTCTCAGAAAGTGATGTTTAACAAATTTACACCTGTAGCTTCCATGTGGAGAAATCATGAACTGATCACGTTTCTCAGACCCTCAACTATGACTGGGATGCTATGCCATAATTTTTGATAGTCCTTCTAATCGTTCTTTTATTTTGCAATGCGGAAATCCCCATTTTAATCATTTTCGGTGGCTTTGTATAGATGGATCGATAAGCAATCCTCTTCACCCTCGAGAATACACCTTGAGAAATGAGTTCCCTCGCATGGTATCTACATTCATGCGTTGTGATTCCAAGTTGGACAAGTGCAAAGAGGAGTCAATGGAAACCTCCGCATGTTTCTTTAGTGCTCAGTTGATATGGTTCCGAAAATTGGAGACCCTAAACAAGCACGGACTCACCACATGTCTCAGCCTAAAAATTTGTTAAAAGAGTTTAAGGACCAACGGAAGGCACCACGTGCCTAGGGTCCGAGAAAGTTTCTTTGGCCGTTGAAAAGTATAAGTATGGGAAGACCCAAGTAGAAACCTCCACGTGTCCCTTCGGTGCTTCTTCAAAAGTAAAGTACAGGGGCATGTCCCCAAACAAGCACATGCCCTCGACGTGTCCCATGCCTTTAAAAAGTTTCTTGAAAAATTAAGTATAGAGAGGAGCCAACGGAGGCCTCCACGTGTCTCCTTGGTGCCAATGCTAAGGTACTTACTAGAGGCAGATCCTCATATGAGTGCTAACCCTCCATGTGGACAAGATTTGAGTTGAAGTAGGCCTTGGAGTTTCAAATGCCCCGCGACATGCCTCTCTCGCTTCTATCTTTTGATGTGGGCCCAATAGAGTTACGTGTTATTTCATAACTTTTCTCCCTCGTACAAAGAGGTAAAAACTTCAAAATGTTCCACCGACCCGCCTTCCCTTGTAACATGAAAAAATTCCATGTGTCCTTCTTCGGGGTCAAAGTAAGACTTTTTCCCTGCCGCTTCATATCTGTTGAACAACCGGTTAGATGCTTATCGCAGCTGCGAGGCCAATTTGATATTTTTACAAATGTGACAAAAGTAGCAAATTTCACCAAAAATACCCATCGAGCCGCATCCAATCAGAAAGGACCATGTTTCCACAGATGTTGGGACCAAAATTTGACGGGGAAAACATGATCGTGGAAAAATAGAAGGAAGGGGAAAAATGTTGGTGTGTGTTATTTTCCAAATCATTAGGTGAGTCATCTCACTTAGGTGAGATCGTAGGTCCATGTGTCATTTAGGGGTCATTATGAGATTCCCTTACACGTCGGTGCGTCATCGCATCATCGCATCAGGTCAACACATCAAGGTGTCATCATAAGTCATATACGCTCATTAGGGAGTTACAATTCTATTTTGGGAATGTAACTCCTCCTCTCTACTCGAGTTGTCATGATTGCAACACTTTGGGGTTTACTCAAAGACCTCCTATTTGTACACCCCATTTGATCTATGAGATAGAGGAGAGTTTTATGGCTTAATCGAGTTACTTGCTTTTCGAATCTTTGCATGCACATTCGGTTGATGCTTGCTCCTCTCGAGATCTCTTCATGCTTTGTCGCTCGCACGTCCATTGATGTGCATGTCATCCCTCGTGATCCTCGCTTGCGGTTTTCAAACCCTCTTTCATGGTATCAAAGCAGATCTTGTGGATCCGTGCACTCATTGGCATTTTTGTGTGTGTTTTCGGCTTCCGAAGCGTGATATTCAGATTCTCGTGCGTGTGTCGTAATGGAAATTCCGACCGTGCTCTACTTGCACTGATTTTGGGGCGTTTATACCTCTCCTTGGGTTGTTCGTGTGTTTGAGGTGGTCGTGTTCAAGTTTTTGGTGTTTTTCGAGTTTAGTGTCTTTGACCGCTCGATTCTCCAGCTTTGCATGCGTGTTCCGGAGGCATTTTTGTAGGATTGGGCTTTTTCAACTCGGCTCGAGTTTACTTCTACCGTGCTTTTGCATGAACATGTTTGTTTGAACTCGATGGATCTGGTTTTGCAGTTAGTGCATTGTTTGTCTTGATCTTCGAATCACAGGGGTTCTTTATCGATCCTTGACCTGCGAGTTTGGAATGTGTTCTTTACACGTCTCACAAGGCTCCTGAATCGCCATTTGGCTCAGCCTTCTGGTTTGGTGCTCGGATCTGTTTAATTAATTCTCATGCTCTTACCTCAACCTGCATTGTTGCACTGGCTCATGCTTTGTCTCGCTTGACCAGGTGTCTCTATTCTTCTCATGCATTGCTGATGACTCGTTTTTGCAATGGCTCGGATTGAACATTTTGGCAATGGCTTAGACTGTTGTTTTGCCTCCTGCTCAAACAAACTGTTGTTGAATCCTTGGACGTTTTTTTACACACAGCGGCCATTTCAAGCTCCAACAGTGAGCATATCTGCCAACTCTCTCTGCACCTCCAACGGTTACTCCTCCACCGTGCTAACTGCTCCAACAAACTGCATTTTTTTATTGGAAAACGTTTTTGTTTTTTATTTGGGTGTTTTTGGGCATTTAGCCTTTAAAAAAACTTTGCTGCAGCCTCCAGCTCCTCCATGAGGCCTTGGGCGGTTTCAACCATCCAAACCTGCCTTGTTTTTGCATTGAAAAACATTTTTTGAATTCTGCATTGAAAAACGTTTTGCATTATGCCGTTTGAAAACGTTTTTGGTTGCTGAGTTTAACCCAGATCAGTTACATTCACATGTGGTTTGATTGGAGATCTACACAGCCATTTTTTTGGCATTTTTGGTGTTTTTGGTTGTTTTGGGTCTTCACTCAAACACTGCACGCACCTCCAAGTGGCCACCTCCCTCCAACACAACACGTGGGCCCCCTCCTTTCCATCTCTTTTTGATGTTTAAAGGTGTTAAAAATTAAAACATTCAGTTTGGCATTGGTATTTTTATTTATTGGGTTGTATTTTGCTTGTAATTTAACCTCCCTACGCTTGTCGAAGACGGAGGGCGAGGTCCGGGGTTGGCAGGAGGCTAACCCCCTAAAGCAGCGATCAAAACAAATCCCCTCACAAAATTTCATGTTGTTTCCAACGAGTAGTCACACGATACCCTTTGCACCCGTTTCATGCACCTTTTTAATGCGTTTGCAGCATCTAGTGTATTTTTCCATCAGTTGCGGGAATTGTATTTATGCCATAACTTTTGACTCGTTGCTCGGATATGAGCGCTTATTCACCAAATTTGCATGATTTTTCACACTTTACGTGATGGCATTTCCAATTTTGTAAACACACTACTTTTATAAAGTGCCACATTCTAGGGGATTACTTGTACTCTTGGGCCTACACACACAAACGCATTATTGGCCGAGTCCGACGTCTTGCTTTTGTGCATCTTTCGTTTTGCATCATGGAGATTTCTCTTTCCAAACGTGAGCATCATAGGATCGCCTTACTGCCTCCACCACTTATCACCGGAGAGAGACCTATTCAGCCTGGCGTGCTTCCATGGAACGTTACTTCACCTATGAGGGTCTTTCAGCCTTCTTACTTGGGCCGCTTCCTGCCCACCGATCATCGTCATCTAGAGGACTTCCTCAACACTTGTGACCATTTCTTTGGTCACATGATGATGCATGTCTCTCGTTCTCTCTAGTTTCACGTGGCAGACTCAGATCCACCTCACCATGTCTGGAGCATTCTTCGAGTCCTTATATGGAGACCCTTCACATACCGCTACCATTGTTCTGCTTTCTTTGATTGATTGTCTCCTCCATTTCTTCATGTGATGATAGTTTCACCGACATATGCTTGCTTGGTTCTACTTCGATGATGAGGATTTTGCATCCAGCTTCGATGTCGAGAGTACTACAGAGGACTCTTCTCCTCTTTCTCTCACTATTCCAGAGAGTGTTGACACTCCCCACATCTCATCATATATCGATCAGTCCCCTTCTCAATCTCATACAGTCATCACACCCGCCTCCTTTCCACTTCCAGTGTGCGAGGCCCATTTCACTCCTCTACCTTCATTGGATGACTCATACCTATCTGACATCGCTCTTCTATTTGTTGAGCCCCCTCATTGGGACGAGTATATGCCTGACCTTAGTCGTATTTTGCAGAGTCTACTTGTGATGCACTACAGGTTCCGCATCCATCTACAGGTGTTTCAGAGGAGTTCATCATCTCTGTTGTTGGGAGTGCCCCTTCCGGAATCATGTCACTTCCACATTTCCAGAGACCTTCATTGATCCACCCTCAGCTGTGGATCCCTTTTCTGTTGTGGAGGATGTTCAGTTCCCTTCACATCACTTGGACATTCTTTCGTAGGTGTTCCACTTTTCACTCGACGCTTCTACACACGTAGCATTACCTTCGGTTCCTTGGCACTCACTCGCTAGACCTATGTCACACTTTCGTGCACCAGACTCAGAGTTCTTCGTGTTGCTGCCTTCCTTTGTGGAGTGGGTGGACTTCCAACACGTCATTTATGTCCTTCCTAAGGGTAGGCACACAGTTTGTTGCGGGTGGCTCTTCTTCAGTCCAGAGGCAGAGGATCTCGTCATCGACATTCTTCTAGGAGACTTCCTAGAGTTGTAGAGTTCAGATCCATCCATGGCATCTTCTGCATTCCTCTCGTCTCCCTCTTCTTCTCTCTTCTTCTTCTTTCCGAGAGATTGCCTCCTTGTACATGGGTACCCTTTCAGGATCGTCTAGAGCTGGGACCCATATTTGGCATCTTTCTTAGATTAGAGAGTGTTTTGTTCTCTTGTGGTGGATGTTTTTTCCACTAGGTTTTCCTTCACTGCTTGGGATTTCTTTCTTATACATGGGTACCTCATCAGGCCTTGTGCTGGGACCCATTTCTCGTTTCTGACTTGCCGCCTCATCCTAAGTTACGATGAAGGGGGTGTTGGTGTGTGTTATTTTCCACATCATTAGGTGAGTCATCTCACTTAGGTGAGTTCATAGGTCCATGTGTCATTTAGGGGTCATTATGAGATTCCCTTACACGTCGACATCATCGCGTCGTCAGGCGTCGACGTCGGTGTGTCGGTGTGTGATATGCGTCATTAGGGAGTTACAATTCTATTTTGGGAATGCAAATCCTCCTCTCTACTCGAGTTGTCATGATTGCAGCACTGGGGGTTACTCAGCACCTCCTATATGTACACCCCATTTGATCTATGAGATAGAGGAAAGTTTTATGGCTTAATCGAGTTCTACCCGTTTTTTGAATCTTTGCATGCACATTCAGTTGATGCTTGCTCCTCCCGAGATCTCTTCACGCTGCCGCCGCACGTCCATTGATGTGCACGTCATTCCTCGTGATCTCGCTTGCGGGGTTTTCAAACCCTCTTTCAAAACCCAAATTTATGCCTAAATTACAATTTCTTTCCCATGGACAGAGAAACGGAAAATATTATCCGGACTCAACGTGATCCTTGACCAAAAGAAGTATTCACCATGGGAACCAAATGAAGGAAAAAATCTTTCACGCATCAATACAAGGAGATAGAGAAAACTTCAAATCATGTGGACTGAGACATTTTTGAATAAACAGGGTGAGATCAAATTAAGCACCAACACACGATTCGAATATGAGTCCTCTTATGCTCAAATATTGACTATAGTTGAACCTATATGCATACAATTTTATGTAAACATTTTATGTATAAAGTTTCAACATGTATAAGACCATGGTAATAAAACTATTTACATGTACATGTACTTATCGTAACCTCACGGTCATGCTTTGAATTTGTATCTCATGCTCAACATGGTCAACGAGAGCTACTTTGGATCATGAACCAAGGTGTCAAAATGATGAGATCAAGGATTCCATTCCCTCAAATGGAAAATCAAAGGGGTTGAACCCTACATACATATAAAAATACAAAATCAAACATCAAAATTATCTTGTAGAACTATATTAAAACTATTAAATTTTTGAACGCATCTAAACATTTATACCAACTAAGTACATTTAATGACAATATTTTAACTAAATTTATCAATAAAAATATTTTTATCGCACCACACCTCGCTAATCATATGTACAATTCTACTACTAGTCACGGGAAATTCATGCATACAAAATTCACTCATATCAACTATCTACATGATGCTATGTAATGAGGGAAATTATAAAACTAATTCCATATAATATGAATTACATGCTCTAGAATGAAAATTCATAGTTTATACCTCGAAGTTTCCGGTGTAGATGAAATCGCAGAACAACACCTTTTTCTACTCTTCGCAGAGATGGTGGAGTGTCTTGTGTGGTCATCAAATTTACAAATAATATAGCACATCAAGTTATTTGAACATACACATGTAAGAATATGTAAAGACATATATTTGAATTAGATATGTATAGTTCATGAATGTTATTAATATATTTACATAAATATGATCAAATTTACAAATAACATTATAAATTACCTATGTGAATGTAAACATTGGCATGGTGCTCGCATAACATCTGGTTGGGATGATGAATTTCCTCTTGTGTGTCGTAATATTAATACATATACATGTGTGTGTGTAAATTAATACATTTGAACAGGTTCAAATACAAACATTTTGAGAATTTAACATATATATGTACATCGTAAGTTCATATTTTTGTAACATGTAATAAAAATCTTACAAAAATTATAAAGGTTTCATCAATGTATGCAATCCAAATGTATCACTCAAAAATATGTTAGTCATAGCCACGTCATGTTTACCACGATAAAATCCACCAAGACCAGTCTACATGAAAGTGTCATCCTCACCGGCTCCCATATATATGCCACCACAAGATGTGAAAATATGTGGCCACGTTCTATTATTACTTGGATGAATACTTTGTTCACCTCCACCAACATCGATTTCAGAAACCTCTCTTGTATGTTGAACAAGGGTATTAATGAGCACATGAAGTGCATGTAGTTTGTTAATCTCTATTGTCTCCTTCACTACTACAGGGATCATCTTGGGATGAGGGGGCTTTTGGATGGGGCCTCTAGCATGTTAAATAGGAGCATGACGTGCACTTGGTCTATCATGTGCAAAGCCTTTTCCTCGGCCCTAAAACTAGGAGTAGTCAAAATAGTTGGGGATCTCATTGAGGATAAACTCACAATAGAGTTTCCTCAAAAGTATAATGGAACCTCATTGTTATTACAAGGTGGTACATCAAATACCATCCACCATTGGTCCCAAATATTATTTTTATCAATTTTTGTTGCACTAGTGGATTGGAAAGCGTTTGCATGACAAAAATCTAGAAAATTTGTTCTAGGGTCGGTGAATAGTGCAAAAATGAGACTTATTTTGTAATGTGTTTTCTTTTAACTTATGCAATTGATAATTATTAGCATAATATGCCCTACAAGAATATCTATAGGATTTCCACCAGTCAACTTGACTCGTTTCGAGTCAACCTAAGCCAATAATGACTCCAATGTGTTTACGAGGGAGGCACAGTGGGGGTTTGTGGAATGGGAATCCCTCATTACTTTAATCAATTCCTCAATTTATAGATTTTATCAACTATATGGACACTTAAATCCTCCTAACTACCTGGAGGATCTAAAGCAATTATAGGAGGGCTAGGAGGACTTGTAGGGTTTTTTTGGTTGTGGAGGAACTGTAAGAATCATAAAAACATGTATTTTATTAAAATCTACATTTCAAATATCAAACAATTACCAAAATTGATTGTAATTGAGATAAATTATTTTTCCCTACCTATAATTTGTCACGAAATCATTAATTATACCTCGATGCAACCTTCAAGATGATCTACATATTTTTTTCGAAAAAATAGCTTGCACATGAACCACAAATGTAGGGTTTGGAGGAAAATACACGATTGAAGGTAGAAAACAAATGGAGAATGAAAATAATTACACTCCCTTTTAAATTTGTAATGATTGGATGAAAACATGCTTTATAAGGTGCTCAAATTTCAAGTTGGGATTATTTTGAACCTTCCACATCAACATCTATAGTGGTAAGATTCAACTTCCTCATCAATTTTTCACAGCTTTCCATTTCATTATCCACGACATGTTTCCCTTTGATGCCCCGCTTCGGATGAAACCTTAAAACCAATATAGGAGGTTATAAGGCCTTATTTTTCATGTTAGATGAAAATAAAAATGCTCTTCCTAAATTTATTTCCAATAATGTGACACATTTTTCATATGTTTTCCCCCTTTGCAATATTCTTTGAATTCCCTTTTATCTATGATACCAAAAATGAGTCTTTGATTTCGAATAGGGAACTAATAGAGGAAAGGGATGACCATAGAAGGTGGTCAATCAAAATATGTCGTCCCAAGTAACAAAAGTCATGAGTAAACTAGAAAAGGTCCCTATAAAGACAAAGGAAAAGATGCGACGAAGTGGTTAGCAACAAACTAGGATAAACTTAAAATGGAGTCAAATTTTAATGGACTAGGAAATAACATGCAAAAATTGCTAGTGATGGACATGCCTCGATTTTTGCCAACATTGTGGGACATGCCTTCAATTCCTTGGATAAATCGCTTTTAGTTTTTGGGAAAAAGAGAAGATGTTAGAGAAACGTAAGAAACCTTTAATTACACCTCGTGATGATGGCCCATTGTTATTGGCTCAAGATTTTAAGAACAAGAAGGATGAAAAGAAGATAGAAGGAACATCAAGTGGATGATAAGAGCATTCCCATTCCTATTCCGAAGAATAAAAAGATTCCATCTTCTTAATAACTTGTGATACCATCTCTAGTTTGACAATACTTATTGAAACTCAAGACATTTTAATTTTATTCCCATTTACTTGAAAAGTTTTTAAATGTAATATCTAAGTTGACTTTCTTTTTACAATTCATGAAGTTTCCTAGATATATGCTTCACTCATTTAGTATAATGTATAATTTACTATTTGGACCGAACTTTATATTAATTAAAATAAAAGAGAGTTATAAGAGCAGGGGTGACCAGAATACTCACAAATCCCATAAAAACACAATGAAGGCACCAAAACCACCCACAAGGAAAAATAAAGTACAACAAGGACATACATGAGAATTACATAAAACCATAGAGCATTGAGCATAACATGTTGTCCCTAGAGGAGGAGGAAGAGGAGGGATGAAGGGTCCACTTGACGGCTAGTCCGAAGGAGGATCAACTTGATAGTCATCCCGATCTCGGCATCTGCATTTGTAAAGGCATAATAATTCCCCAACTAGGAATCGAGCTCTAGCAAGTGTTTGTACTCTAGGTGGAGGTGAGGCCCACTGTAGATAACCTACCACTACCTTACTCAGAGAGGAGGAATCCAACCTAGCCCAAAAGAGGATGGAGATGAAGGGAAACCTCAAAGAAAGGTGGATCAATGGTCATTAGTGCAACTTCGCGATGTGGTCCTTTCTGAGGTGGTTGATGAAGAAGAGATGACCGAGGTGGCAAAGAAAAAGGGTCACGAGGGACCTAACTCATCATACAAAGAAAACTACCCCAAAGTGTGTGAGAAATTCCTACAAATAATAAAATTCCATAGCAATTTTTTTTTGCTTGAGCTTAAATCTATATTCACACTTTGTAGAAAAAATAACTACTTTTTCATTAGTTGAGAAAAAATCAATAGATTGATCATTTTGGAATATCATAGATTTTCAAGATTTCAAAATATGAAAGAGAATAAAATCTCTAAAAAATTACCACAAAGTATCATTATAATTAGGCCAATAACTAAAATCTCCAAATAAGGCCAGATGCCAATGAAAGAATTCATGGTGATAGGGCTGAAATAAGGTATGAATCAAGAACCACAAGACTTGTGCCAAACGATAAGACCAAAAAAAATTCTTAAAATAATTAGGTCTAGAGCAAAAGGGGAATTTGGGATTGGGAATTCCAATGTGACTAAGACACTCGCTAAAAGGAAGGCCCTAATAAATAATACACTAAAGAAAATGATTAACTTTAGGTTCAAGTAAGGAGTTCCAAACATGGGAAAGTCAATGAAGCCAAGTAGACTAAGCAGATTGTATGCCCTAGAGGGCATTGAGATTAGAAATAAAAGGTGAGATGGGACTTTGTTAGTATATGGATTTGAACGCATGAAAATTGCATGCAACAAGATGGGGAACGAAGTCCCTCCTCAATGAAGGTGAGGATGCCTTTATTGAAAACCAAAACTATATTTACATTTGTACATTAGAAATTGTATGTGGTGGGTGTTTTGGAACATCAATGGAAAGAAAAGTGAATGAGGGATATGGAATGGAATGAAGGAAAGGAATGAATGGAAGGAACATGCAAGAGTTAGGTAAAAGCAGAGCCTAATATTGCATGAAGAAGAACGATGAATAACTAACACAAATAAAATGGAGTTTGAGTTAGCTAAACAAGAATGAGTAAAAGGGAACACACATGAGCAAGTAGATAATCAAAGCTTGTTCATTGTGAACTAGAACAACGTATTAATATAGTTGACAATAAGATCCAAGACAATATTTGCATGCAAGATTCAAACGCTAACATCTAATGAACATAAGAACACCAAATGTTACAAGAGACAATGAATGGGACACAAAGTTCATATTTCATTAACTCCAAAACATCTTCTCAAAAGAACACAAAGTTTCTTTCCTTGAAGTAAAGCTTGCATACAAAAGTATTTTCTTCTCCTCTCTCAAATTCACCCTTACAAATGAGCCCCTAACTTCCTTTTATAACCCAAAATTTGGTTACAAAGTAGTTAGGATTTACATGCACATTAAATAGGGCACTTAAGTGACTTTGAATTTTTCAACCAACTTTTAAAAAGTGACTAAAAATAGAAACCACTTAAGTTATAAATTTTTTTCCAAAAGTGAGTTTAACAATAACCTCACTTTATAACAATTTTAAATTCATTTTAGGAAAAGTACATAAATAAAAGCAATGGGTACATGTGGACCCCACTTAAATGACTTGGAAACACACATAGACATCCTAGTCAATAACGCACCACCTAGATCAAAACACCTAGGATCAGTGCCTTATCCATTGGGCCAAGAGTCCACCTATCCCGGTCATACATGAATGAACTCATTGACCATGCTTTGCAATCCTCCATATGACAAGAGAGCCGAGCTTGAAACTTGAGCAATTCATCCACCTCTCCATTTGAGCAACATCCTGGTGTGAGAAATTTTGTCTTTATTCGCATTCGCATTCATAATTACACACAATTCTCCACATGCTCCGAATACCTTTCCATGGTGAATTCTTCATTTTTGTGAGACCGTAGTCATTACACCACCTTGGCTTGTCAGAATCCAGCTCTTGATCTTTCACCATTAAGAAGATCTTCCAAGAGTCGAGATTGCAATTCACTTCCTAGAGTTATGTCTTTCGTCTTTGTCACCATCCCAAAGTGTTGTCATTCTAATTCACTCATGATCATCCAATTCAAGAATGCTCCAACTTTAAGACTAGCTGATGAAGTATCGCACTGTTGCTAAGCTAATTGAGAGATGACAAGGACACACTTGAATGATGTGGCCTTGCTTGATGATCCGCACAATTGCACTTGTCATTGGTCTTGGTTTGTCGATGAATAGATCCGTCACAACAATCAAGTGAAGATAATTTATGTAGACACACTTCTCCCATTATCAATATTTTCCATTGATCATGGATTTTGATTCTGAAGATACCTTTTCCAATAGCTATGACTTATACCGCATAATGAGGAAATCAGAGGTGATCCATTGGTGTCATTGAGAAGTGCCTGCGCCACGGAGACGAGACTGAAAACTCACAAGTCGAGGTTGCTTCCACTTCGAGTCATTGGAGTTAAATCACCATACTATGCAAGTATCATAGCGCATCCATGCAAGTGATGACCAATTTGGAACAAGTGTTGGGAAAATTGTGACTCACCTTTGGTTGATATGCGATCGCAGAACCAACTTACGTTGACATGTCCCAAGTTGGTATCGGTAATGTTCTTATACTCCGAATAGAGTGTCGAGGTGGGTAGAATACCATGTAACTCATACCGCAACATCATTTTGGTTTTAGATGACATGATTGTGAAAGAAGCGTGATTTCAGGCTATTACTTCCTTCTTACAAAACTACACAAATTGCCTTTGAAACTAACTCCGGAAAAATAACAAATCTTGTTATGAGAAAATATTAATAGATGAGGGACTCTATTAAAGTACCACAAGTTTGTGTATCAGATATTTTTTTCCCAAATCAAATTCTTCAGTGAAATATTAAAGGTCAAAGTTGACTCTTATGAAACTGCTAGGAAAATGCAAGTGTAAAACTGTGAAAATCCCGTTTGGTTTTAGCCTGGGAAAAATATCAAATGTCACCCTGGGAATATATAGCTTGGAATGGAGTATATAAATGTGAGGAGAATCCAAATAAATAATTATTTTATCTTGACAATCATCTTAGTTCAAATTATCAACCCTCAAAGTCGGTCTTCTTGACAAACTAAAAGCTCACAAGCAAGAAGAAAATCAAACAAATTGTATTTTATTTGGCTCCAAGAAAAATATCAAACGAGGTGTTGTATACTTGAAAATTGGATAGGAATTAAATTAAGGTGGGGAGAATTCAAAAAACCAAACTATTCTTCTCGAAAATCAATCAAGCCCAAAATACAAATTCTCAAAGTAGGCCTTCCGACAAGTCAAACAAGACACAAGGTGAAATTCAAATGAACTACATTATATTTGGTTTCGTGAAAATTACCAAATGAGGCATTGTGAATTTTAAAATGAATATGTAAGCACCTTAACATGAGTAAAATTGTGGGTAATGATTATTTTTCACGAAAATCATCTAGCTTCGAGATATCAAGCTCCAAAGTTGATTACTTTGACAGATACAACCCGCGGCAACCTTCGTTCGCATCAATTGTTTTCTTCATTAATTTCATTTTCTTGTGCTGATATATATCTTGTTTGACATTTTTTCAAATGGTTCACGTGATTTCTCTTCACCCACAATCCTCTTCTTACAATTGCATGAATAATTATTTTGCATGAATACTTCTCACCAATGCATGGTGAAAATGATTTGTTTTTTTATTAAATTATCCCGTGGAATTTCTTCACCAAAAACCTCTGCCTAAGCACTTCCCCGGTTTGTCCGGGAACGTAGCCTTTTCCTTCTATAATGCATGCTCTCTTTTTGTGTGGAATAAGTTCTTTCCAAATATGGAGTCTTTTCTTTGGCAACATGGTTTCCTTCTCTTTTCTCGACTACGTTGGAAATCATTTTCAAACTAGGCATGGAGATTTGTATTTTCTTGAGCGCGGATATTGCTAATCATTTGGATAAGTGTGTGGCTTCTTCCTTTCTTTGGCTGTTTTGGATTCTTGGCTTCATTGCCTTTTACCAAGGCGTGGAGATATTCTTTGGATGCACCGATTTATTTTTATTTTTAATACTTTCACGTCAAATCTTTCTTCTTTCTACCTTGGCATTGAATTCTCCTTGGTTTGGCTTGGGCATGCTTCCTTTCTTTGCATGCATGGAAGTTTATTTTTGGCTTTTTCCTCCTTTTCACCAAATAGTTGGGCATGGATTTTGTTTGCATAAAACCAATGCATTAAAAACTTTGATTCCCCAAAACAATGTGTTTGAAAATTTCTTCTATGGCTACATGGTGAAGGATATTCTTTTGCAAGTGCATGGATTCCTTTCTTTGCCTTAGCATGGATTCCTATGCATGCATTTTGGTACTCGTGTTTATTTATTTCCTCCCCGATTCCTTCAATGTGGACTATTATTCTTTCTTTATGAATCTCTCCTCCTTTTCCCGCAGTGTAGAACTCTCTTCCCGGATACTTCGCTGTTATAATTTCTTTCACCGGCTTATTTGTCTTCTTAGTTGAAACGTTGAACTTCCTCTTTGCTTTAGCGTGGAATTTCTTCACTTTGCCTTTAGTAATGCATTAAAAATTTGTCTTTTTCTTCTACAATGCGTTGAAAACTGCTTTTGTCTTTCCCGAGTGGAAAATTACAATTCCTTGGCTAGGGTAGATATTTTTATGCTGGAACGTTGATTTATTTGGATAAATGCGTGAAAACTCTTCTCCTTCAAAACCTGTGATGAAAATGAATCTTTGGAAAAATATTTCTCTGCAAACGTTAGGAAATAAGAAGAAGTAAGAGGAAATCGGAAAGCTTCGCATGACTTCTTCCAACAAGTTTCATGGAGAAATGGTTATGGGAATTAAAGAAACTTCCCCATAACCGCTTCTTTCTTCCCGTTGAAATAACCAACTTCCCTTTCTTCGGGTAGTGGGCATTAATTGTCAGGGAAATATGGGAAAAAACTCAATCGTTTGCCCGTGGCAATGACAAAGCAAGTTGAAAATTCCCATCTTATTTCCCCATGTGGGAGATTGGGAGATTTTTTTCCAGTTTGCCAACTGGTTGGGTTGGCAATCAACAGAAGAAATCCCACAAGCGAAGAAAAAGAAGAATTTTCTAGGAAAGGGGAAATCCGGGTGCGGAAAGCCAATTTGGCATCCCCAACAATTGGGAGCGTAATTTTATTTTCCCCCAGCAATAAAGAAAACCTTGTCGATTGATTCTTAACAAATATTATATTAATATTTATTTAATTAAAAACCCCAAAAATTAATAAAATTAATTTTATTAAATTAAAGGGTGATAAATTAATTAATAAATTATTTAATGTAGTTCGCGACCTAGTGGGAGGAGTTCTCACTTGAAACAAATGAAACAAAGACCGAAATGATCACAAGAACAATATGATCACGATGGGGATGAGAAATCATGTGAAAGTACACTTTTGAATTTTAAAAAAATTTCATACTTACTAATTTTACAAAGTCAAAATTAGCTGATAACAATTGGCTCTAATTGGGGACAAGGACTTCACGGACGTAACAATGGACCCAAACCCAACAATTTAATGAACATGATCCCAAAAATGATGATGCACAAAAATGAGATGAAAAAGAGAGGAAACCGAAAAACAGGGAAATGAAACAAACCAAAATCCTAATTACCTATATATATACGGGGACAACTCATTTCCGGTTTTGATAGTGCTTAAGATATTGCCCATGTTAGGATAGAGGCAAATGAACTCCATCAAGATATGCCAAGTAATAGGTGTTATCTCCACATAAATGCCTAATTTTGAAAGGGCCTAGCCACAGTGAATCAAACTTCCCATGCTTTCCTTTCGGTTCACACCTTTTGTCCCAAAGAAGAACTAAGTCATTGATTTGAAATTGTCTCTCCTTAGTTGTTTTGTTGAAAAAATTATTTACTTTGGATTGGTGTTCTTCGATCCTATTTGCCACTTGACTTCTTTATTCTTCAAGCTTGTTTAGGAGCATGATCCTTTTATCCACCGAATTGGAAAAACATTCATCGTCAATCGCTTGAGCCAATCGTAATGCCAGAACTCCAAAGTGATGGGAATTTGAGGATCGAGTTCCCATATAAGAGTTGGAATGGAGACATTCGATTTCCCTTTAGGAATTATACAAATCAACCCATAATGCATCATATAATTTTTGTGCCAAGTTCTTTGATTTTCTTCGACTAACTTGCACTTTACTATAGTAATGACATTTTTGTTATTGGATTCTCGATTTACCATTTCCCGAGGTTAGTAATCCGACAAATGAGAGAAAGATATCCCATATCCATAACAAAACCTATCATCTTTGTAGAAGAAAATTTTGGGGCATTTTCCATCACGATCTTTTGTGGAATTCATAGCAAATCAATATATTCTCTTTGATGAATTCATAGATTACCACAATAGATGTTTGTTTCACCGGAATGGCTTCTACCCACTTCCTACAAAGTAGTCAATTTCGTGAGTACGTGAGTATGACTAGCACTAGAATTTGGATTCAGAACCCCAATGAAATCTAACCCCCATTATTGAAAGGGTTCTTCAATGACAACTGGATTTAAAGGCAAAATTGCCAATTTAGGTCTTCCAACAAATTGTTGACAAGCTTCGCATTTGGCTACCCATTTTTGGGAGTGTTGGCTAGATTTTCTACATAGTTGAAAACCTAGGCAGTCATGAGATAAATCTCCCTCATTTACCGGTGAGGCTCCCGTGTAAGATTTGTCAATAAAATATGCTAGTATCTATTTAGGGGTTTTACTTTAACCATGTAGCTCATGAACCATAGCTGTATAGTTTTGCAGCAAGTAAACAACTGTAAAAGAAAGGAAATATCTAATGAAGAAGGAAAATAATAAAAATAGGAAAGAAAGAAGAAAGATGTGCAACCCAATCAATAGATACCGAGTTGATTGCATGGACATAGACAAAACCAATAGATATTAAAACCAATTATAAGCAAAGACAAATTTTCGAGATATGGATCTAGAATAACACAAAGTTTATAAGTAGATCCGAGAAAAAAGCTAGAAACAAAATGCACCGTGACACAAAGTTCTCTCGGAAATCTGCTCATTTCTATTCCTTTGCTTCAAATAGCTATCAAGGATTTTAGCACAAAGTCTGGAACACAAGAATGCTTCTTACAAATTATGATCCTTAACCTGAAGGTTCTCCTCTACTTATAGAATGTAGAAGGAAAATACAAATGGGAAACTCAATTGAGCAAGAACATAAACAAGAAATAAAGATAACATCTGGCAATCATCTTCCTCTAATTCCTCTTCAAGTGACATGCATCCAGATCCATAGTCAAACTTATACACATTTGTCACTTAACTTATAGAATTGTTCCACATAACTTAAAGTAATGGTTTCAAAACCAATAACTTTAAGGTTTTACAATTATATTCGGAACGTGAAAATAGAAGAAGAAAGATTCGCCAGCTGTAACATCTACATCTTCTTTTTGTTTTGATACTGAATATACTTGTCGAACATATAATTCAACAACTTCCCATCTGTCTTAGCCACAACTTCATTTTCTGTCTTGAATTGAAGCAAGCCTTCATTCAATACCCTGATGCATGCTTCCACATCCTCCAAGCTAGGCCTAAACTTCTCAATATCTGACTGCAGTGTCACCAACTTATTGATGGAATCCATCGTGAAAGGCCTAATAACTCCATCAATTCTCTCTTGCACCATCAGAAGAGATCCCTCCAGGAATCGGGCACTTTCTTTAGGAATGTTCCTCATTTATGAAGAAATGTTCTCGACTACTTCCTCATTAGTGAAAGTAATGACATTTTTGGTAAAGATGATGCCATACTCTCAAGTGCCTGCATCCTTTTCAGCATAATTCTGTAGATCTCCAAATGGAAAGATATTGCAAACTCAAGCTGCTTCCCCTTCTCAACTGATCCGTTGGGCACAATTCATTCCACAATCAACACCTCTCTCGGAAGCTTATTTATTTTGGCCAAAGTACTCAGGTTACTCTCAGCAACTGTGTTCATATCTATCATGCTTGTCACTAGTTGCTTCAGCTGATCTGATGCATCTTTCATAACCTTTAGATGGGTTGGCACCTCTCCAAGTTGTACAGAAGCTTTGACGAATGATTAGACTCTTCCATTCATCGATAGCTTTAACCTAGTTACTTGCATCTTCCACCTCCTGCATCAGATGATCATTCACTTGCTTTTGTGCTGAAATTGGCTGAGTGGAAGATTTGGCAACCTTGGCAATAATCTCGCACAACTGAGATACCTACTTTTGAAGTTCAACTTTCTCTGCCTTTTCTTTGTCAAGCCTAAGGAATAAAGCATCTATCAATGTCTCCATCTTATCTTACTTCATCTTCCTTCTACTGGAACTGACATCTCGGCGAACTTCTGCCCCGACTCTTCAATGATCAACCTTGAAGTTACCTTAGCAACTTTAGGTTTTCTGTCTTTTCTGCCTAGACTCGGAAGCGAAGCAATTCATGTTCCTCCAAGTTGATCTCCTCCCTAGCCTCTAGGACCAACTATGAAGCCAACGATTCTAGGAAATTACTTCTCGAAAAAATGAGAAGTTTCCAAGTGTACCACCATCTCACACTTTGTTTCCTCTCCACCTCGAAACTACTACAGTGTTGTGGTTTCCATCCTCTCGAGTTGTCCAAAGACAAAGCTCTTTCAAATTCTGCCATCTGCAACTTCAGCGTTTCTTCAGGAAGAGGTACTTTGACGGAGTGGCTAAGGAGAAAATATGAACGTTGTTGGATTCAATAGAGGAATGGCAGTATCTTGCTGAGGTGCAAAATTCGGTGAAGTACTTGATGTTGGAGAAGCGGAACTAACACCATAGCTATAGAAGTGATCTTCTCCTTTGAATGAGACCTTTTGTGCACTTTAATCTTTTTAGGCCTTCCACTTTTCTCTTTTATGCTTCCTTTTGAGGGAATCTCTTGTGTTGAAGTTGCATGTGATCTTATTCATCAATGCTTCAAGGAAATATCCCTTTACCAACAACTAGTTTAAAGTATTGAATAGAATGGCAGCAGATCTTTCCTTGATCGTATGGCAGCCACCTATACTCTCTTGAAGTACAAATCTATCTCCTCCCATCCGATGGTATGCATCAAGTAACACAGACCCATCATCTTTAAGATCCGCAGGTATCCGTGCTAATCCAAAGTCAAACACTTGTCGTGCTTAATAACCTACTGAAATCTTTATTTCTAACTTCGTACTCGCTTCTACACTTCATCCAAAAATCTTCCAATGAAGGCACATGCATGTACTCCTGAGAGATTGTCTTCCTCGCCACTCCAAATGGATCAAAGTTCAGTTGTGCTGGGAA
Source organism: Taxus wallichiana var. yunnanensis (assembly GCA_018340775.1). Classification (NCBI taxonomy): domain Eukaryota; kingdom Viridiplantae; phylum Streptophyta; class Pinopsida; order Cupressales; family Taxaceae; genus Taxus; species Taxus wallichiana. The sequence continues at coordinate 6,641,923 of CM031244.1, forward strand.
GAAATCTTGCTCGTACTCAGAGAACATCTCTGCTTCAATTCCTCGAGCTTTATGAATACTCTAGCAGCTGTAATAGCCCACTATGATCGGGAAGAAGCCTGTGGACTTGTGCCATTTCAACTGTAGGTCATGCATCTCCATGAGTTTTCTGCTCAACTCCATGATGACCAATCTATCACTCGGATATCTGGGTAACTTAATTGGTTCTCCTAAAAATTTGGTGACTCTGAGGTATGTAAAGTCCGTAAAATGGATGAAGATACTACCAATCTTGGACATAGCTTCCCAAGCTTCCTTTCTTACCCTGTTGGCCTTTAGGTCGTCGTTCAGCCTACAAATGAATCAGAAGAATCCATCATTGACCACCTTGTAATATTTATTACATGCGGGCACAGGAAGCTGTAGATAGCACTCAAAAATAGTTTCCTTGGAAATCACACCATGTCTATCCAGCTTGGAGAAGACACCTGTGAAGCTCTGTATATACCAAATATGAAGTCATTTTGAAGTCAGTAAGTATGCCTCACATTCGGAGCTGCTCACATATGTTGTCACTAATGATTTTTGACCAATTGATTATAGAATCTACTTTGTTGATTTCAATGGTCCTGATGAAGGCATACATCCATGAGCAGAAGTTGTGAGTGTTAGCTTCGCCATATATCCTACATAACAATTTGGTAATGTCGTCCACCTCCTGTGCAGATTGGATCGTGGAAGAGTTCTTGTGAAATTGGATGGAGATCTCGGATTCTCCATGTATACATTGTTCATTATGCCCATTGACGATCAAATTTATGTTTTTCCATCTATTATCGGCATCCAAGATATACTAATAGTAGTCACCACCTGTTGTGCTGGAATATTTAGACAATAATTGATGAACGTAAGCGTCCAAGCCGATTATTTTCTTCCCCACAACATCTTGAACTAATCTAGATAGTGGGTGGTAAGACCTAGCACACTCCATGATGAATTCTGAAATTGAGCTGTGGATGGGAATGTTGAAGCTCGAATGATTCCACTACTTTTGACTGCACGCATGAGAGAAGTCTTTCTAGCTCTGGATCTATCAATCAATTCAGAAAGAGGTTTTGGACCTAGATCTATATCTCCAATGTTAGCAAACCTAGAAGTAATGCATGATTCTCCCGAGATTTCTTTTTCATCCTGCTTTTCCATGGCCGTATCTATTTTTGTCTGAGCAATTCTTTTTCTCTTTATTCGGTGGAATTCTTTACAACCGATGCAGATCTGGAGATTTCTTCAGATTTGGAGGATATGTTCAATGTATTGGACATTGATTTAAGCTCCCTTTCTCTTATATAAGCACTTGTAATGAATTCCTACAATTAATTCAAACAAAGATGGCAACTAGAACATGAACACTTGATTTTAATTATAAAAATCTGCATATATCAAGCCTGCTGCCCCAAAAATTAAGGTTTTGTTTGCATGTAAAGCAAGCATGAATTTTTTCAACTTCACCTGAGCACCTGTACCACTATGCAGATAATTAATCAGACTTAAATCAAGCTCCTTCAAACCTAGGTGCCAAACTTTGAAGCTTTCCGGCAGTGAAAACACCTTCTTCTGAGAAAAATTCCTCCTTAATTGGGTGCCAAAATTGCCTAGGCTGCACTTCCTTGATAAATAATTAATTAATTCATCATTATGGCAGCCCCTTCTAATATAACCTTCACCATTCTATAATTAATAATTGCATCTCTTATTCCCTGGCAATTAATTAATTAATAAACATGTTTTTCTCTTCAATTTGGGCTTTATTTTGTGCATGCTCATGGATGCCATTAAATAAATTAAATTTATTTAATTTTAGCTTTCTACTTCCAGTCCACTTTGACTTCATAGTGTGCTTTGACTTCATGCACCAAAAATAGGAATTAATTCCATCAATTAATACTTTAAAAGTATTATTTCTCTTCACTATGGGTCACACTTTTTGCATGAGAGGGGCTGCATTAAATAAATTATATTTATTTAATTTTAGAATTCTATTTCTAATTTCCTTTATCCTCTTCTTCTTTGTTGACTTTTCCTCATGCTTGGGCGCCAAATTTGGAAATAGAATTAATTAATAAATGCAATTAAAGTTGTCCTTCTATTCCAAAAGGGGTCGCACTTTTTGACATAGCCAATTTCTATTTTTAAAAGCCAATTTTCAATGGGATTATTCACCCTACACCGCAGCTCCAAAAATCCCATGATTCACTTAAGCTATTTGACTTTCATAATGGGATTTTTACCTGCAAGGCAGGTAAGAAATTCCCATCAATGCCTTAAGTGATTTTCTTTTATTTCACAATGGGAATTTTCACCCTGCAAGGCAGGTAAGAAATTCCCGCCTACCTGTTGCCTCTAATTTTCCCATTATGACTTAAGTGGCTTTGCTTCCATGGGAAAAATTACCTGCCAAGCAGGTACAAAATTCTCACCTGCCTGCTGCTACCAAAAATCCCATTGTAGCTTAAAACCTTCCTTTCCCAAAAATGCGACCTACCCAGAAGAGGCCTTTTTGTGCACGACTTCATCTTTTTAGAGAGAACCAGACCTCCTGTGGAAAATTCCTTCTGGCATAACATCCATAGATGATCTCTAGATACTCCACGAGAGAAAACAGATTGACCTGGCAAAGGAAATGACCTAGAGAAGTTTCATAGAAAACAAAATGAGAAAAATACTAAAAACGCAAAACGTTGACGAAAGTCACAGATAAAGTCCATGATTCATTACTTGGAGGAAACCCTATTGGTATATGGGAATAATGACATGTAATACCACAACAGATTAAACTGGAGCACAATTTTTATCAAACGGGGCTTAGAATAATTAAATAAAAATTTCCCTCAGGCAAACCCCAACGACAGAATATAACGATTTTGGGAATCTGGGTGTTTGGCAAAATTGTCTTATATGACTCTCTAGGAATATCTTGAGACAATACAGAAACTTCTTGGTAATAAAAACACAAAATGACCCATTATTTTAAAAGTACAATTTTTTTTACATAGGGTAGTCCCAGATTTCAAGGTGAAATCTGGGGACACCAGTCGAAAAACATAGTGGGCTAGTAATAATGTGCTCGTAAAATCTTATGAGTTATCACTGGTCCAGAGAAGTGACCTCCGTAAGCATGATTTTGAAAGGCTTCAAGAAACTTGGGTTGTTGTTTTTTATCAACACATCTAAGGAACATGCCATCAATACCTTTCTTGAATAAGGTGTTGTCCCAAATGACGTACTTGACATCTCTCAATTTGATAGATCTATTTTCTTTAGCTGTCAGATTCTTAGGAAATTTTCCATATGTGTGAAAATAAGTGATATTAGAATACCATTCATCTATGGTACCAACAAAACTACAAGTGGTAAACTTTCTTCAATTGGTTCTTCTTTAGAGTCATCTCTTGGCTCGTTCTCTGTAATGAGTTGGCAGAGTCCCCTTCCTTGAACTAACTTGGCAGGCTTGATGTCCAAGTCATATTACTAGATCTTGGAGACCCAGTTACCTCTTTTAGATCCCAATTCTTGTTGTGTCAACATTTATTTAACTACAGTGTCTGGCACTAAGACTTTGGTGTGAGAATTCAATACATAGTACCTGAAATGTTTCAAGGCTCTAACTACCGTGTATGCATGCCTCTCAAGGGAAGTGTAATTCAATTCATGTTTCTTGAATCCATAACTCATGAATGCAATAGGATATTCAATTCCCTCTTGATTGTGTTGAGTTAGGATGACAGAGATCATGTGCGGAGAAACATAACAATAGACTATGAAATCCTTTTTAAAATCGGGACACACTAATGTAGGAGCTTTTGTAATAACATCCTTGATTTTTTCAAATGCTTCTCTACCTTCCTTCGACCATTTGAAGGATTATTTTCCTTTCATCATATCAGAAATTTCTTTGGTTAGCTCGGAAAAATATGGCACAAACCTTCTCAAAAATTTCACCTTCCCAAAGAATGAGTGGACTCCAGGCTTACTTATAGGTAAGGAAATATTATTGATAGCTTAAACACATTCAGGAATCCTCGTTCCTTATTTAGAAACAATATGACCAAGGATTTTCCTTCTGTAACTCCAAACAATGACTTCTTTGGATTCAGGGAGATCTTATGAATCCTACACCTTTGCAATATTTTCTCTAAATCTCTTAGGTGATCTTCTCGCTTCTTTAAGAAAACTATCAAGTCATCTAGATATATTACAATGATCTTGTCTTTATAATCTGTGAATGCCATGTCCATAGCCCTTTGAAAGGTCATGCCGAAATTGATCAAACCAAAAGGCATTATTTTTAATGCAAACGTACCCCGGGGGTGGTGAATGTGGTTTTATGTTTATCTTCTTTAGCCACTTCAATCTAATTATAACCAGAGAAACCGTCTAACATGGATAGCATTTTCGATCTAGTTACTACTTAGCTTACGTAATATGATCCATGATTTGAAATGGATAGCTATCCTTTAAGGAAGTTTGATTAAGATTCCGAAATCCACACAAATCCTAATTTCTCCATTTTTTTTGAGTGGTATAATATTAGCTATCCAAGTTGAATGTCGAATAGGGAAAACTATTTGTGCGTCTAACATTTTTTGAACCTCATGGAATATTTTCCCTACTATCTTAGGATTATAATTCCTTTGCTTCTACTTGAATGGAACTGCAACAGTTTTGGGTATGGCATGCTCCATTTCCATAGGTTGGAAAAACTTCAAGTCTTCATATGAGTAAGCCAAGACATCAGAATATTTGGTAAAAAGGCTTGAAAATTTCTTGTTCTCCTCAGGTGAGAAACACTTACCAATGTTGACCAGGTGAGGTTTGTCCTTGGTACCAATGTTATTTTTCTCATAGTCAACAGAATTTGTAGGTCCCACCTACTCTTTCTCTTTGATAAACCTGTCGTGTTTATCAAAAATTTCTTCAAGCGAAACCAATCCTTTTGGAATTTTATTTCCTTTGATTTGAATGATTCAATCACCAGGATCATCATTCTCAACTCCTTCTTGAATGGGAGAGGTCATTGATTCACGAAATTTAGAATCACTTCCTTCAAAGTATAACTGTTCAAAATTATCCCTCTTTTCCAAGAAGGCAATAATTTTTGATCATCATTGAAGACTTGCCAATTTTCTGCATTGTCAGGAACACTTGGCCTAAAAACCATTTTAGTGGTGTATTTGTCATGATCAAACTTCGAATGAGGGATCATCAATGAAGATGATACTGCTAGGGAATCTACTTTATCATTATTTTTATGAGGGATAGATCCTATGAAAAAACATCGAAAGGTTTCTATTGCATCCCACACTTTATTTATTTAGTGTCTCAAATGATCATTCTTTTCTGAAAATGATTTTTTACTTGCTTCATGATCAATTTTTCATCTCCAAATATTTTCATTTTTTTGGTTCCTTTCTCTTCCGCAACTTTAAGACTAAGGATTAATGCATTGTATTTTGCATTGTAATTAGTATCTAAAAATTGGATATTGTAAGAAAAAGGAAACACTTTACCATTGTGAGATATAAGCACAACTCCTACACCGAACTTTGTTGAGCAATAGCTTCCATCGAACTCAAGAGTCCATATCTCATTGGGATCTTGGCAAGTGACCTCAGGTGCATGAACCTTTGTAGTCATCATATAATTACCCATACTTGAGTTTTGAAATAGGACTGTGCACGGGGATCATCGGTTTTCATTACTGTGAATTTTTCCTGAGTCTCCGGCATTAACTTCTTCATTTCTCCACTGATAGGGATCATAGCATGAGACCAATCCATTTGAATCTCACCACCTAGATCTTTGTAAAATTTCTTGCTTAACAACATACCATATGAAGCAAGAATATCGACAACTAGAATGGTTACCTTGACTCACTTTTGAGGAAATTGAGATAAAACCATTTGAGTGTATTTAATCTGCCCAATCAAAGGAACTTTTCTTGTCTCCATGGAGTAACAAGATCCGAATGTTCTTGTACAAGTCAATCCAAGAGCATGTGCTACTTTCATAGGCATCACATTATCCGAGGCTCCAGAATCTATAATGTAATTACTTAATTTACATTCATTGATCATAAAGGAAACAAAGAAAGGTTCAATATTTTCATTCGAATGTGTAGTGTCTGCCACAATATTTTGAGTCTTCCCATCTTTGGGATTTTTCAGAATTCCTTTAGAGGAATGAACAATAAAGTCATCTTTGATAAAGTTTGGACCAATTTCTCTAGTTGATCCTTATTGGACTTCAAGTACTCTACCTGCGTGACGTGGAAATTTTTGTTTTATTGACATGAACAATGATATCAAATTTGGGCAAAATGAACGTACTTTATGTCTCAAATACTAGTTCTTTCAAATTTTATGATGGCACACTTTTGACCTTTGCTTCAGGCTTGGTTGACACTGATGTGGAAGAAGAAACTTTCTTCGTAGTTGATTTATCAATTGATTGACTTTACAAAGGTCCTCCTTTCTTTAGGATAGTTTTAACCTTGGAAACCTCAATCGCCTTGGACTCTTTAGGAATCTCAGTTGTCTTGGATTCTTTGGAAGTTTCTTTAGTTTTAGATTCTTTAGGAACTTCCTTGGAGCTCTTTTTATCTTCCACCTTAGTGGTACTTTGCTCCTTCTTAGAGTGTGTGAAGACAACAAAGGATTGACTATTCATATCTTCTATAATTTCTTCGTATTTGTCTTCTTCTTCTAAATGGTACTCAAAGAAATGATTATTACTTTCTCCTTCAGGGCTCTTCGATTTGAGATTCATATGTCCCAGTCCGGCTCCTCTTCGTCAACTTTGACGACCTCAACTTCATCATCACTTTCTTCAACGACATCACACTTTGAGTTAGTTATGGGAGCTGCTTCAATAGCAAGCCTTGTTGGAGAGCATGTAATTCTGGATTTGTTGGGAACATAGCCTTTTCTTGGGATGTCTTTGTAAGGAGCAGGTTTACTACTTTGAGCAACTTGTTTTTTCAAAGCTAGCACATCATTATCCAACTTAGTGAGTATGGTATCATAAGCATTATAAGTTTCTTGACTCTTTCCCTTGAGGAAGTTTTCTTGAAATTTCTCACCATGATTAAGCCATCCTCAATTTCTATGGCCAAGGATTGAACAAGTTCCAAAGTAGCCACTCTATCCCTTCTCAGCTAATAACACACTTCTAGTTGTTGTGCATTAATAAAGAAACATTTTTGTCTATCAAGGTTCGGATGAATCCCGACAGAACTTTGTTCACCATTTTGTTGAACTTAGCCATGAAATTCCTCATGGGTTTTGTTGGCTCTTTCTTCACCTGAGATAGTTGGGCAAGAAGGGCATGTTCATATTTTTCCGTCTTGAATCAGTCTTCAAACTTAGTTTTCATATCATTCCATTTTGTAATGCATCCATTTGGCAGATGATGAAACCAATCTGTGGCAATGTCATGCAATGTTTCAATGAAGAGGCGAACAACAACATCTTCATATTCCACTAACAAAACTACACATGTAGCAAAGAAGGCGGAAATGTGGTCATTAGGTGAAGTCTTCCCATCTCCATTGAACGTAGGAAGAATCTTCCTTGATCCTCATGGGAGGTCATGTCGAGATGGTAAGGCCAATGGGCCTATGACATTTCCCCATGGTATGTTAACTTCCATCTTGGGAAAGGTGGTATGCGAAGGCAAAACAATGTGAGCAAGAACAAGTGCTTGACTTGTAGTGATTCCTTCCTTGCTTGCTATTTCAAGACTTGATGCAAGGCTTACAGATCTATGGGGTGTGTTCCTCCTTGGAGGAGATAACTTGAAACCAAACTTTCCTTGAAAGTAAAAATGAGATCTGGTTGACCCTTATATTTTTCTCCTCATGTAAACCTCTTTCCTGCCAGTTTGAAATCTTTATTGTGAAAGGATCACTAGCATATTCTGATCAGCTCTAGCCTTTTCTCTTCACTCTCTTTCTCAATCTCTTGTGCTCTGAATAACTCTAACAACTCTCGCATCTTGATTTTCTTCGTTATCCAATACTCATGCAGCGAGATGAAAATGATAGTCCTTTGTGCACTTTTCCCAAATAGCTTGCCTCAAATCTTATGATATTTCTTCTTGATTATCTACAAAAAGAAGACTTAGTTGCAAGATAGGTGAGTTACCTGTAATAGTCATACATATTATTGTCATGGTGGAAGAGGGCCACATTGGTGAACAATGATCAACACATGTCTAGGAGGTCTCCTAGCCACAAGTGCGGGTGCTCTTCTTCTAAGGTCTTCAACATATATTTATCTGTTAATAGCTCTATCAATAGCCACAAATTGTTGCAAGATTTCACGGTTTTCCCAAGCTACTATCCGAAGGCTAGAAATAATGTCTCCTTGAAAACCTTCATTGTGAAGAAAATTAATTTGAATAACTAGAGCTTGTGCGGGGAAAATTTTAGTGGCAAATTTTCGTAAACTTGTGAAAATCGAGGATTATCTCATCAATAGCTCTATCAATAGCCACAAATTGCTCCAAGATTTCACGGTTTTCCCAAGCTACTATCCGAAGGCTAGAAACAATGTCTCCTTGAAAATATTCATGGGGCGAAAATTAAGTTGAATAACTGGAGCTTGTGCGGGGAAAATTTTAGTGGCGAATTTTCGTAAACTTGCAAAAATTGAGGATTATATAAATTCAAATTAGTGAATATTACGTGGTTCACAGCCGACTTATTTGATGAAAAAATCAACCAACATGTCCCTTATACTATTCATTTCACCTAGATTTTACACATATATAAGATCTTATGAATGTAATTCACCATAATTTCGAATCATATCGTGTGCATATTTGCCAAAGTAAACATAAGAAAATTCAAAATCCGCAGCCATCCAACTCCTAGCCGTCCAACTCTGAGCCATCCAACTCTAAGCCGTCCAACTCTGGGCCGTCCAAACCTAAGTCATCCAACCCTAACCCGTCTAAATCTAAAATCTAAACTGCCTAACCTCTTATCTGTCCAACTCTGATCCACCCAATGCTGATCCATCCAACACCTAGTTTTCCAACCCCTTAGTCGTCCAACTCTAAGCGCCCAACACCTAGCCATCCAACCTGCATCGTCCAACACCTAGCCGTCTAACCCTACACCATCCAACACCTAGCCATCTAACCTGCGCGCAATCCAACACCTATCATCCAACCCATTAGCCATCCAACTGTTATCTATCCAACCCCAAGCCATCCAACCTGCACCCGTCCAACCACTTAGTCGTCGACCAACCCCGAGCCATCTAATCTATAAGGCTTAAGCCATCCAATAACTTAGGCATCCAACCCTCTTTCATGATCCATCAAACCACTCAGTGACTCAGTCATCTAACCCTTGACCATCCAAACCAAAGGGCCTAAGTAGTAAGAAGTCATGGATACTAGAAATCAAGGCAAGAAGATTACAAATTCAGCCAAGTCCAAAAAGGGTGCAAATACTTTGCTTGGCTATTTTGGAAAATCACAAAAAAATGGTGTTTGTTTTTGCATCAACTGAAAAATATCGGTATGTGGCACTTGTTATTTATTGGTTATTTAATAATTATGTTTATAATACTCTTATTGGAACTCTTTCTACTCTGTAAAAATTTAACTGTAGATAAAATTAATACTAAATAAGTAACAATTTTATAGAATTATTTGCAGATGTTTCAGAAATACATTCCCAAAATAATCAATTTATAGACAGTTATGATCCATTATATGTTGAGGAAAAAAATTTGTCCCTTGTTAAGTTAGAAGTACATGAAAATTCGTCGAATTCTCAAAGTACACTAGCGAGAGGAAGCTTCTACTCCGAGTTCTATTTCCAGGAAAAGGAGACATTAGAATCAAAATATTCCTGCTTGTCATCTCGGATGTAGAAGTTAAATCCCAAGGAAAAAAATAAAATATGTTAGAAGAAAGAGGGAAAACTGGACAATTGGAAGAAAATTCCAATTCGAATGGGTTGCAAAATATCCTTTTATTGAACCTATGTACACTAAAAATTGTAATGATGTTCCAACACAATGTCGATGCAAAATATGTGGTTGGAAATAGGGGAAGGAGCACACAATGCAACTCAAACTAGACATAATTGAAAAACATTGTGGGAAAATGTACATTTCCCAAAAGCTAAAGGATGCCAGCATAGTCAGAACACATAAATGGAAAGATGCATAATATTGTCTGCATGTCAATTACACAGAAGAGTAAAAAAGGAACAAAAACGTATCAAATATATAAATGAAAAAGGTGGGACCATAGTAGCCAGATTGAGCAAAGCTATGGAGGTAGAAATGCAAGCAAAAGGTATTCAATTTGCTACCGTATTTCATATAATGAAAAGGGGAAGACCGATGTTAGATTTCGGAGAAAATAAAATGTTGTATCAAGTTATTGGTCCAAAGAAAATTCTTCAATCTCATTGGTCAGATACAAGTGGCTGGGAGATTACAAAATGTCTATCTATGGTAGAAAAGGAGGATCTGAAACTGTATGTTCAAAAGGAAAAGTATATTTCCCTTTCATTATGAAGTTACTTTATGATCAATAATACTTCATGGATTTGTATTCATGTTTACACATTTAATAATGAAATAAGAACTTCCCACCTCTTAGCAATTCATAAAATGGCCAAGAATTACAATTATGAAAATATATATAAATTGGTGTTGTCAAATCAAGGATATCCCCATAATGGATGACTTTTCCATTGCAAAAAAATTAGTTTGTGTCGGAACCGATGGTGCAATGTAATCAGGGAGCAATAAATGGTCTTTGTGTTAGACTTGAGACACTATTGCTCTATATATGGTTGTTGTCCACTTTGCATAGCTCACGAGAATGAATCTTGCCTACAAAATTGTGAGAACATTACGTGATCTACATGCCTATTATTCTAGCAGTCAAAGAGATTTTTAGAATTTCAAAAATTTGCTATTAGAATGACAGAGGGAAAAAAACTTCTCAAGGATGTAGATACCAAATGGATATCTATGTATGAACCCATGTGCAAAATATTTGATGAATATCCTTCAGCGATGTGATTTATGTTTAAATACCACGAGGATGTAGATAAAGCTAAAGATCTATTGTGTTGTCTAACTAACGTAGAAAATTTACTCACACTCTGCGAAAGATATTTCCCATGTTGAAGGAGCTTAATATTTTAACAAAGCATGCACAAGATCATTCTTTCTACATTACAAACTTCATAAGACTCAGAAGACGTGTTTGCTGGAGTTTAGAAATTTTTATACTTCTAATGGTAGTTTTCAGGGTGCTACTTTTGAAAACTGGAATGCATTGATAGATTTGAAAAATTCCAGTGCTTCTTAAAATACAATATACATGATCATTTGTGTATAACAGCACATGGAAGAGAGATTCCACTCCATATGTTCTAAAAAGAGTTGATATGGCTAACTCAAAAATAGAATAAGTACAAGTGACACGAAATTTATATGATGCAGTATTAATGGAAACTAGGAATAAGTTGAGAAAGATCTCTGAATCATTAGCTAAAGAGATCTGGGAAAGATTCAAAAATGATAAAATTATTGAAGCAATGGGAGTTATAAATCTGCAGTTCTAGAATTTGTCAGGTGGAAAACCACACACATCTATTAGTCCTTTATTTCTCAAAAATATGGGTGATCTAACTGATCATTTCTCTAAGACTGTAGAGATAAATGGAGTTTCTGTAGAAGGTATTTTGAAAAGAAAACTACTTGGTTCATAGTCAATGGATTTTGCTAATACTATGATACAACAAGTTCAACTTCTACAAAACCCATAAGATTACAGTGCCATGAAAAGGATTTTGAAGGATATCTATTCCAATACTATTTTAAGTGAAGATTCGAAAGTATATAAATATGTATGAGCTTTGCCAAACAATGATTTTGGGTTTAGTGGAAGATGAGAGGGTTTTCAGTGAATTATCCTTTTTAAATTCCAAAGATCAAAATAGATTGGATATGAATCTAGAAAATTGTCTAAGATTGTATGTTTCACATTACTCAGTGGAGTCTTTTCCTTATGATAGAGCACTGGCATTGTGGAATTCACTTGTAGAAAGAAGAGGAGTTAGTAATATTTTTCCTAACCTGGGGATCCGGGAACATCAACGGATCGTGCTATAGTTGATTTCAAGACACAAATGAAAGCGTTGCTCGATTGTTCCAATTCACCTAGATTACAACTTTTATATTGGAAAAATGTCATCATATGTTTCAATTATCCCATTTGTGTTTTATATTTTGTTATCAATTTCGAGTAAAATAAGTACACATTTGTCTTATATATCTATTAATTTATTTAATTTACATGTGCAACAAATCGAAACGTAAATATTTAAAAGAAACAAAATCAAGTAAATTTAAGCAAATTTCAATAAATTTAAATATTGATGTATTTCATACGAGATTAAAATTTTGAAAAAATGAAATATTATATTTGTCTTTATTTAATCCTTTGACATTTGAAACGTAAATATTTTAAAGAAACAAAATCATGTAAATTTAAGCAAGATTTACGTAAACAATAAAAAAGAAACATAATTTGTATTAACAACATATAATAACATTGTACAATTCTAATTCCCAAAGTTCTTTTGAAATCTATCTCTCATGTGGCCATTGGAGTCTGGCGGATTACTTTATGAAGAAAAGTACAAATTCATAAAGCATTGTCAGCCAATACAATTACAAAAAAGGGGTTGTCATAACATATCAAAGATTACAGTACAAGTTACTCATATAAGGACACATTACGAGGTCATCCTCTTTTCTACCTATGATTCAAAATCATAGTTGTCCTTATGTCTGCCACACGGAATAAATAACTAAAAAGGGGCTGGCCACTATCTTTTAATTCTGCGCCGAGTGTTGGAATTGTAACAACACACCTGCCACATGGTGAACTTTACATACATATCTTATTTTATGTTGCAGGTGAGGCTTGTTCTTTTTCTTGCGTTAGAGGTGGAGGATTCTGCTGCATATGTGCAAAGCTATCAACTATAACTCCTGATGCCTACAAATCTCGTGTTGCGGTATTGATATTCTCTAGAATATTCATCTCCTCCCTTGCTACATCTCTTGCAGACAAAAGTGTTGCATCCACGTCTGTCTTTTCCTTAAGTAAGACTTCTAGATCCATCTTATGCTCCTTTATTATCCTTCTCAATGTATTATTTTGTTTATTTATAACAATGAGTTTTTCCTTCAATTGTGCAAATGAATTGAGGATTTTGCGGGCATTCTTCAAATGTGCTTCAAAAATAATTGCTTCTTTCTTTAAATTTTCATATTTTTCCTACAAAACACAAAAAAATTAATTATTAGTGTATTAGATAAAATGAAAAAATATATTGTAGTGCATATAAGATAAGGATTTTGGCAATTTGCATATAAAACTAAAATCCCACTCACAACAGACTTTTTCTTTTTCAACATTTTCTATTAAGACATTTATCTTGTCTTTAGCCCATTTATTGTAGTAAGCTTGTGCTTCGGCATTGAGATTCTCCAACCTATTTAGCATTATGTCGATAATTTCATCATTGTAGTCATTACTATATGAAATAGTCCCTGACTGAGCTTTGTTTAGAAAAACATTCTGCCATGCTAGTTGGCTCTCTATGATAGTGAACAATTAATGCCTTTGAGTGTGATTATGGTATCGTGTATTTATTTCTTTTATCAAAAATTTTGCTCTCCTCTCCCAAGACCGCACCAAATCCACATCAGACATTACAACCTCTTAAATTGTTTCCCCCATACTATATGATATCATATCTTATAAAATAAAATGTGTCTTTTCATCATCATTTTGTGGAGCATTTTTGGAGGAGGAGATTCATTTGCCTTGTACTACATGCACATTTTTGTGTGGTTAAAGTGGAGTAGATTGAATCATATCATGGGTGTCAAAATAGTTACCCTTGTCTGCATCGCCACTTTCAAATCACAAATACTCCTTGTCAAGGGCGATGTTGTTGAAAATATGTGTGGCTATTAGACTTAAAACACCATCTAGTGATAGTCTAGGAAATTTTGTCAAAGTAGGATGAATCTGCTCTGTTGACTCTGCAGAAACCTTATATTCCTTTTTGTTTGGAATGGATGTGTTAGAGGTATTGGTGGCCTCCTTACAAAGCGCGAATGTGCCCAAACAGAACATTACCTACATAAAGCAAATAAAAAATTCTCATAATATTACAATTGTGCTTTGCAAATGCTAAAAATTGTAAGGAAACAAAATATGTTATATATTATACATTACTGATATACCTTGCATAGATGGAGACACAATTATAGAATTTCTATCTTCAATACGGAATGAGTTTGATCTTCATCATCAAACTCGGTAGTTTTTGAATACAATAAATGTATAAAAGAACAAGACAAATATTAAAATACGTAGTACATACAAAATATATATTAATTCTTTGAATTAGTTATTTATAAAAAGATAATGTCATACACGAAGTTAAATGCAATGGTAAACATGTTGCGCATATCGACCCCAAGGTTGCTTTTGACGAAGATCTCTTCTGGTGTTGATTCTATTGAATCCATGTCGAAATCGCAGAGACCTCTTGAGGGGCTTTACCTCTAGCAATTGCCTCCTTATGAGATGTTGCAACTATAATTTTTTCTCAGTAAAACAAAATCGCACATTTTTTATTTTATCCAAAAAAATGAATTTAAAATCCTTAGAACAAGTAAACATTAAAAGTAATTGTTACCAACTTACCTGTTGTTCTTCGAGAGTAAGACCAATCATTTGATCATTGATTGCAGTTGGAATTTTATTTTGCAGAATTTCGTAGTACACTTCATAATAAAAATCAAGAATATAATTACAACAAGAGAATACAATTCCTAGATTTATCAGATTGGTTAGCTTTGTGGGCATGGGAGATATTTTTTTATTATTGGAAAAATAACTACACCAATCGAATTGTTTCCCTGCTAGTGTCCGTAATAAATATTGAACTGCCCAATACAGAATGTCTGCAGATCTGCCCTATAAAACAATCCTTTCCTGAAAAAGTGATGCAACTGTAATAAAGAATTTGTTTGCAATACCTTGTAGAAGAAGGCCTCTTGATGAACAATTAAGAGGAGCTGCAATAACAGAGAAGAAACGTTAGAGCCTTGGGTGGTCCAGTAATGTTAAGAAAAAAATCATTTGAAAACAATAAACTTACCATCAACCTGTACATTGTAATGTGACTCCAAAAAGAAATTTTCTTCGTCTATAAGAACAACCTTTGTAGTAACAGAGAATTATTTTCAAATGGTAAACTAGTTAAAAATGTACATCCTTGGGTTCAATTGAGAAACAAATTTGACAACGTCTCAGATGCATGAGGAGAACGAAAAATTTACTATCATTCTCGTTGTAAGAGGAGAGAAGGTAATCAAGGATTTAAGTATCAGTATCTAATTGGTGCATGTCCACCAACCTAGTAAATTCTGAGTTTTTGACCCAATCCTTTTGTTCGTCTTTTTCTCTTAGTAGAACTACAATCTGTGGGTACATGAGGTTTTTGTATTGAAATTTGGGTGTAGGAATAGATGTGGTGCTAGGAATTGCTGAAATTTGGGAGAAGTTTGAAGTTTGGATAGCTTAGAGAGTCGAGCACTAGAAATTTTTGTAGAAAAGTGAATAATTCAACCTTGAAGGAGTATTTATAAGGTTACGTATGGTTCGAAGGATACGTGGTAGAAAACTATTGGTGACAAAGGGCAACCCAACCCTTACTTGCCCAACCCACGTGACCAAACGTTAACCATCCAACCCCCCGCGAACCCTTATGTGTCAAACCATAATACCATATATTGTCCAACAATAAGCTGACCAATGGTTTTCCATCCATCCCACTCGCCTAACCATTAACCGTCTAACCCCTACTCCAAACAACTCACACAACCAACCCTCGGTCATCCAACCATCACATCTAACCACCCACTCATCCAACCCACTACCCAACCTTTCGCCATCCAACCCCTCGGGCCTCTCCCAACCAACCCATTGTCTAACCCTAAGCCATCCAACCCTCACACGTCCAAATCTTAGATGTCTAACCCCTCTCTCGAAAAACCCACCATCCAACCCTCACCCATCCACCACGAGTTGTCCAACCCTCACCCGTCCAACTCTTAGCCATCCAATCCCACTCCCGTCCAACCAACCATCCAACCCTTGGTTGTCCAAATCTCACCCGTCCAACCTAGAGCCATGAAACCCTCCACCGTCCAACCCACTATCCAACCCTTGGCCATCCAACCCTCACCCGAAAAATTACGCGTTCAACCCCTCCTCATCAAACCCACCGTCTAATGCTTGGTCGTCCAACCTCGCCCATCCAACCCACCATCTAACCCCTAGCCATCCAAATGCTAGTTTCCGAACCCCTACCCTCCCGGACCTTATCCATCCAACACCTCGCCCGTCCATCCCACCCATCCAACCCTCATCCGTCCACCCCTCTCTCATTCAACCCCACCCGTCCAATAGCTGCCCAACCTCTCTCCCATCCAACCCACCCACCCACCATTGGCCATCTAATGACTAACCCTCACCCACCCAACCCCTGCCAATCTATCAAACTGAATCCCTTCCCAACGGCATCTCCCAAGAAAAATACCCAAACAACTTTGGGAAATGAGGAAAAATTCTCTCTGCGAAATCACCTTTGCCACGAAACATTTTTTCAGATAGTTTGCAATGATTCGAAAGTCGATTTTGAGATTTTCCAACGTTTTGAAAGTAATTTTTAGAGGTTTCTTCTTACAATGAACCTTGTTGTGCATAGGGGATAGTCATAAAGATGTAACCAAGCACCGTTAATGATTCATGAATCCCTAGCGGAGTCGCCAAAAACGCGTTATCATATGGATTTGCATGCATGCAGATGACATGCATAGGATGGGAATAAGTCCTCCTCAATGAAGGTGAGGCTACCTTTATCAAAAACTAAAATGGTATTTACATCTGTACATTCAAAATTGTATGTGGTGGGTGTTTTGGAACATCAATGGAAAGAAAAGTGAATGAGGGAGATGGAATGTAATGAAGGCAAGGAATGAATCGAAGGAACATGCAAGAGTTAGGTAAAATAAGAGCCTAATATTGCACGAAGAAGAACGATGAATAACTAACATTGATAAAACATATTTTGAGTTATCTAAACAAGAATTAGTAAAAGGGAACACACATGAGCAAGTAGATAATAAGAGCTTTCTCATTGTGAACTAGAACAATGTATTAATATACTTGACAATAAGATTCAAACTCTAACATCTAATGAACATAAGAACACCAAATGTTACAAGAGATAATTAATGGGACACAGTTCATATTTCATTAACTTCAAAACGTCTTCTCAAAAGAACACAAAGTTTCTTCCCTGAAGTAAAAATTGCATACAAAAGTATTTTCTTTTCCTCTCTCAAAGTCATCCTTACAAATGAGCCCCTAAATTCCTTTTATAACCCAAAATTTGGTTACAAAGTAGTTAGGATTTACATGCACATTAAATAGGGCACTTAAATGACTTTGACTTTTAAACCAACTTTTTAAAAGCAACTAAAAATAGAAACCACTTAAGTTATCAAAAATTTGCCAAAAGTGAGTTTAAAAATAACCTCACTTTATAAAAAAATTAAAGTCATTTTAGGAAAAGTACATAAATAAAAGCAATGGGTACATGTGGACCCCACTTAAATGACTTGGACACACACATAGACATCCTAGTTAGCAACATGCCACCTAGATCAAGACACCTAGGATCAGTGCCTTATCCATTGGGCCAAGAGTCTGCCTATCCCGGTCGTATGGGAATGAACTCATTGACCGTGCTCCACAATCCTCTAGATGACAAGAGAGTCGAGCTTGAAACTTGAGCAATTCATCCACCTCTCTGTTTGAGCAACATCTTGGTGTGATAAATTTTTTCTTTATTCGCCTTTGCATTCACAATTACACACAATTCTCCACATGTTCTGAATACCTTTCCATGGTGAATTATTCATTTTTCGCGAGACCATAGTCATTGCACCACCTTGGCTTGTCATAATCCAGATCTTGATCTTTTTCCATTGAGAATATCTTCCCATATTCGAGATTATAACTCACTTCCTAGAGTTATGTATTTTGCCTTTGTCACCATCCCAAAGTGTTGCCATTTTGATCAGCTCACAATCATCTAATTCGAGAACACTCCAACTTTAAGATTGACCGATGAAGTATCACCTCCATTGCTAACTGAGAGCTGATAGGGACACACTTGAATGATGTGGCCTTTCTTGATGATCTACACAATTGCACTTGTTATAGGTCTTGGTTTGTCGATGAATAGATCATCACAATGATCAAGTAAAGATAATTAATGTAGACACGCTTATCCCATTATCGATCTTTGAAAATGATCATGGATTATGACTCTAAAGAGACCTTTTCCAATAGCTATGACTTATACCACATAATGAGGAATTCATAGGTGACCCATTGGTTCCATTGAGAAGTGCCTGCCGCCACGGAAACGAGACCGAGAACACACAAGTCAAGGTTTCTCCCACTTCAAAGCCATTCAATTTGAATCACCACACTATGTAGGTATCATAGCACATCCATGCAAGTGATGAACAATTCAAAACAAGCGTCAAGAAATTTGTGACTCACCTTCGGTTGATATGCGACCACAGAATCGACTTACGTTGATGTTTCCCAAGTTGGTATCAACATTGTTCTCATACTTCAAATGGAGCGTCGAGGTAGGTAGAATGCCCTGGAACCCATACCGCAACATATATTTTTTTCTGAAGATGACATGATTGTGATAGAAGCGTGATTTCAGGGTATTACTTCCTTATTACAAAACTGCACAAATCACCTCTGAAACTATCCTGGGAAAAATAACAAATCTTGTTATGAGAAAATATTACTGGATGAGGGAGTCTATGAAAGTACCAAAAGTTTGTGTATCAGATATTTTTTTCCCAAATCAAATTATTTTTTGAAATATTAAAGGTCAAAGTTGATTCTTTTGAAACTGCTAGGAAAATGCAAGTGTAAAACTGCGAAAATTCTATTTGGTTTTAGCCCAGGGAAAAATATCAAACATCACCCTAGGAATATATAACTTGGAAAGGGAGTATATAAATGTGGGGATAATCCAAATAAATAATTATTTTATCTTGACGATCATGTGAGTTCAAAATATTGACCCTTAAAGTCAGTCTTATTGACAGACTAAAAGCTATGCACGTCTGTGAAATAAATCAAAGAAATTGTGTTTTATTTGGCTCCATGAAAAATATCAAATGAGGTGTTATGTACTTGAAAATTGGAAAGGAATTACATTAAGGTGGGAAGAATTCAATGATCGAAACCATTATTCTTGAAAATCACTCAAGCCCAAAATACAAATTCTCAAAGTAGGCCTTCCGACAAGTTGAAACAGTGCACGAGGCGAAATTCAAATGAACTACGTTTTATTTGGTTTCGTGAAAAATACCAAATGAGGCATTGTGAATTTGAAAATGAATATGTAAGCACCTTAACATGAGTAAAATTGTGTGAAATGATTATTTTTCACGAAAATCATCCAGCTTCGAGATATCAAGCTCCAAAGTTGATTAGTTTGACAGATACAACCCCTGACACCTTCGCTTCAATCAATTTTTTCTTCATTAATTTAATTTTCTTGTGCTGAAATATATCTTGTTTGACCTTTTTTCAAATGGTTCACGTGATTTCTCTTCACCCACAATCCTCTTCTTACAATTGCGTGAATAATTATTTTGCCTGAATACTTCTTACCAATGCGTGGTGAAAATGATTTGTTTTTTTATTAAATTCTCCCATGGAATTTCTTCACGAAAAGCCTCTTCTTGAGAAATTCCTAGTTTTTCTGGAAACATAGCCTTTTCCTTCTACAATGCATGCTCTCTTTTTCTGCGGAATAATTTCTTTCCAAAGCATGGAGTCTTTTCTTTGGCAACATGGTTTCCTTCTCTTTTCTTATTGCGTTGAAAATCATTTTCAAACCGAGACATGGAGATTTGTATTTTCCTGAGCATGGGTGTTGCTAATCTTTTGGATAAGTGTGTGGTTTCTTCCTTTGTTGGCATTTCTTTTGGATTCTTGGCTTGTTGTCTTTTACCAAGGCGTGGAGATATTCTTTGCATGCACTGAATTTTTCTTTTTTAATACCTTCACGTGGAATCTTTCTTATTTCTACCTTGGCATTGAATTCTCCCTAGTTTGGATTTGGTTTGCTTCCTTTGCTACACGCATGGAATTTTATTTTTATGATATTTCCTCCTTTTCACCGATACAATTTGGGAATGGATTTTGTCTACTAAAACCAATGCATTAAAAACTTCAATTCCTCCAAAACAATGCGTTTGAAAATTCCTTCTATGGCTACACGGTGAAGGCTCTTCTTTTGCAAGTGCATGGATTCCTTTCTTTGCATTAGAGTGGATTCTGTGGATGCATGTGTTTTGACCGTGTTTATTTATTTCCTCCCAATTCCTTCAACGTGGACTATTATTCTTTCTTTATGAATCTCTCCTCCTTTTCCTACAATGTAGAACTCTCTTCCTAGATACTTCGCATTGGAATTTATTTCATTGGCTTATTTTTTTCTCAGCTAAAATTTTGAATTTCCTCTTTGCCTTAGCATGGCATGTCTTCACTTTTCCTTGTGCAATGTGTTAAAAATTTGTTTTTTTATTCTACAATTCATTAGAAACAGCTTTTGTCTTTCCACAGTGGAAAAATGCAAATCCTTGGCGGGTAGATATTGCTTATGTTGGAACATTGAACTCTTTGGATAAATGCATGGAAAACTCTTCTCCTTCAAAACCTGTGATGAAAATGAATCTTTGGAAAAAAACTATCTCTGTAAATGTTTGGCGAAATAAGAAGTAAGAGGAAATCAGAAATCTTTGCATGACTTCTTCTAACAATTTTATGGAGAAATGATTATGGGAATTAAAGAAACTTCCTCGTAATCAATTCTTTCTTCCCGTTGAAATAACCAACTTCCCTTTCTTCGGGTAGTGGGCATTAATTCTAGGGAAATATGGGAAAAAACTCAATCGCTTTCCCATGGCAATGGCAAAGCAGGATGACAATTCCCATCTTATTTCCCCATGTGGGAGATTGGGAGAATTTTTGCTAGTTTTCCAACCGGTTGGCTTGGAAATCAGCAAAAGAAATCCCACAAGCAGGGAAAAAATAAGAATTTTCCAGGAAAGGGGAAATTGGGGTGCGGAAAGCCAATTTGACATCCCCAGCAATTGGAAGCGAAATTTTATTTTCCCCTGGAAATAAAGAAAAACTTGTCGATTAATTCTTAATAAGTATTATATTAATTAAAACCCCCAAAATTAATAAAATTCATTTCATTAAATAAAAGGTATTAAATTAAGTAATAAATTATTTAACGCAGTTCACAACCTAATGGGAGGAGTTGTCACCCGAAATGAATGAAACAAAGATCAAAATGATCACAAGAACAATACGATCACGATGGGGATGAGAAATCACATGAAAGAACACTTTTGATTTTTTTAAATTTTCATAATTAGTAATTTTGCAAAGTCAAAATTAGGCGATATGAACTCAAAAGCTAGTATAGGGTGCGAAATTGTAGCGACGAAAGGAAATTTCATGATTCCACCACTAATCATGCCACCATGAATCTGGAGGCTTAAGCCACAACTTATGGAGCATGATATCGACATGAAATCTTGAATTCTACAGATAGATGGAAGGTACAATTAGAAGGTTTACATTTTATCTTGAGCTCGGGCTAGAAAATCCAGTCTTTACGGGAAACTAAATCCAGAATTGTGTGAATCCCTTTGCAAGATAAACGAAGAGATTTAATTCTTGTAGTTTCCACAAAGCGGAATACTTTTGTTTGTGATAATGAGAGACCACTAGATATTTTTGGAATTGAAAGAGATCTCGATGCAAAATCCATCGCCAATCCAATGCAGTAGGGATTTCACATCTTCAAAGTCCTTCCATATGTTTTTAGCGATGAAAGTGCTAGAAATATTGACAAGATCTCCGATGATAATTAAGGTGTGAAAACTTATATTATTCCAACATTTTTTCCATAAGGAGCATCGGAAGCAATACAATGTCAAAGTAGAAATTTCCAGGCCTTACTATTAGAAAAACATCTCACCACCCATTTAGAACATAAAGCCACACTTTTCCAGTAAACATAAATAATACCCATGTCACCTTGATCATGAGACAAACAACAAACTTCCCATGCCACCCGATGAAAGCTAGCTGAAGAAGAACTTTTACACCAAAGGTAATCCTGGAGAAGCTTGGAAAACTTGGAAAAGGAATCCTAGGATGGGCACCAACACATAGAATAGTAAATATGGGTAACTGCAAGAATATTGGTACACACCTAGAATTTACCAGACTAATGAAAGGGATTTGGAAGACCACCGAGAAACTTTATGTTCAACTCTCAATCACATACTACCATAAAGTAGCAAAATCACTATCAAAGGAAAAGGAATGCCCAAAAATTTAAATTGTTCTCCGCACCCAATCCACTTCCAAGGGTAAGATTTCAACCATCTAGGCATAGGCCAACAAATTTTTCGATATCCCAACATCTTGGCCATCTAAATGTTGGATCCTGAAGTAAGAAAAAATATGTCAAGGAAATTAAAAAAATAACCAAATTCTATTAAGATTCAACAAGGGTAAGAAAGGAATCATTAGCAAAGTTCCCATTAATGAGTGAGTCAAATGATCTAGCAAAAAAATTCCCCAAATGTGGACTTGATCAACATGTTGAGCAATAAGATATCCAAGAGCATCAATGACTAAGAATAACAGAGATGGCAAAAGAGGGAACCCCTATCTGATAGAGAATACGAAGCCAATAAGAGAAAACAAAGCCAATCATGGACGAATTATGCCCATTGATAGTGAGGTAAGCAAAAGCATTGGAGAATAGAGTTCAGACCATTGAGGTAAAAATTCTCCAAATCCTAAGGCTGTGAGCATAGCCAAAATAAAAGGCCATTCAATATGATCATAAGCCTTTTCAAATTCAATTTCCAAAAAAATAAGGTCGTTGCGAAGATATTCGAGCCCATTCCATTCCTTCCCAGATTGTTATAATATTATCTAAAATGTAGTGGCCTTTGACAAATCCCATCTGCCCCGGGTGAACAATCTTGGGTAAAAGATCGGCAATGTGAAGAGCCAGGGCCTTTGCAATAATTTTGTAGGAAACATTCAACAAGGTGATAGGCCTCCAACTAGTAATCTGCTCTAGATTACCAGCTTTAGGAATGAACTTAATGTTTCCTTGATTGATGAAACTCCCTAGAGAATTGGATTGGAGAGCTTCATTGTAAACCCAAAACAGTTGAGACCAACAAAAGACCAAGTGGCTTTGTAGAATTCATGAGGAAATTCATCAAGACCTAGAGATTTATCACCAAAAAGACACAACAAAGAAGCATATATCTCCTCCAAAAAAGAGGATCATTGTATCGAGCACAATCCTTTGGAGAAAGCTTGACCTAACCACCTCTCTAGAAATTTCCGTAAAATGACAACTCACTCAATGATAGCCTTTTGAACGTGGAAGACTAACTAATAATGCTCCACAAAGGCACCTATGATCTCTATAAAATCTATGATCTTTGTTGAGAAAATTGAATAGATTTGATCTGCTTGACAAGCATGCTTAGCCAAAAGGGATTTGAAAAAGAGTTTATATGTTTTTCCTCCCACCTTGAGCTTGTGTAACCTTGACCGAATATGCACTCCATGGGCTAAATGCGATTCCATAAGATTGATCTTGTTATGAGTATTAGTAGTCTATAATT
The DNA here is from genome assembly GCA_018340775.1 of Taxus wallichiana var. yunnanensis. Lineage (NCBI taxonomy): Eukaryota > Viridiplantae > Streptophyta > Pinopsida > Cupressales > Taxaceae > Taxus > Taxus wallichiana. The sequence continues at coordinate 6,665,871 of CM031244.1, forward strand.
GAAGAGGTGTGTCGAAAGGATTATAATCAAGGAGAATAAATATCCTTATGAATTATTTATGCAGATCGAGTCCAAACATTTATGAACACGAGCAACCTATTTACCAAATTGGTGGAGGAATCAAGTGGTGCGTTGAATCACCGCTTCCCACCACTCATTCCAGATGGAATAACAAGGTAGATGTAGTGTTATGTTCCAAACTTTAGCAATTAGTGGGACCACCCCGAGTGACTAAGAAAATAAACATTAAGAAGGAATTGATTAGATGGGACCTTGAACTGGTCCTGATGCCAAATAATCTTAAGTGAAATCAATTAGTGATCGACAAAACAACATCTAAAAACACCATGATAGGGGAGAGGCCTTGCGTGTCAAAATAAAAAATAGGATGTTGAGAGAGAAGTATATAATCAAGCCTTTTAAAAACATGATCGCATCCTTCTTGAAGATTGGTCTAAGTATACAAAGCTTGAGCCTTAAATTGTTGCTACCGTATGAGAAAAGGATCAAAAATCCTCAAATAACTTTTAAATAAATACCAAGTTGCACACTCACTAACATACCAACTCATAGGGAGAGCAAAAGTTTATTTTCAGGTTTTTCTATCATATTAAAGTCACCAGACACTAGCTAATAAGCTAAAGGCAAGTTGTTACCTAACCATTTCCATAAAGTTGTTCTTCCAGAACTATCATTAGGAACATAAACATTAAGAATACCAAAACAAAGTTAATTAATTACCACAATAACCCACATAACCCAATTTGAAGGATCTTGTCCCAAGGATGTGATTAAGGCCAAGAAGTTTGGGGTAATGGAAATACTAGCACCACCTTTTAATTTAATGTGTTGAGTTTGAAAATGCGAAAAGAAGGAACAATACAAGCTAGTGTATTTTGAAGTAAGAAACCGGAAACTTTAATTTCCTGTAGAAAAATAACATCAAGGGAACTAAAACACCGACATGATAACTGAATAGAATACTTGCAAGAGGGTTCTGTAAGACCCCTAACATTCCATGAGATAAAATAAATGGAAAATCGACATATCAAACTCCCCTTTCCCATCTGGTACGCCATCCTCCAAGCCAAGAATTGTAAAATTATTAGCAAGTGGGATCTGGTCTAAATTAGAAATCTCAACATGAATGGAGTGGCGTTTGACCCCATTATCTCCTCACGAGTTGTGGGAAACCTCCGGGGTGGACTATGAGAGTGACATAGAGGAAGCAAAGTTGAAGATAAATTCCTAGAATTATCCGATCGTGTGGGTAAAACCCGGCTCTACGAGGGTTTGGAAGGAATGGAAAGCAACGAAGGGGGTGGATCCAATCCTAAATCATCCTTGGATGGAGGAGGGGAAGGAGAAGGAGCAAGTGGCACCACAGAGTGGATTTCACACCAGAACCCTTCTTATTCCCAACCGTAGTCCAACCATCAATCAAGTAGATCACCTTTATGCTTAGCCACCAAGGGTTACATCACCATAGGATTGGAACAAGCTAGAAAAGGACAACAATGAATGCAATGGTCTAGGGCTTGACAACAAAAGCATGTGTTAGGGAGGTTGAAATATACTATGTTTTGAGAGATACGTAGGGACCCAAATCAAATATCTAGGTACTCTCGTAGATCTTTCATAAGGTCAACTTCGACACAAACCCATTTGTTGAGATGAGCGTAAAAAATGCTCTTGCTCGTGACATATCACCTGTCAATGGGTTTAACTATCTCATGGAAGAAAACATTAGAGATGAACTGGGAGTGTAGGAAATTCAATCCAAACTAGTATTTTAAACGAAACCTAACTAGTGGGGCTAAAATCGAGTCCGCCGAGAAATTGCTAATAGGGTATTCCATAGATACCAAAAATTCACCTTAAGAAGGAGGGCTTGGAGTGAGAAGTCTTGTGAAACAAAAATAAATGAAAACCTTTGGTGAGGTTATGGGTACCTGAAACTAGAATACTATTAGACTACCAATGGTTCTTTATCCAATTTTACAGGTACATTTCTAAGGGATGCGACCACAAAATATGTAACAGAGGTAATTGTTCCAATACCGTTGACCATAGGTCTAAAAATTCATCATAAATAAAAACATTTGGGGATGATTCATAATCCATACCTCATCGTAGACCTTTGACATAAACTTTTGAGCACGTTTGGGAGCCATTTCCACCACCAATTGTAACAGTCATTGCAATGGAAGGAGAGTTATCCATTTATAGGTAACTCACCACCTTAGCGGTGGGAAAATAGTCAACTAACACTATGATAGGACCACATGAAAAACCTAGAAAGGCTAAAGGGGTAAAGTGTAAATAACATGATATCACAAGAGCAAGCATACAAACCATAGCGAGCCGAAGTCTCACCGAAACTCCCACAAACTCCGCATAATGTATATTTTTGTAATTTATGTTTGTGAAATGTAATATATATAATTTCTATATTATGGTGAAGGCCTAAATAAATCCCTTGATTATTATAGAGAATAATAATAATAATATATGATTGATTTTTTTTCATATATTTAAAGATATTGGTTGTCTCTTCCTCTTCCCTTCTTTTTTTTTTTTAATTTTTATTGATAAAAGATGGAAAAGGCTCCATGGGCCATTAAAAATATTATATGATAGTAAATCTCACATGGATTTTAAAAAAGTGAACAAAGAAGAGTCAAACAAACTTGACTCAAACACCGAACAAAAATGGAGAAAATCCAATAGGGACAAAACAAAATCATCCCAAAGAAGAGGAATGAGATCTTAATGTCATATGAGTTGGAGCTGAAATCGCTTTGAGGAGGTTCTTTTCTTATTCTCAACCAACGTCCATTCCCCCTTCTCTTCTTCACCATTTTCATCCGGAAGAATAACATCAATAGAAGAAATAGGCTGAAATGATGACTTGTTAGCATAAAAAGGATATTCCCTGCTTCATATATTCATATATTTCTCATATATTAAAATAAATCTATGAATTATTATTAAGTAAAATAATAATAATAAATGATTGATTTTTTTGCATATATTAAAAGATATTGTTTGTGTCTCTCCATCTTCTCTTCTTCACGTATTCATATATTTCTCAAATATTCCTTTTTACATCTTGGGATTCAATTTTAAAATTATAATCTTTATCATCACAACCATTTAAACTTATAATTATAATCTTAAAATAACAAAAATTTAAAAGGGATCTTAGGTGAGTTGGTAGTTTAGTTCATAATGAAAACAATCAAATATATCCATCCAAGCTCAAACCGGGTTGTATCCACACAAGGAGTGGAGACTTGCCTCTAGTAAGTAAATTGAAGCACACACCACACCAATTGGTAGAAGTAGAATTCACAAACCACACAATGCATTATATATATATATATATATATATATATATATATATATATATATATATATATATATATATATATATATAAAAAACAAATAATTAGATTACCATTCTAAAATAATTTAACTCTTAATATGATCATCTTATAATAAAGAAAGATACTAATCTTAGTTCACATAACACTCAATTTAATTATTTTCACATATTATTCAATTTTAGATCTCTGTCATCTCAAAATCTCATGAGTGAAGCAATTTAATAAATATTTTTTTGTTAAACATTAATATCACTATTTAAATATAGTTACCATAATAATGTAGGCAGCTTCCTTAAAAACTAAAATCTTACACAAGTCAATAATTATAGGGAATGACAAGAGAAAACTTGTGAACCATCTAACCCTTAAATTCATGAAGGCTAGATCCAAAGGCATGCAAGATTCAAATCTTAATTCAGATGGATCCTAACCCTCATTGAACCCATGTGCTGCTATAATGAAAAATAAAGAGAGAAAAAGGTTCCATTGATAAGCTAAAAGCTTCCAGTCACATGGAGTTTGTCCCCACAATGAATCACTATCACCCCTTTCAATCTAATAATGTGCAAGAGTCAATGGATATTCTAGTATTTTGGTTATAGATTCTCTTCTTGATAGTCACCATCCATCCTTTCTCGTCAATTCTTTCATGTTATTTGAGAATAGAGGCAACCAACATGAGAACCCCACATCCCCCAAACTATAGGAAAAACCCACCAAAAACATATTTTTCTAGTTAGCCCAGATATAGGTAAGAATGTCTTTTTGAACTACCGATGGCATTATTAAGGTAATAACATACTATAAAAGCATAATCATAATTCTATTTTTCTTAAATGTGTCCCTCTAAGAAATATTTTTAAAGAGGACCCATACAAAGTGGGAACAAAAGGGTTGTACAATTGAATCATTTAGGGGATTATGCATGGGTTATGTTTCATGCACATTTGTAGACCCTAACCATGTTAGTTCAGACTTCCAATATAGATCATGGATCATTTATGGGAAAACGTATTATTTACAGGTGCATGGGAATTTAATTTTCACCTAGAAGGAATCTTTAAGTCCAAATATCCAATGTGGGTAGAACTACCTTTTCTCAACCTTGCATTCCACCCCTTTTGAATAATATTTCAACACAAATTTAGGTATAGTTGTTTGGTGTAACCAAATGGGTGAGTTTCAAATTCCATCCGCGAGTATTTATTAAAATGTATTTGACCCAACCATTACCATATTCCTTCAATCTTCTAACTCTACCGGTTATGTCTTGAGAAACGAAGATATCATGGAGTCCTAAGAGAAACCATATTTTTTCCCAACCCTTATTATCATAAATATATATTATCGGGATAAAGGGATGATATTTGTGTGTGGATGGGATCCAAGGTCATTCCCCTACATTATTGATTGGGATAATTACTCATGTGGGCTTGTTGAATATGCATATGGCTCAGAAAGTATAGTGTATATGGTAAATTCAAATTCAATTTCAAGATCTTGGCTCAATCGCTAGATAAGTTTATGGATCTCAAATATAAATATCACCCCCAGTGGTAATGTGCACCTTCATTTCTATGTAATTTTTCCCTCAATGTACTAGGTGCACCCCCTATATAGAGGCACTTACCCTTCCTTTCACCTTATTTAGAAGTAACTGGTAACTGGCCCTGCCCTTACATCTACGTGTATCAAAGTAGTCTCCTTCAAATAAAATATGCATGGATCCACTTGAATATAGTGCCAAGTTTAGGAGGGTAGGGCCCTATCTCTATATAGAAAACTAACTGATATGACACCCTCACTCATCCCCTCCCTCTCATATATACATTATCTTATATCTAGGGGTGACCTCTCTATACTTAATCCTCATAGATATAGAGGGCCTCCATGAAATATATCTTCACTCATGCCCATCAACCTATATAATAATATAAGGATGGTGGCTATGATTATCTATATAGTTTGTAGTTGATGGGATAAAGGCCACTTGAATATATAGATTCACCCCTAACCCTATCCCAATAGGGTCTTCTTATACGTTTCTCTCGGTTGAGTACCAACATTCGGTCTTTAGTGAAGACTCCTCATATCAAATATATAGTATGGGGATTATTAAATATTTAATCTTCACTCCTTGTATTAAATTTTCAGTTTGCACTCATCATTTATTAGTCACACATATCATATCATTCCTTATATATCCATATCAAGAGTAAGGAACCATAGATCATATTTAAATTCCTTGGCATACTTGATCTATCACCCTCATATATGGATTAGATAAGCACCTATAAATCATATACAAAGAGAGAGGGGAGTATAAGAGGGCCATGAGGGTTAGATCCTTGTAGTTATTTATTCAACACCACCGGTAAATAAGAACCAAAATATCTCACAACATTTTAAACCCAACTCATGTACTACTTTCATCAACAAATAACCAAACCATTGGGAACTTCTTCAATGTTAGGATGTGATGATTTGACATCAAGGTGCCAAAAAAATACATTGATGATCTAGTGGTTAGATCTGATGCGTGGAAATAGAATGATATTGATCAAAATAGAAAATTGGTTGAGTTAGAGGAATTATGTTGAGTTAGTGTTAGAAAGGTTGAAATTTCCAAACCATGGACATGTACGAAAACCTTTCATAGTTGGCCAAAAGATCTCAATTGCACAATGTTGAGAAAATCAAGAGAAATTAGAGGACATAAATCAACTACCATATGTCAATGCAATGGGAAGCTTGGTATATGTGATGGTATTTACAAGGCCCCATATTGCACATGCAATGGGAGTAGTTAGAAAATACATGAAATCCTGAACATGATCATTATACTTTAATAAATAATATTTTCAAATATTTGTATGGAACATATAATCATGTTAGTTTCTATTAGGGACCCTAGTGAAAGAAAGGCATTTATTTTTCATGGTTTTGTGGAATCTAACTAGGGAGGATATCTAGCTTTGTGATGATCTATCAACGGTTATGTTATCGATTTTTTTGGTGAAGCGCTAAATTGGATGATCAAATGTCAAGAAAATGATGTAATTTTCACCACATTAACAAATAATATATAGCTAGTGATGCAAAACAAGGAATCAATATGGATTTGGAGACTGCATTCCATAATTAGGTTCATCTAAGGGATGGTGAGGATAGATTATGACTCACAGAGTGCATTTTTTTATAAAGAACCTTGACTATCATGCTTGCCCCAAACACATTAATGTGTGGTGGAATTTTGTAAGGGAAATGATGGAGGATAAGAAGGTACTACTAGATAAGGTGGATACTGGTTTGAATGTTTTGGGTTCACCGACTAAGGTAGTTTGTGCTAAGAAATTTAAATGACATAGGAAAATATGGGCTTGATTACCTGTGTTAGATGAGGATTGAGTTCATTATCACTTCATGCAAATTATTCAACAAATGGGAGAATTTTTAGAAATTTTCAACTTAGCATGGAATAACATAAATGATTTTATTTTAGTGGTTTAATTACACAACTATCATGTAATGGTTATAAATGCACATACACTATGTAACCTTGATGCAAAATACAGTTTTGTGAAAACCTGTGTTTTTTCGGATGAAAGGAATGCCACACAAGTATATGGGTACTTGAGACTTATGGTATTGTTGGAGACAAATTTTTTTGGGTGGACAAATCTATGGGTTTCTTGCCAACGCTCTGGGAATATGAGTCCCTCTACTTGTATGGTGCAGCTCCATGTTTATATGTATAATGAAATGAGTTTTTCTGGTGGCCTTTTGACTAGGGATCCAATAGGGGAACTCCACTGAACTTGTGAAAAATCTAAAAATTTCTAACTAGAGAGGAATTTTCAAAAGAACGAGAAGGGGAGTGAGAAATAGGAAAAGAGGGATTAACGTTGTAGGTAGAAAATCAGATTCCTACAATTGTTAACTAGAATTTACCATCACACATATTCATAGAAAGAAAAAAACAATGCTTCAACACTAATGATGAGAGGAAACCATGCATACAAATATGCACACATTCATACGTATGAGAAAACAAAAACTTCTTCCTTGATTAGCATTTCAAAAAAGTTATACAAAGTAGGGAAAATGAGGAAACATATGCAAGAGGGGAATGGAAGAAAATAATTATCTCCTTTATTCTCTTTAAGCACAATGCACTATTGATTTTACAAAATTGAAAAACCCTAAGAAAGAGTATTTCATTACATTATATAGATCAAGGAACGACTCTTCATCTACCCCCAACATGACCCTTTGTTGTCTCATTCAACTTGTAACTTTTCACCTTCCTAGGATCTAGGGAATTAAGTTCCATTTTTATAAATCAAAGGGACTTTTACAAATCAAATTTATAAAGCCACTTTAATGAATGAGACAAACTAACATGATTACACACAATGAAGAATTAGAAAGGAGGGTAGAGAAGATGAGGAAGAATGAGAGAGGAGAAGGAAGAAGGGATGTTAATGAAGGGCCTTGATGATGCCTTCACCTTGTTGAGTGATATGATGAAATGTATAAATGTGGGGAATTTTGGATCGTTGAACCTTTTACACTATGAGAGACCTCCTTCGATGATGCATGAACACCTCAAACTGAGTGTTTAGAAACACTATTGAGTTATCACTTGGTTGATCGAAAACGCTTCTCACTCGGGTTTACTTCAAAGAAGTTGGAGGATGGAGAACAATATTTGATGACATTCCGCTACATAGACACACTACTACACTCATTATAAAGCTTTGATGAAGTGAATTTTGAACACTTTCCTTGCCAATTGTGATCATAATTCCTCTTTTTTACATGATGCTTGAACATCTCGAGATCACGGAATGAGTGTCTTTGAGAAACACTTTGTTTCAGGACCTCCTAATGTGAGATTGGGATGGAAATGAGTACTAATCACGATGATCCTCTTTGATACTTAATTGATGTATAAATTCAACTCATTTATATCTCCATAGCTAACTCATTTTGAATCACTTAGATCACCGAGTGACAAATATGGATCCACCTACTATGTACTATGATGCCTCGCCTTGTTGCACAGAACATAATTGGACTCAAGATGATGCTTTCAAGATCCTCATGGAGTTTTCGTTTCTCTGTTTGACCCATGAAACCATCATAAAACCCCTTTGAGAGACCAAAAAGTGGAATTATGAGTGAAAATGAAGACATCTGCAACTTTCTGCACTTGGAACTAAAAATTTCTATTTTTAGAAAGTTGGTCCCAGGCATTGCTATTTTTAGGCGGTGTTACTTTTTCACCTTGTTTTTGGTACTAAGGTGTTTCTTTCTAGTTCCAAGCTTGCGAGGAGATATCTAAGGGTCAATTCAAAGAAATTTCTAATTTTGGAAGGTTGTTTTTTAATTTTGGATTTTTTTGGATTTTTTTGCTTTTTCGAAGTGACGTGCTCTAGTTTTAAGTCCGTGTAACTTTCATTGTTATTCTCTTTTGAAAGATTTTTTCATTTTTGGAAACTTACTAAAAATGGAAAGTGCAATCCAATGACACTTAATATTTTTAGAAGTTCATTTATGGGTCTTAGATTGGCAAAAACTTAGTGGATTCTTTCTGGGATTTTTCTGTTTGACATCTGTTCAACTTTTCATCTCAATCCATTGCATGGTTTGACGACAAATGGAAAAAGAGAAACTTAGGGCATGAAACTTCAAGTAGATGACATTAAAAAATTAGACCATATTTCAATTTTTTGTTTCAGCTTCAAGGCATTTAGATGAGGAATTTTTTATCAAAATTTCATGAGGACTTTATCACAGGTTCATTAGTTATGAGAAATTCTTCATTTTCTGAACCTAGGGTTTCTAGCAGACTCATAGCCATGGCTTTTTTCTCAATAGACTTGGTTATTCACTTTGCAACATCATAAAATGATATAAAAATAGTTTTGGAGGTTTTATCAAGGTTCCAAAGGTGGTACCAATGGAGGGGTGAAGAGGAATCGGCGGTTGAGCTATTACGGGTGTGCGTGCGAGTAGCACTAGAAGAAATAAGAAATAATAGAGTTAGAAAAATTTACATATTTTGATGCTTGGGAATGAGCTGTAATTTTTGCACCAATTTCTTGGTGCACTTGGTGTAAAAAGTGCGCCCCATCCCTATTGGGTGGGAAATGAAGCTTGGGGGATCAAACTACAAAAAATATTAACGAGGCCACGTTGGGGTCTAGGGGATCAACGGGGAGGGGGTGAATTTTCTTGCACCATATGCACCAAATATTTGGTGAACTTGGTGCAAAAAAGTGTGCCACTCTCTCATTGGTTGGATTTCTAACCTAGAAAATGAACTAACTACTGGATGTTTACCTTGGGGAGCTGCATGTCGAGATCATATATTGAGCTTCCAGAGGATTTATTTGATGAAATTTTATATGATTTCTCCTAAAAATTACCTTATGAAGCTGATGGTGGGGATCTCAACTCATGATTCTTCCATTTATTTCCTAAAAAAATAGGATATTTGTTTAAGCTCCAAGGTTCTACATACAAAAAATTGGTTGTGGACATAATGCTTCTAGGTGTTGTGAAGAATATGATATTACCATACTATAGGTATCTGAAATACCTTTATGATGATATTTATTTTTACTCGAAATCCTTTCGTAGCTCCCAGATCGCTTCCTAAATATTAGAGGCTATTTTTGCATTATGCACTACTTAGGACTCTAAGACCCAATTTTGCTAAAACTGATCCAAAACTTGTGAAACCACTCAAAACCTTCCAAAACTTCTTACAAAACTTTCTTGGCTCTCTAGTATGCCTCATTGATGAGTTGAGGCCTTATGTTACTCGCTTTGGGAGGTTTGCATCAGCTATAGACACAAAATCACGCACTTTGGGCATTATTTAATCCCAATATCATACTACTATTCATATGGTTTTTGAGTGAAGAAAGTACTAATTAACCCATGTCCTTTGATCATTTTACTTTGCTTGTTGTCAATCAATGCTTGACTTCTTGCATGTACTTTCCTAGTCGGTGTTTCCAGATCTTGGGGTGCCACTGGTCCTATTTGGGGCACCCTGATCCTTTTACACTTTCCCGCCACTTTTTGGGCACTTTCTAGCCATTTGAGATTTCTATATTTTTAGTGGTTGGCCTTTTTCAGGGTTAATTATGAAATTAGATCAAGAAAAACATATAAATATAAAGTTATGATACCATAATGAGGGACCAAGCACTAGGCACTACTATCATCACCTAAGGTTACATCCATCAAAGGCTCCATAAAAACCTGAAATTCTTTTTCTAGGAACATGATCATTTCGGTTTATATATTCTCGGTCAACGACCTATGACAGATCGCGGTTCTGAATTTTCATAGACCAAAGGGCACCCTTTATTATGGGTAAGTGCATGAAGTTGATTCCATGGACATAAAAACACAAATTCGAACCTAAAATTACTAAAACCATGATCACGGTTTAGAACCATGAGCGCGGTTATAAACCACGATCGCGGAACTCTGAGACAAAAATTAGCAGTCCCATGACTCCTTATTTTCCCCATTTTTCATTTCAAACCGTGATTTCTCCTAGACATTTTTCACTCGAGCTTTGAATACCACCTCAAAATTGCTCATCGGACTTCTGGATAGCGATAGATTCAACCATGCCACCAAGATGAGGAGGTAAGCCCCCGATTTTAATCATTTTTTTGCATTTTAGGTTTTTTTGCATTTTCATGGGTTTTTGAAATGTTTGTTTATGTATACAATTTTCTTGTTTTATCAGTTGGTCGGCAAGCTCGAAATCATGCAAACCATCAAAACATTCCTCAAAACCCACCGAAACATTCCTCAAAACCCTCCGAACATTCCTCAAAACCCTCCTCCAAACATAGATCCACCTCTGTGGCTCCTTCATCATCCCCCCAGAGCCAGCCGGGGAACACAAGATAATATCATTGGAAGAATCTGAGAAAATAAAATTGTCATTGAGAACCTAATTCAGACTATAAGACAAAATCATGCTACAAATCCATCCCGCATGACTTTAGCCAATACATTGCAAACATTGATTGGCGAAGTCGAGTCCATAACCAACCAAATACATAGATGGAATACCTTTAGAGGTGACTGTAGGTGGTGGTATGCGGATAAACTATCCCATGCGGCCGTAAAAGACAAAAAAATTGGAAAAGACCTCATTTGTGCATTATTTACCGACCCTAGAACCAATGCCCCCCCCATGATTACTTGCAAATGGTTCCCAATCCATTGGTGCCATGATGACCGAATCAAAAACAATTTTTGGGACCGATGGTGGATGGTTTTTGATTATCCACCATGCAACAACAATGAGGTTCCTCTTTATTTTTTGAAGAAATTATATTGCGAGTTCGTGCTTAATGAGGTCCCAAATTATTTTGACTTTTCTAACTTTTTTTGGTCGAGGAGGTGGCTCTGCACATAGTAGACCTGGTGCACACATAGGTCAACCTAGGATCCCCCATGCCCCAAAACCCCCACTGCCTTCAGTTATCCCTCCTACAGTGAAGGAGGTTGTGGAGATTGATACATTGCATGCATTGAGGGAGCTCACTGACACTCTGACCCAACATAGTGACCAGATTGCATCTGGTGATGTTGGTGGAGGTGCCAGTTCTAGCGCACCACACCACTGTGGATCATGTGGTGCCGTATGCATTGCTGGGTGAGACATCATTTGCTGGTTCACAGGATTTCTTTTCTATAGATGAGATGCTGGGGAATGTTTTTGGAACTGGTGCCACTGATATTGGTCTTTCACAGGTAAATTTCAAATAAATATAAATAATATATATATATATATATATATATATTTATAGTTCACATGTTTGAATTCACATGTTTGAGATATTATATAATATATATATATTATGATTGTACGTCATGTACATACATGTAAAAAACTAATTTTTATTTTATTTTAAATAGCAAGAGCCGGTGAAGGAAACATCCGGCGTCGACATGCTTTATTTACTTTACAGTTGGCGTGTTTTGAAACGTAAGTTTCAAGTTGTACAAACTTACATTTTTAATTTCATTTGATTGCACTAGATTATTATTATAATGTTTCACGTGTATGTTGTACATATTAATATGTTTCTCTTTTATACACAGGAGCCTGGTGGGTCATCATCTGCTCTGGGAACTGAGGCTACTGGCACGCCTCACATGAGTTTTACGCAGGTTAGTAAATCTCTTTACACTTTGTTTCTAATTGTGGAAGTTCACGTGGATTACATGCTTTGGACCTCTGTTATGTGGTGCACAGTCATGTAGATTTTAATATTGATTTGTACATGTTTTTTGTATAGCTTATGACTGCTAGAGAGACTCCTCCATATATGCAGACTATGGAGGCTGCTTGTAGATACTGCCATAGCATCTGCAGATCCACTAACTGAGGTACAATTTTTCAAATTTGTTAAATTTTGGAGGTTCATTATTTCTTATTACTTAAATCTACAATATCAAATTTTGTATGTATGTGAAATATTTAATTTGAAAATTAATTATTTGTATGTAGCTTACCCCTCGTGAGTCTATTGTTGTCCCTGCGATGCGTCAACAACAAATTGATAGGGATCATGACATTGCGGTAAGATTTCACATGCATTTTAACTAAATTGTACAAGTTTCTAAATTTTGAATGTATTTTAAAATTTTGGGTGTTAAAAACTTGTTGTTTATGAATGTGCAGGTTAGGTTGCAGGCATGCTTAGAGACACCTAGGACCACACGGATGAAATCCGTAGTGGCATCTCCCTCCACTACATCCCCAAGTCATGGACGTGCTACTTCTAGCAGGGCGAAGAGAGGGAAGATGTTTCATGAGTAGATTCATAGTCCACCTGGATGTACATAGATATATATATATATGGCCATCTGGTCCTAGTGAACATGTTTCTTCATATAGTCCATTGTATATATATAGCCTTTTGCGACCGCATGTGGTCCTATATACATTATGACACACTTAGTTTGAGATGTACACATACATTATGAACTTACATATATTTTCAGAGACGTGCATCTGGAGCACACTTTGTTTGATTCTTATATATCCATGTGTGTTGGTTTTCATAACGATAAATCTGAACTATATGTTTGATTTGATTTCATTGCATGTATGATATCCTTCTATGTATGTTTTCATAACCATTTAAATTAGTTCTAGATATGTATGTTTGATTTAAAATTAAAAAACCATGTCCCGGAGCACTACATGGTACAATTGTTAAGCAAACCTATTCCATTAAGCAAAACCATGCTAGGTGAACTATTCGTATTACTTTTAACATTGATATGAAATAAGTTTGAACTATATATGAATATTTAACATTACTTATGGTTTGCAACATTGAAGATTTTTTTTCTGATTTTCATTTTCATATGTAGAATTGTTTGATTTAATAATAAATATTTAATCATGTCTTCTTGTATTTGGATTGAGATGAAATTTTTTTCATTAGATTAGGTATTTTCATATGGTTTCCTGCTTCAAATTTCAAGTGTTTTCGATCTCTAGAATTGCAAGGATCTAAAAAGGCAAGTTTTTCTCTGAAATTTTAAATGGGATGCTATAAAAAATTAGGGTACCAATGGAAAATATTTTTAGATCATCTTCAAGGAGTTCATGAGTAGAAGTTACGGGCAAAATTGCAAGGAAATGGAGCAAAAATGAAGGAGATATGAGCAAAAATGTGATTTTTGCAATAGGGTTTCTTGAAAATTTAGTAGCATAACTAAATACTAGCAGCAATGAAGGAAAAGGAAATATTAAAAGGGATTAAAAAATGGCTAAGTGTATGTTTATACTCACCTCTTAACATTAACCTAGCTAACTCACCTTCTAACTCATCCTTGACCATTCTGGATTAACTTGGGTTACATGGCATGACGGGGTAGGGTTCTGAAGCCTTAAGTGACAAAGGGACTTAAAGGGGTGATAATGTGAGAAGGGGTTAAGTATTCATGAGAGGGGGAAACATAATCAAGTTGGGGTGCTGAGGAATTGAATACCTAGTGAGAATGTTACAAGCCTTAAGTGACGAAAGGGAGAGATTTCATGTGGTGGTGCATTACGATGTCCCAGTTGAAAAGGGTAAAAATTTGATAGTAAGCCCTTATTAGTATTCTTAGGTTCCACCCATCACATGAAGAATCCTCCTCTAATGAAGAATCAACTCATGTCTTCCTCCATGGAAGATCTTGAATGATGAGGCTTTTCCATAGACCATCTTGTTGAATCTGGAAACTACAAATGAAACTTTCTCATCTTCCAAGATGTTCACATGCTCCAATGTGTTGAGTCAATTCTCAGGAATGGCATTGATATTTCCACATTGACTAAAATATTTTTCATTTAACTCTTCATAGGATTCTAGAGATATAACCTATGATCTCTATAAGGGCTTCTAAAGTATTGACTATTGAAGGAAAGGGTCACAAATATTTTCCTGAACCAATTCTTAAAATTTGAATCCTGAAGATTCTTCATGTGGAATTATTCTCCCTGAGAGGAGTACCAAGCTCATGCATTCTTGTGCCAAGATCTTCCAAAAATTTTGATACATTCTCCTCATGGGATTCAAAATCAAAAATGGCTTCTTTTAGAGCATCAAACCTCTAGGTGATGGTATGGGACAAAATGTCATACAAGTTCTCTGAGTCAGATGAAAACACACCTGAGCTCACCAAGGAATGAGAATCAAAATTATTCATCTCACTCATAAATGGGAGATTATTTTCCCAATGGAATTTCTCTTTCTTGATCTCAACTCTATTCCTATTGATTTTCAAAAATATGACCAAGAACAATCTAAACAAAGAGATAATCTCAGGAAATAGATCATTTCCCTTTTTCAAGGATCATGCTCACCCAATGGTCACATGTCCTTCTTTGCAGTATGAATGCTTGATCTTGCTTGATGGACTGGGGGGTTGAAGTTTCAGATGGGAGACATTGCTTCAATTTGAGGCAGAGATGATTAATCTCATGCAATCAATGATGGCACTTATGAATAAAAGGTCCTCACACATGTGTTCCCTTAATTGTTTGATGATTTACTTATACTCCTAATTTTGTGTAGTGATCTGTGATGAAGAATCCTATTACAATGCAAAAATAATGAGCATGTAAGCACATAGCTGGGGCAGCAGAGGATGGAGAGAGATCACCACAACAACATAGCTCAAGAGAGAAAAGCAAGGATAGTGATGAAGCAGGTAAGAGAGAGAGGAAGTCAAGTCAAAGAGAGAACAAGAGATGGAAGGTAAACAAGTGACATTGAATGTTTTGAGTCCTAGGAAATGAACGGAGGCGAGGAGTGAGAAGTCATGCCTCAGGATGTCATGGCACCAAACCAACTACGCTGGCACATCTGGGTGGCTAGGTGAATGCTAGAGGAGGTGGTGTTTTGGTGCGCGACAAGGTCGTTGCTTCCGGGCTACTTCGTTCGGGCGTAGTCCCTTAAGAGCCCTGAGACCAAAATATCGTTCAACTTCGACGGGTGACTACTCGGACTCCATGGCACCTAGAGATGCCTCATCTATCAACACCTCGGTGTAGGGACCCTCTACAAAATCCTCTCTCGGTTTTTTCCTTCTCATTTCGGTGCTCTCGCTGCCCTATTGTTTGCAAACGCATGTGAAATAGTGCAGTTGGAGCCAGTGATTGGTTGTCAAAATGCTATATTTTGCAAACGGTGGGTCATGGCACCAAACCGACTATGCTAGCACATGTCTGGGTGGCTAGGTGAATGCTAGAGGAGGTGGTGTTTTGGTGCGTGACAAGGTCGTTGCTTCCGGGCTACTTCGTTCGGGCGTAGTCCCTTAAGAGCCCTGAGACCAAAATATCGTTCAACTTTGATGGGTGACTACTCGGACTCCATGGCACCTAGAGATGCCTCATCTATCTCATCAAACCTCGGCGTAGGGACCCTCTACAAAATCCTCTCTCGGTTTTTCCTTCTCATTTCGGTGCTCTCGCTGCCCTATTGTTTGCAAACGCGTGAAATAGTGCAGTTGGAGCCAGTGATTGGTTGTCAAACACTATATTTTGCAAATGGTGGGTCATGGCACCAAACCAACTATGTCGGCACATGTGGCCAGGTGAATGCTAGAGGAGGTGGTGTTTTGGTGCGTGACAAGGTCGTTGCTTCCGGGCTACTTCGTTCGGGCGTAGTCCCTTAAGAGCCCTGAGACCAAAATATCGTTCAACTTCGACGGGTGACTACTCGGACTCCATGGCACCTAGAGATGCCTCATCTAATCTGACACCTCGGTGTAGGGACCCTCTACAAAATCTCTCTCAGTTTTTCCTTCTCATTTCGGTGCTCTCGCTTTGCCCTATTGTTTGCAAATGCGTGAAATAGTGCAGTTGGAGCCAGTGATTGGTTGTCAAATGCTATATTTTGCAAATGGTGGGTCGTGGCACCAAACCAACTACTGCCGACATGTCTCAGGTGGCTAGGTGAATGCTAGAGGAGGTGGTGTTTTTGGTGCGCGACAAGGTCGTTGCTTCCGGGCTACTTCGTTCGGGCGTAGTCCCTTAAGAGCCCTGAGACCAAAATATCGTTCAACTTCGACGGGTGACTACTCGGACTCCGTGGCACCTAGAGATGCCTCATCTAATCGAAACCTCGGTAGGGACCCTCTACAAAATCCTCTCTCAGTTTTTTCCTTCTCATTTCGGTGCTCTCGCTGCCCTATTGTTTGCAAACGTGTGAAATAGTGCAGTTGGAGCCAGTGTAAGGTTGTCAAACACTATATTTTGCAAACGGTGGGTCGTGGCACCAAACCAACTACTTGAAATGTCTGGTGGCTAGGTGAATGCTAGAGGAGGT
The DNA here is from genome assembly GCA_018340775.1 of Taxus wallichiana var. yunnanensis. Taxonomy (NCBI): domain Eukaryota; kingdom Viridiplantae; phylum Streptophyta; class Pinopsida; order Cupressales; family Taxaceae; genus Taxus; species Taxus wallichiana. The sequence continues at coordinate 6,683,137 of CM031244.1, forward strand.
GGTGTTTTGGTGTGTGACAAGGTCATTTGCTTTGGGCTACTTCGTTCGGGCGTAGTCCCTTAAGAGCCCTGAGACCAAAATATCGTTCAACTTCGACGGGTGACTACTCGGACTCCATGGCACCTAGAGATGCCTCATCTAATCGACAAAACCTCAGTGTAGGGACCCTCTACAAAATCCTCTCTCTGATTTTTTCCTTCTCATTTCGGTGCTCTCGCTCTGCCTATTTTTTGCAAACGCGCGAAAATAGTGCGGTTGGAGCCGATGAAGGTTGTCAAATGCTATATTTTACAAACGGTGGGTCGTGGCACCAAACCGAATACGCTGTGGACATGTCTGGGTGGCTAGGTGAATGCTAGAGGAGGTGGTGTTTTGGTGCGTGACAAGGTCGTTGCTTTCAGGCTACTTCGTTCGGGCGTAGTCCCTTAAGAGCCCTGAGACCAAAATATCGTTCAACTTCGACGGTGACTACTCGGACTCCATGGCACCTAGAGATGCCTCATCTCTAATCAAAACCTTGGCGTAGGGACCCTCTACAAAATCCTCTCTCTTAGTTTTTTCCTTCTCATTTTGGTGCTCTCTTTGCCTATTGTTTGCAAATGCGTGAAATAGTGCAGTTGGAGCCAGTGTAAGGTTGTCAAACGCTATATTTTGCAAACGGTGGGTCATGGCACCGAACCAACTTCATCGACACATCTGGGTGGCTAGGTGAATGCTAGAGGAGGTGGTTTTTTGGTGCGCACAAGGTCGTTGCTTCAGGCTACTTCGTTCGGGCGTAGTCCCTTAAGAGCCCTGAGACCAAAATATCGTTCAACTTCGACGGGTGACTACTCGGACTCCGTGGCACCTAGAGATGTCTCGTCTAATCTAACACCTCAGCGTAGGGACCCTCTACAAAATCCTCTCTCATTTTTTCCTTCTCATTTCGGTGCTCTCTCATTTTTATTGTTTGCAAACGTGACGTGTGAAATAGTGCGGTTGAGCCGAGTGTAAGGTTGTCAAATGCTATATTTTGCAAATGGTGGGTCATGGCACCAAACTTGTAAACTGCAACATCGGGTGGCTAGTGAATGCTAGAGGAGGTGGTGTTTTGGGTGCGTGAAAAGTTCGTTGCTTCCGAACTACTTCGTTCGGGCGTAGTCCCTTAAGAGCCACGAGACCAAAATATCGTTCAACTTTCGACGGGTGACTACTCGGACTCATGGCACCTAGAGACATCTCGTCTTCTCATCGACACCTCGGTGTAGGGACCCTCTACAATATCCTCTCTCGATTTTTCCTTCCCATTTTTGCACACGCGTAGGTATGGTCTTGTAAACACTTGGGAGGAGTTTTTCAAAATTTACAACTTTTTCAAAATTTACAACTTTTCAAAATTTACAACTTTTCAAAATTTAAAACATTTTCAAAATTTACAACTTTTTCAAAATTTACAACTTTTTCAAAATTTACAACTTTTCAAAATTTACAACTTTTTCAAAATTTACAACTTTTTCAAAATTTACAACTTTTCAAAATTTACAACTTTTTCAAACAATGAAAGCTTCTCTTAGCTTCGAGAATTTAAAATTCTCTACTAACAGTGCCAACCACGTGAAGGTGGAAGCTTTTAAGCACCACTAACCTAAACATAAAAGTGTTAGTCAAAAGAAATTTAAGTTTCAAATCAAAACCATATACTATATATCTATATATACAAAATACACAAATTTAAAATAAAATATATTCAAACTTAAATCTAGATCTTTAAACTAACAAATTTATATATATATATATATAAAATAAATTATATATACCAGACATGAGCATTGTAAATTCATTCCAATGAACCATCAGGATCGGATCTACTCTGAATAGCAGACAAGATTGCTTCATGATCTGACTCTCGAACCTTCCAAAGAATCTTGTTATTAGGCCTTCCTCGATATCTATACAGCTGAATATTTGTCGCTAGAACTAGATGCGAATATAAGAGTATTTTCCTGTGTGTCTCAAAGTCTTCAAACAAACACCCCAAACAGAGGAGTTTTTAATGGATACCATCGAAGCCAAGTTCCGTAACTACCACTTGACCACCTGTAGGATACTCAATATCTTCGCCATCTATAATAGGAGAAGTCAACTTCTTTCTTTCCTCGATGCAACGACATAAGAAATAGTTTTTCCTTCTTCATTGTCTTCTCATGCATTCTGCTGAAACACATGTCCTACAAAAAAAAAAGGTTGAACAACTCAAATTTAAATTACATATTAAAATTTCAATGGACATAACTCAATACAAAAATTAAATAAATAACCATAAATACCTTGTCGCACCAAAATCAAAATTTCATCAAAGTCCTTGGATGTTGCAACTTCATCTGCAAAAACAAGTCGTAATGCTTGTGGAGGTTGATAACTAGGAAGCGGAGTTAGAGGCCTACAAATCCATCCATCCACCCATTCTTGTGAATCACACTCAGCAGTGACAAATTCGATACAAGATGCACAAAAACATGTCAACTTTCTTGTCCATACGGCCCACAGTAGCGTCGAGCTACTGAAAATGAGTGCATATCACTTGGACCCAGTGAGTGTCATATAATCCTCGTAGTTAGCAATTTGTTGTTCCTCTATCAACCAAAAATATCTATGAACTATGGAATTTTCTTGAGAACCTCGGGCCATGTTGTCAATACACCATTCCACTATGCTCTTTGCATCTTTTAATTTAGCACCATCTTTGTACTTCAACTCTTCTCTTGCAAGAGCTCTTTTCACACATGCCCCTGCACCGTCATGCTCTCCTTTTCCATGTCCAGCCTCAGTGAAACTCCAAATATGTTGCACACCCATCTTGACGTGCATTCTTCTCATCCAATAAAACATTCATGCATTCTTAAACTGAGACGTGTAATTATCTGACCATATATAATGTTGTTTGAAGTGGATGTCCCTATCAGACAAGTTTCCATAAAATAACTGAAACACCCTTGCACAAATTCAATAGAATGAGTACGATCATCACTGATATAAAAGTGGTACTCTCTTAAAAAAATTTGATCATTCTTTGTACTGTCAGGAGAATGTAGAAATGCTATATGCACAAAAATGGCAACTTGTACTTGAGTTGTAATATTGCGATTGAACCTCCATTTGTGGTTGCAATGTGTAATTCTCTACAAAATCGACCACTAAAACAATAGTACCAATAGGAAATGTGTCTTTGCATAGCTTGAACTATTCATCCAACCATCGAGCTCTATGTGTATGCCTCGCATACTCATAAACAATTTCATCCTTAAATTTTCTCAAAAATTAGAAAACGAGGCATTTGTTCTGTAACTAGCTCACACCGTTTAGACTCTTTTCCATCTTTCAACTAGTATGCAACTGATTTATATTTATCAAACTCAACTAAATTATGTCTATTGTACCTTCAATTTTCTCATGGATGTAACTTTCCAATTTAGGTAATCCATGCATATGTACTACTGACTTCCATCTAAACAATCCACGACTATAAAAAAAAATTGTCCAACTTCTTTTTCACAAAATATAGTAGGAATGAAATCCCTGGAAGATATTGGTGGAACTTGAACACCACATTCCGATAACATAGTTTCAGAATGAAAATTAGAATGAATACGTAAAAATTTAGCATAATGCATCACAAATTCAACATGTTGCCTACAACAACAAGTGGTGCGATCGTGGTTGATTTTCACATAGAATGGTTTCAACATTTCAAAAAAATTGACTAATTTTAATTTCCAGATTCTCTTGTTCAAACTTACGAAAAAATTGAGTTTGAGTCATATCTAAGAAATGCTTTGGATGTGGTTCACGATTAGTAGAACCAACTCTCCATTTTATAACATCTCTTGTATTAGGTGAAACTCTAGTGTTATCATGCCAAAATTTAATAACTTCTCTTATAGCATCAGAATTATTTTTGTCCTTACGGTGCTCTAGCAGAAAATGCCCAAAAATCAGCATTATTGAGTGATTGAAGGATATTACGTCTTTCAATTGCTTTCATTAGAGTTTTTGATTAACTTGCAACATTCGACTTGTTTGCGTAATCAAACGTTGTTTTTTATTGATTCACTTACAACACTAGTAGCAAGTACACGACACACAATATTACTATCCCTAGTGTCTCTTGACACCAACAATGTGATATGCATCATGAAGGTTTTCAACAATTGTAGAGGTTTGACCACGTATATTAGATGTTGTCAATCCTAAGGTGTTTAATGTAGGTCTCATTTTAATCAATTTCATCAAACTAACCAACAACTGACATCTTTGGGAATCATTTAAAATTTCAAAATGATTATCCCAAATTTCAGTGGCTTTTCTTCTGATTTGTCATTCAAAAAGTTTGTCAGACATTGGTTTCAAAATGTTTTCATCAATTTCAATAAAAAAATTAGGTTTCTTACGTAAAATCCTAGGAGGTGTTTTTGTCAAATTTTGCTTGTCTATAGTTTCAACATGAATTTCCTTATTCACATTTTCATTGTCTCCTTCAATTTCAACATTTGCTACATCATGAGTATTTAATTCTTCTTCAACATTGACAGTAAAAACATCTTCATCACGAGTATTTAATTCAACTTCAACATTGATAGTAGAAACATTACCTGGTTCTTCATTGCTTACAATAGTTGGGGTTGAAGATGAACCTCTTCTTGATTCACGAAGTTTCCATTCGCTCAACATTTTGAATTTTGTTGGCCTCTAATTCGTTTGGTGTTTTTTTACTTAATGACTTCCTTTTTGACTTCGTTTTTGTCTCCCATGATGTTTTGCTTCTGGTGATAAGAAAAACGTGTAGAAAAAGACAGAATTTCACAGTAATTCATATGGTAAGGTCAGAGAGTAAAAATCACATGGTAATTCAGACATTGGGATGTGTGTAAATATGATTTATGAACCACGAGCACACTTTATAAACCACGATCGTGGTTTATAAAGCGCGCTCATGCGTTTGTGTTAAAAAACTATGATCGCGCTTTATAAACCATGATCATGGATCTATCTGCCGAACCTAAGCCTCGGAAATCTTTGTTTTCCCCAACCAAAGCTATGGAAGGTCATTATGAAGTGTAAAAGGTCAAAAAACCTCAAATCTGCTCTTCCAAAGACTTGAACCATGCTAAAAAACTGAAAACATTTCACAAAAATGGTGCCATCGCGTAGGGGAGACTCTTAGCTTCGTAGAAATATTGATTTTAAAGTGAATAGAATAAGATAAATATCATTTTATAATTTTTTACTAACAATAGGTCTTTAAGACATTTTTTCCCATGAATGTTCATGTCTACGTTTAAGACTATAACTTTTGTTTCACTTATCAAAATGTGATAAAACTTATACCATCCCAAGCGTGGACAAATTCTATACACGTTAAAAATATATATATTTGATTTTGATATTTTTTGATATAGTTATGGTGGGCAAATGGAAAGCGCTCCATTTTCTAAATATTTTCAGACCACTTTCACGGAAAAAATCATTAAAAAAAATTTGCTAAAAAAATACAAAATAAAATCCATCCCAAGATAGAAAACTACATCTAACGTTTCACCAAAGGAAAAAAAAAAAAATAACAAGATTTGGTCATCAAAATGCGGGCAAAATGGACTCTGATCTTATAAGTTTTTATAGCTAAAAAAAAAAAAAGTCATATTTTAAGTGTTTAATATAGCTAAACTAAGTTTGAGTTCCAAATGCCATATAACTAATAATCCCTACAAGTAAGTGTTTAATATAGCTAAACTTGTCCATTTTTTTGCAATCTAGTCTTCACTATAACACAACCCTTAATAGCACTTTAATTAATAATGGATCTAAACTCAACCCATGTTCCATGTCTTTTCTTGAGAAGATAGGTATTTCTTCTCGTGATAGTAGTCCATCTTGTCTTTCACTTTGTGCACATGATGATGTTCTATTCATCCATGTGTTGGTAACATTACATTACCTATCATCTTTGTAGGAACAAAAGCATCAACATTATGCTATTTTTTATTGACTTCATAGGCTCTTAAAATTGTTTTCTTGGTAGGCCATGACTTCATGACATGCAAGATATCGCTTCTACTATCCATCATTATGTTAAATTCTTCCATGAAGGAATCTAATATAGTGTTTTTTGTGATCACGGTCCATTCCAATACTTTTACCGCACTCCTAGTACTAGTATTCGTATTCCACGTCTTTGACACTAAATACGATCCTCAACCTATGGGTGAACCATCTCACTTGTCATCACTTTAAGGTGTCATTTGTGTGATAGATGTAGTACCTTCTACACCACCTACTACTACAACAACTACTACTACTACTACTCCAATTTTGTATCGGGGACTGTCGGTCTATGGATTTCACTCTATCACCTACACCTTCACATGTACTACCTCCGCTAGCACGTCCATCATTTACTTGCACAATTTTCATGAATTATTCATATTGGGAACATATTCCATTTGATCCTACTTGTGATGACACCATTTTCTCACATGATGGTCTAGCTCGACTCGGTTTCACTTTTGAGGACCTCTATCCTCCTATACATGCTCCTCATCTATATTATGGATTCATCACTATTACTGTTGCTTATGGCTTGTGTGTCTTCCATCTTACAATTTATATTGTAAATTCATCACTCTTCTCCACTCACATTAGGGTAATCATGGCTTGATTACATTGGGGGCACTCTAGATCTTGATCATATAGACATATCTTTTCCCATGCCCTTTGGTCATGTCTTTATTTACAATAGTTCCTTTCTTGGCTATATACAAAATCTCACTCGATGGTATGCACATGGTTGTCCACTTCCTCCTTTCACTGATGAGGAATATTCCATGGGTATGTATAATTTTTACCTCAATGGCTCGTTAAGGGATCAACTAGACACTATTGTTTATCAAGTAACCAATTCTTATCCATTTGACTATGACCCAGAAAGCGACAACCTTCTTGATGACATTACATGATTGCATTCTTTATCTCAAAAGCTTAGGGGGCATAACATCCAACACATCCCCCCTCTCATATTAGCATCAACGCATCTCTCAACTTTACATTATCATTCATCAATCTCCTCGCATATGCTTATTCATCTACACTTTAACATCGTCATTACCCAATGACACTCTTGTGCTTTGGTTCACACTTGACTATTAAGGGCTACATACCACACAAGAACCCCACACACATCACAATATGCACTACACATTGCATCTCTTCACATGTCTCACATCAAATTTATTACATCTTACATTATACATTCTACATTCTACATTTATTCTACATCATTTTGACATTTGCACATCTAAACATAATTCATATTCTACAGCCCATATTACTATTCAACTCACATGTGTCATACTACTATTTTCTAAGAGTCAAACATTACATATTATTCCTCCTACAAAGGGCACACTTCACATTATTAGGATATCTACACAATTTTCACTATACACTATCCATCGCATATTACACATTTCACACATCACGGGGTCATCCTTCATCACATATACTATACACATCTACTTGTACATGCTACACTCACTACCCTATGACACACTCTAGTTCCTCTGTCTATACTTGATTGGTCTATACTTGACTACCAAGTGTTTACCGGTCAAATGGATCTTATCATACACACACAACCTTATACCATGTAACATTCCTAGGTTAGTGAAATATGCTATAGGATAAATGGTCAAATATTTCTTCATCTTGTAATGGTACATATTTTAGGCTACATCACCACTTCTTCTATTTGTCTCATCGTGATATACACTTTGGCTATAGGGTCACACATACATCATTTCTAGGTCACATATCATCGACACACATACACACTCATCACAACACACTATACACCACACACTCTTGGCCATTTCCCAATGACGGACTCTCGTTTGGTTCATTCTTGACTATTGAAGGGGAATACTAAATAAACCTCACTTCATGCACTTCTATTCACTTGGGGGGCACACGGATCTTACCATCCATCTTGCATTCCATTACATCCATCCACATCATATTACATGTCTTAGTTAATTTTACTTTTGCTTGGATTTACTTTTTCATGTTCACTTATTACACATGCTAGATAGATCTCTTATATGTCATTATCTTTACCATACACACATGCGTGTTCACTTCCTTTTTTAGTTTTGATCATAGATATAGGTCTCTTACATGCAACATGAATTCTCATCTCCTACACACCTACAATGGTTGGTGGGGGAATCCACATTCTTCTCGTACAAACAGGTGCTATTGTTTAATTTTGTACTTAGCACTCTACATTACTTGCTTATACATGCTTTTTGACATATGAGTTATATTTCTAACATGCTAATGGGTGCTTCATGTGTAGCATTTGTTTTCATGGATTATTTTCTTCCATGGCTATCTATTTTTTTGTCTACTATTGTTTGTCTCTTATTTGTTATTGTATGTGGGACTTTCCCTTTGTTTGGTGTGCACACTTGTTTGTTGTATGTGGCCATTGTGGCCTTGAGTGTCTTGCAACATCATGAGTGATGTCCTGTGTTTACAACCCGCTTTGGTGGTCCATGATTGTCTTCTTGTGTGATTTCTTGCATTTTATCTTATACATTGTTTGTGTAGCTTACACTTGTTCTCTACATGCATGCTTGTTCATACTAACACTCATTTCTAGCCACTTATTTATGTGTGCCTTGGTTTCTACCAAGAAAATTCCCTTCCCCACAGTGGGGAATATTTTACATGGTCGGTCTTCTTTTGGGGCCACATTCTCCTATCTGTGATGTCACATGTGCCCCTAAAGAGGGGGACATCATTTTACGTTTTATACATTACACAACGCTCTCTCTTGGTAAAACTTAGTTTAGTTTTCCATCCTTGACATTATGAGTGGGTTCAAACCAGGTCTACGAACCCCATATGTTGAGCATAGAAAAATGACTAAGTACCCGGGAAAAGGTTATCACGTGTGGAGGCATTGGAGAAGAAACACACGCCGGGAAGACATAGTTTGTTCACGAAAGAAAGGAAATTAATGTGCACAAGGGGTTAACACTTCGTCAATTTTGGGATGTGGATATAAATATAGATTTGGAGTTACAGTCAAGAAAAGTATAAGGATGTGATTAAAATAAGAATACTTACGGTTCAAGCAAGGTATATTTTGGGAAAGATCTCATGCGAAGGAACATAAAGTGACATGCATAGTTTTGAGCTAATAATAGGATGTAAACTAGAGTTATCTATAGAAGAAATATTAGTCTTTCATGCTTTTGAATTTGTCTTGTAAGTGGCGCATGGCTATTCTTAGCATGTAGCATATTTTTGGAGAGTGCACAAGTAGTGAAGGGTAAGTCCCCACTACCTATAAATATGTATTGATTTGCATGGTTTAGGGATCCATGTTTTGTAGAGTTATGCTTCTAGTTTATGGGTGTGTATGACTCATGGTGACATTATTATGTATGTATTTAGCTTTTTTATAGTAATTAATATAATGGAACTTGGTGGATGGGTATTGGTTGTTTACATATCTATGAATGGATCTTGTATGGTAAAGTTAATCTTGATTATTGTATGAGTTAATCTTACATATGATTAATACCTAGATCTAGTTCATGTTATGATTTATTCTTGAATGGTTATTGTGGATATGGAATGCATATGTGTTCATCATGCTAACTCCTTGATCAAGATACCATAAAAGAGGGACTTGATACCCTTGCATGCTTTGGGTGAGCACTCAGGTCTTCCTGGGTGATGTGCCAGTGCACCTTGGGCTATTGGTGAAATAATAAGACTATATTTTGGTTTTGTTTCTAGGACCTCTTTTCAAATTGTTTCAAGGATGTTGCATGATGAAGACGCAGTGCTTGACCTTGGCCAATATTGAAGATTGGGTAGATAATTTAGAGGAATATTTTTCTCATAGATTTAACATTGGACATGATTTTAATGCACGTATATGGGTTGAACAAAATATGTATCATGAGCTCTATAAGATGTTTTTCACCTGTTTCCCTATAGATTTGTATGAGTGGCTAGTAACATACACATCAAAGAGAAATTGGAGGTTTAGAACAATTTTTTGGATACATGAAGATTACCAAGCTCTGCATGATGTTGATTTGACTTGAACACGCATTGTCGATCACTAATGGAGTGGTGTTTTATATAGTTACACTTTGAAATATGTTGTTTCTACTTATTCATATCTAGAAGTTATTGAGTTCCAGTTCTTGTGCGAACCCATAGGATATTATTTGTGCATTATCCCTTTAGTGATTAAAAACTTGATTGTAACTCTAGATTTGGAAGAAAAATCGATGGTTAGCTAAATGCCCACCACAAGTGGGGATAGCAGATGGTGTGGAGAAAGATGGCAGATCCTACGGAAGATCATGAAAGATAAGAGAGATGGATTAAGTATAATGAGGTGTGGGAGAGGGAATTGGTGAAGAAGCATGGCAAGGAGTCTATGGAGTTATAGAGGCGGGTGATGCACAAACAATTCAAGGTTCACATGGAGGATGTGGAACCTAAGAAGCCAACCTCCCCATCTAGGAAAGCATGAAAGTGAATCCCCTTAGCTTCTAATGAGAGTGTGTTGGAAGAAGAAAGATTAAGGGCCATAGGCACGCATATGATCCGACACAGTGACCTTTCCCTTGTGCTCAGTACTCCAATTTTTGAAATGGTTATTAGTTATCGGGGTGGCGGTGTTGATAGAATAACATAGGTAGATATTTGTTTCCTTTGAATATAGGGGTACATAAAACAACACATTCATCTATGGTATCACAGTAACAATATCCTTGTTAGGATCGATTAGAGGCATACTATCTCGACACGTCATCATGACATAGTGTGGGCATGTAGAATACAAGACACATATTGGAGTAGTACAAATTCACAGATCGTGGGAGTTCCATTTAATATAATGGTTGGTACACAAGGAAACCCATCTTTTGGTCCAATGAGAACTACGGGGGAGCATCAGAGGATCGAGATGGTTCGGGATCTAGTGGATCTAGTGGTTCTAGAGGTGGAGGGAATACTAGAGGTAATACATGTTTTGGATCTGGTGGGCATGGTCTGCACCAACCCCAAAAAGTTTATTATGAAATGTCTCTTCACTTACTATAATATAGAGGAATTGAGGATGCCATAGAACATATGCATAAGTGTGAGATACTATGGTGCACTAAGGGGATTACAGCTCTAGAGCAAAAGGTAAGATAGTTTCTACTACATTGCAAGGGCACACACATAGTTGGTATAGAAAGTATGATCTAAACCAGACTTGTGTAGACTATACCGCGTTGCATGATGATTTCTTGGCAGAGTTCCATATACCTGAGTTTGAGAAGAAGAGCATCAACATGCTAAAGGACATCAAACATGGCATGGCTGAGAGCATAAGGGAGTATGATGCATGGTTTAATTTTTTGTCTAAGTTATCTTATGATATTCACCCTAGCCAACATGCTTAGTGGTTCGTTGGGGGTTTAATCACACCTTTCAGAAGGGGAATCTCACACAAGACTTTTACATATCTACGTGAGGCACTTGAGACAGATCTACATGTTGAGGAAGTTTGAAGCATAGACATAGGTGTTAGCCCCTTTTTGGAAGCGCATATTGCATCTATGGTGAAACAGATTTAGAATTTATCATCTAATTCAACTCATGAGACACATAGTGGTACTTGTTGTACAGATTACGAGGTGAAAGGAAACACTAAAGATAGTTTCCCTCATAAATTGGTGTGTGCCATATTTTTGGATTCTTAAATCTATCGTTTGGATCATGATTCAAGTAGGTTCCTTCATTGCTGGTCTTGCGATAAGAAAAAGTGTATCATGTTATTATAATATTTGCGAGATCTACCATTAATTATATAGAGAATTACATATTGATTGATCAGATTCATGATGTTATTGATGTTGGTGTGTGCCGGACTAGCGTTGTGAACAATTCTAAGGAACAAGATGAAAATCATAATCATAGTCATAATGAGGGGCGATCTAATGGAGGTTATCGAGGTAGAGGTTACCATGAAAGATTTAGAGGCCAAGGTCATGGTGGTGGTAGAGGTGAATTCCCTCATGAAACCTATTATACATGCAGATCCCCATATCATTATATGTGCGAATGCTATCAAAAATTATTTTCTCTTGGTGCGGAAGGAATCCCAAGTTTGAAGAATTCTGGATTTTTATGAGCATATGAGAAAGCAAAGCATAAGAAAGATAAGGGCACGGGAATGGCTAGATTATAGTTTTATGTGTAAGATAAGTGGATTCCAAAGGTAGCTCCTGATCCTAAGATGTTGCTTGTGTTGGTTACTACACGTGCTTGGCGCGGCACGCGCCATGGAAGTTCCAAAGCGTAATCATGTTATTACAATAGAAGAGGTATTACATGCAAAGTATCTAGACCCTACTCATCAAAAGGAACTATATCAAGAAATTATATAGGTTATTATAAGTTTGCATGGTGAGATACAATGCTTGAAGGAACAATCACGAAAGCTAGAATAAGCCAAAGCAGTTGAGTTTCCCCAAAAATATGTTGATGACTTGAAGGAGGTTTGTAAGTTGCTACACCAAGAAAATATTATTCATGGGATCATGGTTGAGGGAGAAGATACCACACACTAGAGTTGAGTGTGAGAGAAAAATTTTACATGCTAAATTACCTCCTCATAGTCGGATTATCACAAGGAGATCACTTTGTGAATGTAGTTGTTGACGAATGGTGTTGAGTACCATTTTGATTAATACGGGCATAGAGGTAAATGTACTCACTTTGGATTGCTAGAATCGATAGGGAGACCACCATTACAGTCATCTTAAAATGTGAAGTTTATGGAAAATACGACTAAATCCATGCCCATTGGAGTCTTGAAGGATGTTACTATTACTATTTAAGGGGCCAAGTTTACTGGGGATTTTGAGGTCTTGGCACTTGCAGAGGCAGACATTTTTCTAGCATTACTTGGGCACCCTTGGTGTTATGCAAATAATGTTGATCTGTGATTTAACAAAGGATACATTAGTTTTGAGAATAAGGAGGAGTGCGTGATTATTCCTTTGGTAGACAAAAAGATGCACCCTATGTAGAACCTTTGAGTGAAGAGGATCTGAATAGAATTTATGTGTGCACCATTAGAGATCCTGAAGTGCTTGATCCATCAAAGGAAGGAGTTATTCAATGGGATGATGCACAGTCTATGAGTGATACTACAAGTATTACATGTGATAACTAGGCGCATGGGATGTATGAAATGGTAGGGCATGAGATCAAGAACACAATTACTCACGTGATTAGGTTGTGCGTGGATAGTCACTTGGGCATTAACCAGATACCTCGATATACTGGTGAAGGAAATGTAGAGGTGTTTTTATGCGCTATGGAAGCTCATTAGAAATATCGGTAGAAATAATAAATATGCTCGTGTATGCCCTGTGTGGGATAGTTGTGTGCTAGTGGATTGCACACAAGGATAATATTTTGGAGTGACGAGAAGTGAGAATCACTTTCTCTACTAGGTTTCTTAGGAGAAATGTAACCTCACAGATTTGTGAATTTCATGGGAAGGATGCTCAACACCACGTTCAGTAGTGTGAGAGACTCTGTAGAGGGAGGGAAAGGAGGCCTTTCCACCATCACTCTGGGTACATAAGTTCTACGCCACTCTCAATGGTTTTACAAATGCATGGTATGTTCATGTAGAACTAACTAGGTCAACAATTAAGTGGTAGGAGATGACTACATGTATGATTCAAACCTTTGAATATTTTTCTACTAAACCTCCACTTTGCATGAAACACTCACAGTTGTGAAGTTCCTCACAATGGGGGATAGTGCAAAGGCTGAAGAAATCATATTAGACATGTTTGGAGAATTGAACTTGAAGGCGTGTTTTGATGAAGTGGAAGAAATATATGAGGTATAGCTTGGGCACACCTGGTTAGAAAAAGAGAAAGGTAAACTAGTTTAGATGATTAAGGATGAAGAAGTTGAGAATTTGGATGCTGACCACATTGTGGGTATGTGTGAGGTCTTGGATAGTGCAAATGAGTATGTGTGCACATATCATAAGCCTATGAAGATAAAGAAAGTCAACATTAGGACAGATGTAGAACCAAAATATGCCATCATTGGTGATTATTGGTTTGACCAAGAGGTTTCTAAAATTATTGAATTGATGCGTGACTTCTAGGATCTATTCCCGCAAGGTTATCATGATTTGAAAGAGGTGCATCCATCTTTGGGAGAGATGAGGATCAAGATAAAGGAATGTTCTGCCCGGTTAGGAAGAGGACTTACAAGATGAATCCCGGTTTGTGCATCAAGGTAAAGGAAAAAATTGATAAAATGTTGAAATCTGGAATCATTGAGCCCATTGAGGAATTAGAGTGGGTTAGTCTTATGATGATAAGCATTAATAAGGATGGTAGGAGAAGGATATGTGTGGACTATAGGGAGTTGAATGTGGCATGTGTAATAGATCCTTTTCCTACACCCTTTACATAAGAAATCTAGGAAGGAGTTGCAAGGTGCGATATTTACTCTTTCACTAATGGATTTTTCAAATATCATTAGGCGAGAATTACAAAATAAGACCAAACAAATAAAACTTTCACCATTGAGTGGGGAATTTCACATACACATTTATTCCCTTAGGGTTGAAGAATGCGCTCGTTGTCTTTTCACACATTGTTGTACAGGCTTTTGAAGACTTCATACACCCATTTTTACAGGTTTACTTGGATGATTGGACTATATATGTGCTAGTAAAATATCATTTTGATAGTTTAAGGCTCATGTTTGAGAGTTGTACGAAGTTAAGCATCTCCTTGAATATTAAGAAGTGTATCTTTGCTACACCATTTGGAATTTGTTGGGACATATTATTTGCAAAGAGATTTTATTGGTAGATCCTACCAAGGTAGTCGTTATCTTGGGTTTGGAGGAGCCTACCAATCAAAGCAATGTGCGTGGATTTTTGGGCCATATAGGTTATTATAGAAAATTCATTAAGGGATATGGTAAGATCGCCGTACACATGGAGGATTTTTTGAAGAGTAAAAGGAAGTTTAATTGGAATGAGGCGCAACAGACATCATTTGATACATTGAAGGAAAGACTCACTTCTACGCCCATTCTACACTTTCCCTCTTGGGATAAGCCATTTCATGTACATGTGGATGCTTCTAGGTTAGCCATTGGAGAAGTGTTATCACAACTTTGGTGATGGGATTGTTGATCATCCTATATGTTTTGCAAGCAAGAAGTTAACACATGTTAAACAAAATTATACAACTACAAAGCATGAGGACTTTTCATGATTTACGCTCTACATAAGTTTAGAAAATACTTGCTGGCAACACCTTTTATATTCTATACAAATCACATGGCATTAAAGTACTTAGTGAACAAGCCCATTTTGTAGGGGCGCATATGCCGCTAGATTTTTTTGTTCCAGGATTTTGATTTTACTATGGTGGTACAACCATGTAAGAGAAATTCTAGACCAGATCATTTATCAAGGATTAATTCAGGAGAGGACACACATAACATTGAGGATACAATGTTGGATGCACAAAAATTTAGATTAAACCACACACCCTCTGTCTTAGAAGACATTGTTGCATATTTTTGTACTAGTATGGCACCTAAAGGGATGAAGATTTTGGAGAAGAAACAACTTGTCATACATGTCGTGCCTTACATGTTGATCAATGGAGACTTATAAAAACTAGGTCAGGATGAATTTTTATGCCAGTGTGTATTTGAGAATGAGCGTGAGGCTATTATGGAAGAATATCATGGGGGTATTGTAGGTGGACATTACACGGAGATGCCACTATGCACAAGATTTAATTGGCTGGCCTATGGTGGGAAACAATATACAAGGACTGTAAATAATATGCATGGGTGTGTGATCCTTTCTAGTGCCTTGGAAAGCATGGGCACATAGATGAAATGCCTTTGAGACATATTTTGAGTGAATAACCTTTTGAAAAGTGGGCAACTAAATATTTTGGTTCTGTTTACTAAGCCACATGCATGACTGGATCGCATTATATTATAACTTGTACATATTATCTTACAAGGTGGGCGGAAGCAGCACGTACAGAGGATTGCATGGTAGCTACAACAACAAGGTTCTTGTGGGAGAATATAATTAGTAGGTATAGATGCCCATTGATTTTGAGAAGTGATAGGGGAACTCATTTTCTTAATGAGACTACTTGATTATTATTAGCTAAGTTTATGGTGGTGCATCACTAGACAACCCAATATCACCCAAAGGATAATAGAAGCTGTTGAATCTTTTAACAAGATATTGGGATGTACATTGACTAATATTTGTGATGTTGGAAGGAAAGAATGGGATGATAAATTATTTATTGTACTTTAGGCATACAAGATAACTTATAAAAGATTGAACAAAGCCACACCCTTTAAGTTGGTGTTTTGTGTAGAGGCTGTTTTACTAGTGAAATTTATGTTACCTTCTCTCGCGTATTGCGCATGCATGAGGTCTAGATGATGAGAAAGAAATTGAAGATAGATTTTATAAACTAATGTAGTTAGATGAAAGGCATGCAATAACAAGATGGAGTCGAGGACGAGAAAATGATAGGCGAAGGCTTGGCATGATATGCATATTAAAGATAAGAAGATTGAAGTTGGATAGATGGTTCTTCTGTATGATTCAAAGTTTTTGCACCATCTTGGGAAGTTGAAAATGCATTGGTTGGGACCATATGTTGTGACTTACATACTTGATTTAGGTGCTTTCTAGTTAGAGGCACTGGATGGGACACATTTTCTTGATTACTTCAATGGAAGTAGGCTTGAACACCTACTATAAGTAAGTCTTCTTGGTGTTTGAAATAAGGTAGTATTGTCGGTTAGATTATATTTCTCTTAATGCATTTTATTTATATGTGTTTTTGTAATAAGAATGCTAGCGCACTAGTAGTTGATTACATTATAATTGAATTCATGTGCAAAGAATGTGTATACCCTTAGTATGGGGTGGAAAAATAGAATTAGAGTCTTATGGAGAATGACACGGAAGGGTAGAGATCAAAAGAGAGCTTATGGTTGGTGATATTGGTTGCTGGAAGATGGTGGTCATAAGAAAGTGGGAAAATAGGTCAATGCCAGAGTAAAATCCATGTACAGGTAGTGTAGAGTACAATGCAAGGTAGGAAGCAACAGGGATAACTACAAGGATTGAGGTGCGGAGGTGATATGCTTCGGTATTAGTGCGTGAAAGGCATATTGTGGCCATGGTAGTTTGTGCACTAGAAGGTTATAGGTTTAAGTGCACAATGGACATGTGTTTTGAGTGCATGGAAATCAGAAAAGTGGGAAAAATCCATTTGTTACAGATAATATGGTGGTACATGGCTATGTGATTAATGTGAGGCATTCTTGCGAGAAATTACGAAGAATCATGTGCAAAGTTAAATATTTGTGAACTAGATTGGAACGAAGGACACGTTTGATCGTAGAAAATGTTGGTAAAGGAGGTTATGTGGTTTGAGAGGTAGAGTGTGAAGTTCACAAGAAGAAAAGGGTTCTCTGGTTAGGGTTTCACAAAACTAGGGCATGAAGTATAGGGTTCGCGCAAGAAGAGTGTGACAGAGCACTCGGAGGGGTAAAAAGACTAAGGCACAAGGTAGAAGCTTGAATCTACACAAGAGAAATGGCACCAAGAAGGGCAACAACCACACCAACTAAGAAAAAGGGAAAGGTTCAAGAAAGAGCAAGTGTAGCACCAAAATTCAATGAGGAGTGGTATTCAGAGATGTAATACCCAGATGGGGTATTGCTAGGAAAGGATTGGACATCCCACATAAGGAGAATGGTTATAAGTGATTATAACCATCAAACTAATCAGGATGAAAAGGACATGACCTTGGAACTGGTTTAGCCTATAGAGGAGAGAAACCTAGATGATAAGCCAAGGTTTGATGATTCATAAAGAAGGTGCTGAAAAAAACTGAATTATTACAGCTATACGAGCTTCCATTCTTTAGGAAGCCTAAGCACCTATACCAGTGGCTGATGTCACACGTCCATGAGGAATAATTTTATTTTTCGGGAGGAGAATGCACATAACCCCATAATTGATCAATAAGTACATTGGACTCATCTACACTGGTAACTTGATCAATGATGATCTAAGTGACAATGAAGTTGTGAAGGAGACAACCAAGGAGTATGAATATAAGAAGGGCGGGCACACCTTTGATATTTCAAAGATCAATAATCTGGTGATGAAGATGGTTACGTGCCTTCTTACTAAGCTAAGTGGTCAGGAGAGGTGGACCCAAGTGAACAAAATATGGTTAAATGTATGCAGAAGGATAGCTGAAGGAACCATCTATAACATCTCAACTTTTATAGCAGAAGACATTATTGATGTTGCACGGGATGGGGATAAAATCATGTATGGAAATATCCTTCTTTTGATTGTATTTTTAGATATTGGGGTGCCCGATCGCCCACATAATATAATATGGGAGTACCATGAAGAAGACCCATCCCAACTAAAAGGTTTGTTTCCTATACTTTTGAAACTATGACAAAAACATATAAGGCACACATTGATAAGTGGTATAAGCACATGCATGATGCCTTCGAAGTGGAATGGAGGATTCCAGAACTACTACTAGCTATGGTGAAGGATGAGGTGGATTTTTCAGTATACCAACATTTTTGTATTGGCATGTTCACTTTGGTTGATGGCACGAAAGGCTCATGGTGAAAACTACCATTTGCATTCATCACGTAGTACTTCCAAAGCACGGTCAACAAGTTTAGAGAGGCAAATAATTTAATATTTGATATAAGCTAGGTAGACCAGAGCATCGTAAGATGTTACTTACCTTGTCTACCCAAAGAAGTTCCCTATGTGGAAAGATATGTCTCACATGACATACATATGCTCAAACCTTTGTTTCAAGACCAATTCTTTGAGATAACTAGAACATTTTTATATCTTCATTTGTGGCCTAATTTTGTTGAATGCATGTATGTGGAAGATGATGTGAGTATCCTAGTAGAGCCTTTAGTAAGAAGGAAGGTGGAGACAAAGAAAATAAGTATAGAAGAGACTCTTACAAAAAGTAGAGCTCGAGTGCGTATGAAGGCTAGTTGAAAGGGATAAAGGAGATAGGTACATGTATGAGTACTTATACTTGAAGGAAGAAGTATCTAGTGGTGAAGAAACCAAGGGTGGTCCAAAGTTCTAACTCTGAGAATATGGAGAGTTTAAAGTGTGAGGAGACCGAGGATGAGGAAGAAAAATAAATGCCAACGGGGACCCTCGTGTATATACCATGCATGAGACAAATGAAGAGAAGAGTGTTCCTCTGAAGAAGCACGGGACTTGGAGGAGGATGAAGAGGAGGAAGCTGACACAAATGAGTAAGATACTACATCCATTTTTGACCCAGAAGTAGATACCTTGGAAAAACATGAAGTTGCTGGTATCATACAAAACTTGGTCAATCAGGAGGTAGAGCGTAACATGGAAGAAGAAGGAAAAGAGAAAGATGGGAGTTTGGGAGGAGAAACAAGATTGGTGGTAGGGTTCCCAATGGGTGCATGCATAGGTAGTAGATGCACGTACACCCAAAAAGGACCTATTATGGCCTATGATGTAGATCCCAACAAATTATAGGAAGGTGCATTTCTACGCACAAGAAATATGTTATCCTAAATGTTTGAGTCCCATGTTGATGAACCTATGTTTGAAGTAAGTTCAAGGGCATTTCTAGATAATCGTACTTCACCAAACTCTTAGGAAGTGAATCTAGAAGTGGATTCTCAATAATTGACTGATGAACAAGTGTGTAATGTGCTAAATAAGGTATCGGTGGAAGTGGAGGCTAGATTGTTTGGGAGGAATAACAAAATAAAATTGTTGGAAAAGGAGTTATAAGAGAAGAATAAGGAGATTATTGAGAGGGATAGGGAGATAAAGGGGAAAGAACATATTATTGTGCAGTTAAAAGCTAAGTTACGGGAGGAAAATGGAAGGTTGCACGAGGCTTATAAAAAGACATAGTTAATTACAGATTCTATCATACTAGTGCGCATAGAATCAACCCCGGAAAATACGTATGATAAGGCCCTCTATTGTGTGGAGGATTTAATGTGCATAATAACTATGCAAAAATAACCCCTGACACTAGAGTCTGCAGAAGAAGTTATGGTGTGACAAAAGCAACAGGAGAAGGAACAAATTGAGGCAACCATAACTCGGTACACCTGAAATTCTCGAGATTAGTTAATATCGTGGCTCATATGGCGGAGGTTGTTTATGATAACTACGAAGATTGAGATTGTGTGGCAAGTTTTCTAGTAGCCACACATGAGGCATACCTGAAGGAGTTCCACCAAGACAAGAGAAATTGGGCATAACGTAACAAGATCCCCGACAGAGATGGAGAAGAAGATTGATTCCATTAAAAATTGAGGTATTCTATTAAGAATAAGTTGAAAGAATTATATCCCCAGGTTACACGTAAAATGGACGTGCTGAAATACCTTAGCAAGCAGCTTGGAAACTATGGTTGAAACATTCAAGGCCAAGGGAGAAGATTTGGCATTTGATGAAGTCAATGTCATAATTGAGGATTTTTTTAAACAAGCACAAAGTGACATAGAGGAATGGAATGCCATGGAGGCATCATTAAATAAGGATTTCCCCATCCTCCTTACACAATAGCAGAATTCTTTCATTCTTTGGCGCAAGCCAAGTATAGGGTTTTTTATTTATTCTTTTATTCTTTCTTAGAGAAGCCAAATGTTTCCGAGGATGGACAACATCATTATTATGAGGAAATTTTGAGTATAGAAAAATGACTAAGTACTGGAAAACTCTAGCACACACGAATGCGTTGGTGAAAAAACACATGCAAGGAAGATAAGGTTTGCATGTGAAAGATAGGAAAGTATTGCGCGTAAGGGGTTAACACATTGCCAGTTTTGGGATGCGGATCTAAATATAGACTTGGAGTGGCAGTCAAGCAAAGTATAAGGATAAGATTAAAACAAGAAGACTTGTAGTTCAAGCAAGGTCTATTTTGGGAAGATCTCATGTGAAGGAATATAAAGTGAAATGCATAGTTTTGAGCTAATAATAGGATGTAAACTAGATTTATCTATAGAATAACTATTAGTAGAAGTACTTGCATGCTTTTGTATTTGTCTTGTAAGTGGTGCATGGCTATTCTTAGCATGTAGCCTATTTTTGGAGAGTACATGAGTAGTGAAGGGAAAGTCCCCACTACCTATAAATATGTATTGATTTGCACAATTTAGGGATTCATGTTTTATAGAGTTATGTTGTTGGTTTATGGGCACGCATGACTCATGGTGACATTACTATGTATGTATTCAGCATTTTGTTTCACAAAAATTAATATAATGGAAATTGGTGGCTAGATATTGGTTGTTGACATATCTCGAATGGATCTTGTATGGTAAGGTTAATATTGATTCTTGTATGAGTTAATCTTAGATGTGGTTAAGACCTTGATCTATTTCATGTTATGATTTATTCTGAATGGTTTTGTGGATCTAGAATGTATATGTGTTCATCATGTTAACTCCTTGATCAAGATTCCATAAAAGAGGGACTGTACCCTTGCGCACTTCGGGTTAGTGCTCGGGACTACATGTGTGATGTGTCAACGTGCCTTGGGCTATTGGTGAAATAATAATACTACACCATACACAACCGCTTTTACAATACATGTTGTCCTTAGCATTCTGGGGAGCAATTACAAGTTAGAGGATACAAGTGGATTTCCTCCCTACACTACTTTGTCCAACGGCATCATATCATCCAATAAACCAAGAAATAGAGATATCTTCACACTATTCTCAAGAAATCAGTCTGAGTTAGAGAATAACACAACTTTATCCCTACACTTCTTTAGCCATAGTGGCGTGAGATCACCCAAAAACTTGTAGTTATAGGATATCCTTTTCTACACCCTTTCTCTCATCATGGATTAGGTGCACATGTTCCTTTTACTTTTTCATACTTCCATTTACAGTCTTTTTACTATATACATGTGGTTTTTACATATACATGTGTATTTGACTACTTGAGCATCTTCTCCTTTGCAGTTCCATCCGTATGGGAAGCAAGCAGTGAAAAACAAACAACACCAACAATAACAACATCATACAACATTTTTCGACAACACCCACCTCATATTAACATGGAGGTATATCACAAACATCGAAATATACACACTCACTTTCGCCATAGGTTCACTCTCATCTCTTTTTACACTTTTACATCTTTATTCTCCACACTTGAAAGGTTTTCTCATTCCATGCTTTGTCTAAGTCCTTCAACATGTTTTCTACATCACTTTACATTGACATCGTGTAAGCATCTCTATCTACTTTATCTTCTGCTAGCGTTCCGCTCACCAACATAAAGTGGGGAAAAATGTAGACACAAATTCATGCACTTTGGGCATTATTTTTCCAGTCTCATACTACTATTCATATGGTTTTGCGTGAATAAATTACTAATTTACCCATGTCCTTTTGGCATTTTAATTTTCTTTTTGTCATCACTACTAACCTCTTGCATGTACTCGCCCAATCAATTTTTCCATTTAGCATCGGTTTATCTCTAATTGGGGTGCCCAACCTAAGATCTTGGGTGCCCCAGTGCCCTAGTCCCATTTGGGATGCCACGATCCTTTTACACTTTCCCACAACATTTTTGGCATTTTATACTTGTTTGAGATTTATATCTTTTTAATGGTCGTCCTTTTCGGGGTTAATTACAAAATTAGATCAAGAGAACCATATAAATATAAAGTTATGAGACCATAATGAGGGACCAAGAACTAGGCACTACTATCATCACATAAGGTTACATCACCAAAGGATCCATCTACATCCATCTATCTCCATCACAAGGGACAAGGCTGGTTCATCCACATCACAATGAATAGGAGGGAAGTTTATTCTATTCCATCCACTATTTTATTACATTTCTACATCTAGTTATTATTTGCTACTTTCACAAAGTGCAAATGGCATAAACGCACCCATGGCACGATATTCACACACACACACACACACACACGCGCCTAGATCTACATTGGGTCTGAGATGTAGCACAACACTCAGTTAGTAAGTCCACCATTATGGTCGCTGAGGATAGTCCAACCCCTTTATATGCATCTTTCTTGTTTTAGGGGTTTGATGCTTGGCTTGGGGTTTTATAGGTTTCATCTTCAATTCCTATTTATGGTGATATTCGAGTGCGGTCTAGTGAAATTAGTGTGACATATGGAAATTATAGGCGAACACCCGATGATACCTTAGAGGAGGTTTGCAGATATTTTTCATTGACCGGGGCACCCGGATCTCGGACTGGAGCGCCTTAGGTGCCCTTGTCCCTTTTAAGGTGCTCGAGTATAACCTATTGTTCCATATATGTGTTTTTGGAGTTACTTATGTGGTCATTCCTACACTATGTTCATTTAGTCTTCATTGCGACATAACCCTAAACAATCATTGAATCAACTAAGCTCTTCCTAATCCTCCTTTCTCATTAGGGTTCACATTTCTATTTCCTTAGTTATTTGGGCCCCTTTCTCTATTTACTTAGCATTTATTTAATGTTTTTCTTAATATTAGATTAACTTATAATATTCACATTTTTAGTTAATCACCACTTCGAGAAGATCGAAAATGACCTTTCCCAAGCTTGGCAAAATCCTATTTTGATGGATCTTTCCTTGAAAGCACTTGGAATGACTGGGTAACCCTAAATCACCTAAGAAAACATTGACAAAACACTTGAGACTACTTTAGAGAGATGGAATAAGACTAACTTGGGGTTAGGTTTGAGTAGGATATGGTTGTCAAGCAAGAAAATTGGGAATTTCCTTGTTGCACATTTACATGACAATAGGCATACACTTTGGATGTGTGGAGGTGCACTTGTGAAATGTATAGAACTATGTATGAGACCAATTGTAGACACAAAATCACACACTTGGATATATTTCTAGGTCCTAAAAGCATAATAACATTTATATGATTTTGAAGCAATAAAACTAGTGGTTAACAACTATGTTTTGTCTCCTTTCATTGTCTCTTGTTTTCTATTTGGTCTTCCACACCCTAAAACCAAATCATAACTTCACGTGTTTATCTTTCATGGCTTTAGACACTAGTTCTTATCCATGATAGTAGTTCTCATGCACTCATGTCCCTCCTTAGTGCCCCTAACCCTTTCTTACATTACTCACTCCTTTTAAGTTTCTTTTATCTTTTACGAAATTCAAACAAGGGAATCATAAAAATACATAGTTATGTGTTCAAAATAAAGTTCCAAGAATTAATAATTACTATCATCACCTAATATTTCATTTAAAAGGAACCTAAAGCACTCAAAAGCATCCATTCAAGGATATGGATTGTAACTCTACATACATAGTATAGGAAGGGAAGTTCATTATATTCCATCCACACATTTTATTAGATTGCTACATTATAGCTACATCCTTCTATCAAGTGCAACTTGCACAAGGGAATCCTAGGGAAAAAATTCTACACACACTCAAAAGTACTACATGGGGTCTAAGATGTAGTGCAATACTTAGTTATAATTTCACTCTCGGGGTGGTATCAGGTTAATCCGAATCCCCATTCTACATCTTTCTTTTTAGGTTTGATGTGATTTGTGGTGTTAGAAATCTAGGCAGGAGGGGGTGAATCTATGCTTATTAAATATTTTTACAATTTATAATGAATTAATCAACCAAGCTTTACTATGTTAACCATGAAGAATACGAACATCCAACCATGAAAGATAAACGGAAGTTAACACATAGGTACACATAAGGAGACTTGATTTAAGGTGGGAAACCTAATAAGGGAGAAAACCCATAAAAAGGAGAAATCAAAGCAATATCAAGGACAACTGTCCATCAAGAATTACAATGATCTCACCAAATGGTGAGAATCCACTCACCCTGAAGCTCTAACTCAATTTTTGAAGCATCCACTTCAATTTTATGCCAAACACCCACTTGATCATTGTTCTGCAAGCAACAACTTGTTAGGAAGCTCACTCCTAAAATGTTGAGATACAACTCAAACTTTAAAAATACATGAATTTGATCACCTTCTTCATTTGGTTGCATACATCAACCTTATGTGATCTTTGTTTCATCTCACTTTCTTCTCTTCTCTTCATCTAGTTTTCATGGATTCAATACACTAATTGTAGACACCTAAAATTAGCACCACTAATCCCCATGTCCGTATCCACTAGCTCCCCTTCATTATCACATCACTATCATATTATACACTATTGCATCATTATCATTTTATCTATTAAACCCTTATCCTAAGTCTTATTTATCCCCATTATATCTACCCCCATAAATATAACTTCTACAACTATTAAACCCTATTTTATCCTCTCCTAAACCAATCAAACAAATTACAAATAAAAAACAAATAAAATGAAACAAAATTAACACCCTACTAATCATTTAACAACATCAATAACCCATATAACCTATTCCCAACCTACATCCTTTGAAAATAAACAAAATGCCTCAATTTGGGAAGTTATTTTAACTATTTTCCCGTACTTACTGGATCTCGATGATTCTACCCAATCGCCAATGATTCTCCTTTGTTAACAAAAGCCTATATAAATGTGTCTTAGGCCTTCATTCAAGGCTAGCTTCCTCTACTTCAACTTGTTGGGTTAATTTTCTTCAAGGCCGTCACATTGCAATCTTGTTGTATCACGATCCTTCATCATAGTAACAATCAAGATATCAACATATTTTCTTCAACACTTGAAAGCTAGTCAAACATCCGAAGCATGTCATCAATATTTATACATATATAACCTCCCTTTCTCGTAAAACGACATCTTCTTGTCTATATTTATCAGCTCAAAAAGGTAAGTACCTTTTCCATTCTTATTATTATCTCGTTCATTCATCTTTCACAACTTTAAATCAACTTTATTCCATGTATCATCAGCTTTATACAATTTTACAACAATCATCGACGATCCTCCTAATCATCAATGATTCGGCCCAATCACCGACGATTCACCTCAATTGCCAATGATTCCTATCTGGAAAAACATTTAAGCCCCTAAGTTTGCTTGTAGACATCTTGTACCTATCATTTACCACCGCTCTTGCCTTTGTAGGTTCTGTCAAATCCTATCAAGCTCATTTGATACATCTCTAGCAATTTATCAGCTTATCTAAACCGAACTTATTATCCAACTTACCTTTGTGAGTACACAACTATCTACATCTTTTCTCCTTTGAGCCATTTTGTGATTCCTAGACTCCCTTTGGATCAGGTATCACCATACGACCAACATATAGCCATGGACCGCATCACCATTTACCTTTGCATTGTTGGTTATATCATCTTTTTATTAATTTATCTTATCATGATCAGATTGATTTCTTGAAATACGAATTGACATCCTTACAAGGAAGTCCATTGACTTTCGGGGACTGGCCTTTTCCAGGAAATCTACCATATATATATATATATCTAATCCCATATTCTTCTTAGTGTCTACGATTCTACGTAGGTTCTTCCTTCTGCGAAAGAAGGAAGGAGCTTTCATCCATCAACTAACATTTATCTCCATAGGTATTGGTAAACCCCACGTCTTCTCGAGGTCGGTTTTGTTTTTATTGTTTCATGTCATTAATTTGAGTAGAAAACTAAAAACATTTATGAACATTCTAGCACACTCGGTGGGACCGTAGTCCCCTTTCTTATTTCATTTAAATTATTTTAATTCATATTTAGGCCTTCTACTCTATAATCTTTAGCGATCCATTCAAATCACCAATGATTATGTGAATTGTTGAAAATATCTGTGAATTCTTCTTATTACTAAGTCAATTAGCTTCTAACATCATATTTTTTTCCTATTTTTTTTTTTTTCTAACCTTTTGTTTTTTACTTTAGAGGCTTTTGCTTGTTGTATTATTGCTAAAAAATCAAAAAATTAAAAAGGAAGCATTTTTAGGTGTGTTTTCCCCTTTCTTTTTGTTTTCAAGCATCACATTTTGTTATCTTCTCTCATCAAATTCAATTGTTCTTTTGGATTTAAAACGAACCTTGCATCCTGCTTGATCACATAGATTAATTAGAAGGATTAATTTGTTGCATTCACTTAATTCTTCCCCACACAACCAAACCACATCAAATATCAAATTTGCATCAAACACTCCTACCCAGGTGATAACTATTGGGATTTCATCACCCAATAGGGAAATTGACTCGGTGTTCTAGCCGAGTATAAATAATTGGTTGTCAGTATATTGGATAAGCACTCAACTCCCTTATCACTTTGTAGGACCGTGAAGTGAGGGGGTAGACCTTAATACTGGGCCCCTGTCTGACACCATCATAGATTTGGGCCTCACATACCTTTGGATATATCGAGGAATCAACCTTTAACATTATCTGAAACCATCCTTAGAACATCTATATCATTAGGTTCCCTCTAAACCTCTTCCTCCACATGTAAATTACAATCAAGATAATTAAAATTCTTCCGCTTGACTTGTCTTTTACATTTGTAGCTCTCTTATGGATTTGTTATATCATTATCAGTTAAATATCATTTAATATGGATCAATCCTCTACATCAACATATTATTTTATCCCTTATGCTTCATTTTTACAATCGTCTTTCATCCATTAACTCTATCTTTTCTTCCCAATCAATTTCAAAATATCCCCTACACAGGATCTAGTCCTTATCAATATTATCAACCTATCACATCCCACTTAACTTCACTTATCTTTGACATTTTTCTAGAACCATCTAGACAATCATTTGTCCCCTATGAAACCTCTACCTTTCAGCTAATCATATAACCATATAAAAACCCATGCAAAAACCCTATGACTATTCTTTATGTCTATACTACTTCCAAAATATCACTCCTCAGCCCATGTCCAATGTATCCCATCAATCAGTCCTTTCCACATCCCCTCCTTTATCAAAAACTCATCAGAATCTTAACATCCCCATATTTTATCCAATCATCTATCTTGAATTAAATACCTCTCTCAATACCTCGGACATCCCAAACTCATACACACATCTATACCCGTGCTCAATATACCCCTCTCATCAAACAAAAACAACATTTTCAACATTTTGCCACATCCCTTTATCACAACCTACTCTACAAACAATATCCTCTCAAGTTATCCCTTATTAACCTCCACATCAAGCCCATCCATAAAAAAACCATCCTACTCCTCATTTTCATCAATCAAATCAATCACATGCTCATCCACACTCACATGTTAATTCCTCCACATCTAATCCTAAAAATGATCTTGTGCAAGTTCTATTAAATAGATTAGAAAATTTGGAAGCCACTACCATGGGAACCAAACACATCCTCACTTATGATCAGGTTTGTAATGAACCCATCCATCCATCAATACCATATAATCCTTATCCTCCACATTGGGAATTACCCGAGTTTACAATGTTCCATAGTCAAGAGGATCCTCAACAACACATACTAGCCTTTAAACACTAGTGTTATCTCTTCATTCATGATCAATATCTCCTTCTTAAAACCTTTCGTATGTCACTGGTAGGACTTTCCTTGGATTAGTACAACTCCCTCCCTCAACACTCTTTATTCTCTTTCACATAGCTAGCCCTGTTATTTCTCGATCACTTCGTTATAAATGTTACTCACAAAATCACCATATCTGACCTCTCTACCATCAAACAATTTGAAAAAGAATCCATTGTTGACTTTGTCACTAGGTGGAAAAGCATTATCAATCAATTGGCCTTCTCATTGCCTCAATCAGAACTAATCAAGTTGTTTACTCAATCATGTTTCCATCACATATCATCCACTCTTTAGATCCACACATTTCGGACCTTTGATGAAGCCTTCGCCATGGCTGAAATTATAAATTCAAGACCTCAAAGAAGGTCATCTCAATCCTCAATCTACACATATCACATCTTATTCTCCTAGGTATTCCTACAAAACTAATGAGACTATCACGCATGATGCCTTTACTTATCTTCCCGAC
Source organism: Taxus wallichiana var. yunnanensis (assembly GCA_018340775.1). Taxonomy (NCBI): domain Eukaryota; kingdom Viridiplantae; phylum Streptophyta; class Pinopsida; order Cupressales; family Taxaceae; genus Taxus; species Taxus wallichiana. The sequence continues at coordinate 6,712,312 of CM031244.1, forward strand.
CCAACACCATCGATCGAATCAGTCCATATACATACTACATATCCCTCGAGTCATGTAGTCAACACTATTACATACAATATTCCCCATGACGAGACATGTTCAACACCAATTCTTCCTTTAGAAAAATTGGACTCCTGGGTTCTCTTTTCGATAATCCTCACACATCGATATCACCTGTGTCCCTATCCAATCATCCATTACCTCCTTCCAAACCTTATACTCTACATAATCAAACCTTGGAGACCATTACTAAGGAGACATTCATAATCAAATATCTTGACATCCAACCAATTTTTAAACTAATCAAAGAATTAGACAACTCACATAAATATAACTCACCTCAATCATGTCTCAAAACAACATCTCCCTCATCTGAATCAAACCCAATCCTATCGCTAGATACTCACTTACCATCTAATCTAGAACCTTGTCCTGAATCAAACACTATATGATTAAATACCATTACATCCATGACCTCACCATTGTCATCTGAAATGATACCTTCTCCTCTATCTAAAGTAAACATTACAAAATCGAAACCTATCACATCCACCGCCTCATCCTCATCATCTGTCATAAAACACCACCCTTTTCATAAAACAGACATTACAAAATAAAACACACATCATCTAATGTCTCAACCTTACCATGAATTTTGGGACCCATCTTTGTTGCAATCCAATTCTATCAAATCTATGGTTCCACCCTTACCATCAATTTTGGGACCCCATCCTTTTTCTCAATATCATATCACACATTTGTACCCCTACTTATCTGTAACCAGTCCTCCTTGTCCATTTTGGGACCTCATCCATCATCCAATTATATAAATCCCACATCATACCCTCTCTCTTATAAATCTCACAACTTCCCTATGATGTGTCAACACCATACAACATCTATGGATCACCCCCCGCCCAAAAATAAGACATGTTCTACTAAGCATTATCGTAAATCAAAATTAAAATCAAAATCATTAATCCAAATCCCCAAAAAGGGACTTACATTAACATCCTCAAGAGGCTTATACATTCTTCTCTTATCACACTACCACCCATCAAAACACCCAATCCACATACTCAGAAACTTGCTTGGTACGATCAAGATAAAACATGTGCCTATCATAGAAGCCTAGGTCATAACACGAGAGAGTTGTAAAGCACTTAAAGCCATAATATAATGACTCTTCCTCATTAATGATCTTCTCCTAGAAGAGGACCATCCTAATCCATCATCAATATCATCTACATCTCCACCCTCATGAGTGTCCTCACCGACATCTACAGAGAAGGGGGGTCATCTTCGATCTTGTATTATCAAACCTTTATCAGACATCTCATCAACACCTTCCATTAAAGGTCTCTCAATCTCGTCAATGTCCATACCTTCCATTAAAGGTCTCTCAATCTCATCAACATCTACACCCAAGTCATTGACAGTTTCCTCATCAACATCGGATGGAAAAGGTGGTCATCCTCAATCATATTTCGAAACCCTTTCTCATATTTCTTCTCATCACCTTCCATTGAAGGTCCCTCATCTCAAATTAATACGGTTCACCACCCCACATGAATCTAGAATAATCATACAAGAAGAAAAGGTAAGACCAAAGCTTTGTCATCTACCCCTACTCATCAATCATCTTCTCATATCCCATACTAATTTTCAAACGGCTCCTTTATTTACCATATACTCAATCAATAAAAATCAAAACTTCCATCATCTTAATCTAAAAGCTATCATTCCTTTTTTAGCACATGTTATCTCTTACACATAATGTCATGCTAGGGGGAATCCTCTCTATTGAGACTTCAAAAGTCTTACCTTGCACACATTCCCCTAGCACATCTTCACCAAACCTATCCTATCGATCTAATCAAAATGTCACTACTATGGAAAGGAGTAAACGTGGAAATTTTTCCCTTAATTGGATCAGTCCATATAGCATGGGTCAACCTTTGAATGCCTTGCACTTGTAGCCTTTCTACTGTTAACACATCAACTATCATGACAATAGTCACATCAAAGATCTTATTCCACCATCAACCAACCATCTTATCATTATAATGATTTGAAATCATGCATTCTTCCATCAATATCCTAAAAATAAATCCTTAAATATGAACACCATGGCTTTTTTCATTGCATATTTCACATGGAAAATTTCCCCTCCTGTGGGAATCTCGTAATCATTACATCCATCCACCTTTTCTACCAACCAAAGACATGTCATGGGGCACATATGTGTAGGTCATGTACACATTTCTTCTCCCCTCCTTGAAATGGTCTATTAGGGTTTTCCTCAACTCAAAATATAGTCAAAAATATCTATAGATGCATTCTTATCAAAAATATAATATATTGTTCCCTCAAAGGAAAACCATTCAAATATCAAAATCATATCATCAAAAATATAGAAAAAGTAGACTGATCCTTCGAAGGACAACTATCAGTCAAAATCATAGATCGATCCCTCGAAGGAAAATTATCTGTATAAATCAAAATTAAAATTGTAGACCACTCCCTCAAAGGATGGATACCTATGTAAAAATTCTTCTTGCATCGATCAACCTTCAAAAAAATTAAATTATCGAAAATAATCCTAGGAAATCTTCTTGCATCGATCATATTTCCCATCAAAGCAAACTTCCCGCATCGATCAGTTTGCATCAAAATAAAATATATAGCTGGGGCATTTCTCTATGAAACTGTTGAAAAGGAGAACCCTCTTTTCCCACACAACCTACACATGTTAAACCCCTTCTCATGTTCTAGGAAGGTACATCTTATCACTTCATCTCTATATCCAAGATCCTACATGTGACTACCCATTGTTAGTCATTTGTTAACATTTTTGTAAAGGCCAAAAGTGCAAGTTCCTTCACTTTGTTGTTTCCCATCACATATGTATCAAATCCAATACAAAGAAATCAATCCACGTTTCATTCTTGACCATGGTTTTTACAAACATTAAAATCACTTTAAAATCAATATCAAATAACACATCATACCTAAAAATAACTTTAACAATTGTCAATCGTATCACATCAATGTCTTTCAACATTTCTATCATCAAATCAACAACTATCAATATGTCTATCATCATATCGACATATATCAATATCCACAAAATCCAGAACACATGTCAAAATTACATAATTGTTTCTAAAAATCATCACATTTACTTAGTAAAATCGATATTTGTCAACCAGCTTCCTCCTCAAGGGCTACCCCCGATCACCGTCGAACCATCATCTAATCCTTCTAAAAGCCACCCTTACGGAAGCATCAATTTTTAGTCCTTTGACCTCATCAAATTTTCATTTCATCATCATTAAATTCATATGTATATAGGACACAAAACATTTGGTTCCCCTATCGCATGAATTCTTGGCCTTGTAAGCTCATTTTTGTGGCAACATCAATTTTGGTCCCTTAACCTCGTCAAACCATCATCTTTTGTGTCGTTAAGTCATATGTCTATAAGACATTAATCCTTTGGTCCCCCTATCACTTTAATTCTTGGCCTCGTAATCCTACCTTTGTGGAAACATCAATCTTCGATCATTTGATCTCGTCAAAACATCCTTTTATTTCCCTTACCATCATTAAATCATATGTCTAATCACTTGAATTTTTTACGGCACCTATCTTGTTTCTATACCTCATCCTGGGGCATCATTTTCTCATCTCTCATCTTCCCATCCTTACATATTTTCATCCATCTACCTCTTTCAAACTCATGATCGATTCCCTTTTAGTTCATCAATTCCTAGTTTGAGGGGGAGCACCTCATCATATAATTCCACATCTTTCCCTATCTATCACATCTCGTTTTTGTCTCGTGGCTTTCCTACAATAAACCACTCAACAAAAAGGGGAAAATTTAGACACCTAAAATTAACACCGCTAATCCCCATTTCTGTATCCACTAGCTCCCTTCATTATCACATCACTATCATAGTATACACTATCATATCATTATCATTTTATCTATTAAACCCTTATACTAAGTCTTATTTCTCCCCATTATATCTACTCCCCAGTAATTATCACTTCTACAATTGTTAAATCCTATTTTATTCTCTCCTAAACCACTCAAACCATTTAAAAACCAAAAATAAATAAAATGAAGAAAAATTAACACCCTCTTAACCATTTAACAACATCCATAACCATATATAATCTATTCCCAACCTAAATCATTTGTCAAAGACAAAAAAATACCTCGATCTCGGGAAGTTGGTTTAACTATTTTTCATTGGAGATTCTACCCAATTCAACGATTCTTCTTCCTTAACTCAAACCTATATAAACGTGTCTCGGGCCTTCATTCAGGTTAGCTTCCTCTACTTCAACTTTTTGGGTGGACATTCTTCAAGGACATCACATTTTAATATTGTTATATCATAGTCCTTCATGACATCAACAATCGGGATATCAACATCTTTTCTTGACCTTTTAAGGCCAGTCAAACATCCAGAATCATGACATCAATATTTGTACATCTACAACCTCCCTTTCTCTAGTAATGTCATCTTCATGCCTACATATATCATCTCGAACAAGGTAAGAACCTTTTCCCTTCGTAATATTATCACGTTCATTCATATTTCACAAGTTTCAATCAACTTTATTTCATGTATCAGCATCTTGTACATTTCTACAGCAATCTCTGGTGATCATCCCGATCGCCAACGATTTAGGCCCAATTGCCAATGATTCACCTCAATCGCCAATGATTCATGTCTGAAAATCATTTAAGCCCCGAGATTTCTTTTATACATCCATGACCTATCATTTTCCACCACTCTTTGCCTTTACTGAGGTTCCTATCAATTCCTATCAAGCTCCTTTGAGCCATCTCCATCACTTTATCAATTATCTAAACCAAAATTATTATCCAACTTGCCTTTGTGAGTACACATCTATCTACATCCTTGCACCTTTGAGACATTTTTGATTCCTATACTCCCTTTGGATGAGGTATCACCATCAAACCATCATATAGCTATGGACCGCGTCAGTCCCTTTGCCTTTGCATTGTTGGTTATATTGTCTATTTTATCAATTTATCTTATCATTATCAGATTGATTTATCGAATGTGGATTGACATCCTTACAAGGAATTCCATTGAATTTTGGGGATTGGCCTTTTCCAAGAAATCTTCCATATATCTATCTAATCCCATATTCTTCTTAGTGTCTATGATCTATAGGTTCCTCCATCATGAAAGAAGGAAGGAGCTTTCATCCATCAGCTACAACATCTATCTCTATGGGTATCGGTAAACCCCACATCTTCTCGAGGTTGGATTTGTTTTAATTGTTTCACTTCATTAATTTTATTAGAAAAGTAAAAGCATCTTTGAACACTAACCCTCTTCTTATTTTCGCAATCCAAGCACTCATCTCTCCTTGACACCAATCAATTTATAATTGATATCTACTTTTCATCATACATCAACAACATCTTAAAATCGTGCCAAAGAAACTTTTATAACAGTGTCTTCTTCCATTTTCACATACCTACCTATACGAACTTCCCTATGCCATCAAATCAAACAAGGAAGACAAACAAAATTAATACAAGCTGCCAAAAGAGTAATTATTGTCTATGTCTTTTCATATTCAAATTCCTTTGTTACCTATGCCATAAGATTTTCTTATGAACCTATGGGAGACAAGATTTATGTTTTAATAAAATTTCAATCAGTTATAAACTTTGAAAACTCAGTTAGAAATAAAAAGTCTTAAATGACAATTACACTAGTTTTGTCTTCTAGTGTGGCAAGCAATATTATCTTTTAGTCCATTCTAACCTTGCACCAGATGTCTTAATCATTTAAAATTGTTACAAAACATCCCCTCTTACTCTCCATTTTCTTATCAAGCCTCATTACTCACCATTTACCCTTCCATCTTCATCTTAGACTGGAAAATGCACGAGAACACACACTTTAGGATCAGTGTTATGAGCTTTAGGGAAGGTGAACTTGTCAAACCATGACATTACATATTTTTATGGTTCTTGAATTTGTAGGATGTCTATATAAACATAAAACACTATGATATCATCTCAAAAAGAGGAATAAGCACTTTCTCCACCATTTCTTCGATACTTCAACTTTATAGACATAAAGATATGCATGTCGAGTGATGGAAGAGTCTGAATGATCACATACAAGAGCTTTAAAGACTTTAGAGTTTTTGACAAGATGTATGGAGTTTTGGATTCACTTCTCAACTATCAAAGGGATCATGGTATTCTCTACGTACTCATGGAGTATGCATATTTCCAAAAGATCACTGATTTTCATGTTCATAATCTTGTCTCTTCAAGATTTGAGTCATACTATGAAGAAATAAATCAAATATGACATCATTAAAGAAGGATAATGTCCTTGCACAACCTTTCAGATCCATACTTTTTTGGAATCATGCTAAAAATATAAATTGATATTGATATTCAATCATTGTACATAGAGAGAGGGTTTCAATGGCCAAACCATAGGTTTTAATATGGAGATTCACAACACTTGAAATTTCATTTTTGTACCAATGTACCTGCATAGATAATTCAATGCACATTATTACTATAGGCTCCAAGCATTATTTTTAATTAATGTTGAGGGAGCTTTATGATTTATGCTAGATAAACTTACTAATCGACTATCATAGTGAGATGAACTTATTCATTGAAATGTGAATGATTTTACTTATAACCTCTATCTCAAATCATCTGAGATTCATTGTTTGATAGGGCTTCATCCTTTTTCCACTCACTATGTTAAGATAAATTTCCATTTCAAGGATTCTACTTGAAAACAACTACTTGATGGACTATGTGCACAAGTTCTTTAAACTCACACAAATAACTTTAACTAGAGTTTATCTCTCCAAAAAAATTCACTTTGATTTATCTATGGTAGTAACATTTCAAGGGAAATTCCTATCACTACCTTTACAAGCTTGTGGGCATAGTTTATAGGATAATATTTATAAGCACAACTTAGAACTCGGTCATGTTTGACAAGAGTCACAAGACCAATCTAGGGAAGTATTAAAGAAATGAAATATATAGTTGTGTATAACTTCAATAGGAAAATTTTGAACTCCAACACACCATCTAAGACATGTACATCCATCTCACAACTCTAACTTTAGACCTATGTCTTGAACCAACCTTCAAAATAGGACTGCAAAAACAACACAACTAGAAAAATTAGGGCATAGTCTATCTTTGTACTTTCACACTTGCAAAATTAAAATTCCACCAAAATTTGATTGATAAAGTTCTATATACTTCCGAGAAGGTTTCATAGCTTTCGAGACTTGATTTAGAGCCAAAACACCTCATTTAATGTCTATCGCTTTAGGAGAAAGATCTGGAGAGAGAGAAAAATGTCAGTAAAATGGATAGAACTTTATAGATACTTGGCCAAATGATCTCAAAAAATTTGAATTTGATTTTTATCAAAATTCCCTAAAAAAAGTTCTTCTATGTTTTATCTGAATAATCCTAGTCAATTTTTCTTAACAACTAAGAAGTTAGAGTACCTGATTTTCATTTTCCAGAAACCTGGTTTTGGAAAAAAATGCATAAATTTTGCAAAACACCTCCTTATGTCCTAAAATGTTGACCACGCCATCTCAACTCACCCCTTCATGTATTAAAATTACCAATTTGTCATATTTTTCTTTGGAAAGATCTACCCCATCTCATTTGTGTAACTTTTGTTCTCTAGTCCTGAAGGGTGTGTTATCTCTCAAAAGTGCACCACTCGTAGAGAGTTCACTTGTGCATTGTGTTGGAGATGCGGTTGGGGAATGGGTTGTGGGAATTGCGGAAGGGTATCCCATCGGACATTGTGTTGGATGTTTGGTCAAGTGTAGTTTTAGTGGGAAGGGAGCTACAGAGACATAAGTGTTGAGTGATTGGCACTTTTTGTCCCGAGCACAGGGAGTTAGCACAGCGAGATGTTGAAGAGGCCGAGGTTGTGTTATAGATGGGTGTTATTATCGACTTATTATTTGTGATGGTGATACAGTGTTTTGGCATATTCATGTTGATTCAGTTATTGAATATAGCTATTTTTGGGCGTTGATAGTCTATTATATTCTGATAGTGAATACTTGCAGTGGTTATAGTTTCAAATGGGAAGTGGGCACTAGCCTAATCGTGGGCAGTTTAGATGTCTTGTATACTGATCCGTGTTATGGAATTGTAATTTTTGGTAATCGGCCATATCACAAAGTGACAGTTGAACACTAGCTTTCCGTAATAGAATGGGTGTTATTATCTGTCAATTATTTGTGATGGCATTACAGTGGGGTATGACAGTTCACAGTTGTGCGTAGAGTTGACAGGGTTGCAACATTTCAATTGAACACTAGCTTAATTGGGTGTTATTATCTGATCGGTTATGTGACTAGCTAATCAACTATTATTTAACCTATAATGTTATTTTGGGTTCTTGTATGTGTTTGTGCAATGCAAGAAGAGATAGCATGTTTTTGTGGGTTGATACACAACTTTTTGTGGACAAAAAGCCTTTCTCAGTGGGGAGGTGTGATCAGGGGATCATTTTTGAAAACGTTCCCTAAACATCCCTAAATGGTGTCAATGCAGAAGATCATCTCGAGAGCTTTCCAACGACTATAAGAACATGAAAAACGGACATCGGGAGCTCTAGTTATGTCCGGTCAAAGTTCGGTCAACGGGAAAGTCAACTCTAGTCAACTGGTCAATAATGGACCAATCGCACTGCGACACGTGGCGAAAAGGCAAAAGGGAGTTTTTAGTTTGGTTTTCGATCACCGGTCTTCAACGAGCGTAAAAATGGTACATGGGAACAAGAGGCTCAACTTTTATTACGGAGGGGAGCCCGGCCGCCGTGTGGACTAAGGTATTATCGCCGACGTGGTGGGTCCACAAGCCACCACGTGGCTTGCCACCACTCGTCGAATTCACTCGATTTGCCTATCGAGGGTCGACAAGTGGTATTTTATTGCCATATTTCATTTGGAATGTCATTATATTAATTGGGTCGAAATTATATGATCTTGATAAGTCCACTTTTCATATTCTACGCCTTATTTCCAAATGCCACGCATATATCTAAACTTTCCACGCATATTTTAAACTGCCCACCATTTAAGGTTATACATGCATAGATATTGGGATTGGGCGCCTAAAAATATACCATGCGCCACCCAAGAAATGCGCCCAAGTCAAGCGCCTACCACATAGGCTAAGGTGGCTTCCTTGCCACTTAAAATGCGCGCCCACCTACTATTTTAAACCCATGGATAAGATTACATGCGCCCAATGTGGGATTTTAATCCTAAAAGGATAAACTAAAAGCAAAGGAGGGGAATGGAACTCGGGTGGGCCGAGTAAAAGGATAGGCACCCAGCCGTCATACCAGGAGGCGCATAAACAATATAAATAGGGTGATATTCTATTTGAATAGGAGGAGGTACAGGTCTGTGCAAGAAGCTTAAGGACCAGATTGCAGAGAACTCCATTTTTGAAGGCCGTGCACTCAGATTGGGCATTTGGAGTAAAAAGATGAAATGTAGAGAATTCTGAGACAATTCCAACGATGTAAGGTTTGATCTTTTTTGATGAATTTTAACCTGTTTTTGGAAGCTTTGAATGCAGATTTTAACAGGGATCTTCAAGACAGCTAGTTGGAAAACACGAATTTCAATGCACTTCTAGTCCGAATTGTGACTTGGTGTAAACATGAAAATTGTTCAGAATTCAGATCTGATCTCAGAAATATGATTTTTTTCATATATTGTTTTTAAATCTCCATTTGTAGGTGTTTTTCTAACACAGTTGCAGGGAGATCACATTGTGAAAACACTGTAGGAGCCACGGATCGTTCTTGGGACAGTTTCTGCTATTTTTCAGAGTTCTTGGGACATTGATCAGCTCATTTGCAGGTTTTGATTCATTATTGATTGTTTGTAAGAGTTATTGTACTTGAATTTCAATATTATTAATGGATCGGTTCAATCTGAACCCGGGGACGTAGGAATTCCGAACCCCGTAAACAATCTCTTTTGTTATCTGAGTCTTTTCAGTTTTTTTGATTATTTATTTGCTACACAAGTTTTCCGCACTTCTATGGATGCAAAATAATCAGAATTTAATCAATTTGTGGATTCAAGAATACTTAAAATTGGTTAAGAAAATCACGATCTTTGGAAACTTATAAAAGTGATAAAAATACACATCACGTTTTCAGATCATTGGTTTCTAATGTCCACAAAGGTGACATTCTGCAAATCATCTCTAGCTCCTTCTATAGTGGGGACCACCTTTGCACTTCACCATGGTCTCCATTTGGTTTGGGGACCACCTTTGTGGACTTAGCATATTATTGTGTCTAGATGTACACGGGGGTCACTTTGTAAAACATGCTATAATATATAGTTTCCAACTTATAGTTGTCACCTTGGAATTATTCGAATAAACAAAGGTTGGAAATACCTTTTATTTGATTATTGCATAAATGATTTGGTCGGCTTTTGGTATATTGGGAACTTGGACTATAGTTGATCTTTTGACATTTTGAAAGCAATGATTTTGTTTTAATCATGGGCTAGCCCCTTTTGCATGATGACTCAATCCTTGGTATGTTTTTCGGTGGCTTGTATAACTCAGGTTGAGTTTTCTTTGAAAACCGGTGATGATTCTCAAACGTTGATCTCTATCCTTGATGTATTCGATGCCGTCGATCTTTGATCGCAAGTAAGGGTTGACCCACTGCATTAATTTGGTCAATAGAATTGGTTGTGGTTGTTTTCTTTGATCTTGGAGCTTGATCCTCGGCCTTTGATCTTTGTCCTTCTAATCTCAAGCCATTGATTATTGACCCTTAGTTAGGGTTAGGTTAACTCATATCTCGATTTTTCATGGTAAAGTGAAGCTCAACCCTAATCACCATTTCATTTGGATTTTGACTATGTGGGTGAAGCCACGAAACATTCTTACTTCGACGCCATTGTTTGAAGATTTTGTACTCGGCTCTTTGAAAAAATGGTTCTTTGCAATTATTTACTTCTCTTGAGGTCTCTGAAAGGTATTATGGCCACCATTTTTTATTATTCGAGCTCTGTTAGTTTATGTGATTTCTTGCGGCCATAAGGGCTTGAACACTGGTATTTCTTTTCATTTTGATTTTGGATGTTTAGCCTCTGTGGAGTAGTTCATGAGCTTGAATTCCTTGAGTTTTCTTCATGGCTATACATTTTATCATTCCCGAGATTTTGAGCAATTATGGGGTTGCCATTGTTGATTATTCTTGAGCTTTTTAGGTTGGCGAATCCTTAGCTGAGTTTCTCCAGGCCACAATGAATCTGTATTTCCGAGCTTTCTCGTGGATTTTTCTGCTTTACATTCGATCTTATGTGAATATTGGCTGCCATTAATGAAGAGAGGTAAGGCTCTAGTTTTGTGAACTCTGTAACTTGTTTCTCTTAGTTGTTTGGCTTTATTTGACACTCACACCTCAAAACCCTCATGTTTCAATGTGATTTTTTGCACGAACTTGATCTCTGAGCTTAAGTAAGCTTCTGGGTGTCGTCATTCTTGAGGATTTTGAGCTTTCAACATTTACGGAGATCTTGTAGGAAAAGTTACCTACTAGCTTATAAACCAAAGATGCCTTGCTCTTGTCCATTAGGCATGGAGTCCAAACATGTAACCAAAATTTTCCTTTTTGAAAGGTCCAACCCTTTCAAAATGGAACTAAAAGCGGGAAAGGATTTGGTAAACCAGATCACGTGCATGAATAAACTTATTGAATTGAAAAAAAATGCAATGTGCAAAGACTACACTTATTGAAGGAAATCCTAATATAACAATCACTATAAGATTTTCAATAACAGTGTTTCAGAAACATACCATTCATAGGAATGGGAAGTTCCTCTCCATTCAACTTCAAAAGTTGAAAATCATTGTGTTCTTTTCAATCTGAAATCATGTAAGGGCCCCTCAGTTGTATCAAACTTTGTGTGTCTTCTGGCTTTGCACGTTCAACATACCACTTTAACACAATATCTCCCTCATTGAAGATTCTAAATTTGGCTTTCTTCTCAAAATTCTTCTTCATCTATTTCTAATTATTTTCCATAATCAAATGGGATTTATCTCTTATCTCTTGTAATTCCATTAACTCTGCATAACGAACCTATAATAGTTCATTCTTAAGTAGCTCTATTTGATGCAACAAATCCAATGTAGGTAACTCAACTTTGAAATATGCATTCTTATTTCTTTTACGTATATAAGTTTGTATGGTGAATTGCCAATTGATCTTTTAGCAGTCACCCTATCAGCCCAAAGTGTTGAATTCAACATCAGATGCCAAGCTCTTTGATTATCTTTGAGTGTTCTTATAATGATCCTTAAAAGGTTCTTGTTAGTACTTTCAGCTAAGCCATTACCTTGCGGGTAATAATTAGATGAAGAAATTAAGTAAATTCCATGGTTGATAACCCAATCTGTTATCTTTGCACCAAGAAATGCTAAAGAATTATCTGATATGATAGTTACTGGAACACCAAATCTGCAAACTATTCCTTCATAAAAGGATAGTATCGAAGCTTCATTAACATCTTTCAAGGCTATTGCTTCAGTCCATCATGTGAAATAATCTATAGCAATTAAGATCTATTCATGTCCTTGTGACAAAGGTGGGTTTATCATCTAATAAACTCAAGACTCCACTACATAAAAGGATGATAAACTAAAATAGGTTATAAGGGAAGTGAAGCTAAACATTATTTTCCAACAAAGAAAGCACATTTTTACACTTTCTGATCCATTCAAAATAGTCCTTGAATATGCTAGGCCAATAGTAACCAGCTTTCATAATTTTTAAGGCCGTGGTACGTGCTAAAAATGGCCTCTCTGCGGGTCCTTCATGGAATTATGACAATATTTTCTGAATTTTATCATAGTCAACACACCGTAGCAAGATTCCATTTATATCTCTTTTGAACAACACATTATCAATGAAGATATAAGGTACAACTTGTAATCTGAAATATCTTCATTTATTTTTGTCCATACCTTCTAGATAGGTGCCATGTTATAGATAGTTAACCAAATCAGTCATCCATCTTGATTCCTGAATCTCATGAGTGGGCTCAGGTTGCTGATTTTCTGTTGAACCATGATTTCTGATTGCTGATACACAATTTCAACATGCTGTTTTGAATCATCTGGTTTTGTAGCTTGTTGTTTTTCCATATCAGCAATTAGATGTTCACATAAGCCTTTCCCTCGAACCGTCTTAGCAACCTGATATCAACATCATATTCCATGACCTTCGTTATCCAATTTTCTCTTTTCTCATTCAATTATTTATTTAGCAAGAATGCTTTCACACTTGGATGAGAAACAAGAACATGGATTTTATTGTTCAAAAGCATGTACTTGAAATTATTTAGTCCTCTGACTACTAAAAGTACTTGTTTTTCAAGGAATGTGTACCTTGTTTCATAATCATGCAAGCTCTATCCAAAGAAAGCAATAGGCTACTCAATATTTTCATCATTGACTTGAGTTAATATAGCTGAGATTGTTTCAGCTCTTACAAGTGCATACATTGTAAAATCTTTATCGAAATTTGGATTTGCAAGAGTAGGAGCTTGAGAGATAGCTTCTTTGATTGATTCAAATCCTTCTCTCCCTTCACTGGTCCAAGAAAGTTTTCTCTTTCTTTAGCATAGTTGTCAATGGTTTAACCAATGCTGCAAAATCTAGAACAAATCTTCTAACAAATTTAATTTTTCTAAGAAAACTCTTGTAATGCTTTCTTATGATGAGGCAATGATAGTTGTGATATGGCTTTGATTATGAAAGGATCAATTTCTAATCCTTGCTTGGAAACAATATGACCAAGCAATTTACCTTGATGTACTGAAAAGATAGACTTAAGTGGATTCAAAGATATCCCAAATTGTCTGCATAACTGAAAGGTATGCCTTAGATGTATTAGGTGTTCTTCTGATTTTTTGAGAACATGGTAATGTCATCTAAATAAACTAGAATGCATTTATTTAACAAGCTCCGGAAAGCCATGTCCATTGCATGTTGAAACATTGCACCGACATTTGAAAGACCAAAAGGCATCCTTTTGTAAGCATAAGTACCCCACTTGGTGGTAAAAGATGTTTTATATCTATCCTCTTCCCGGACTAAAATATGATTATATCCACTATAACTATCCAAGAGAGATAATCTATCTGCACTAGAAACTGTTCTTAAAATATGATCCATATTTGGGAGTGGGTAATGATCTTTTAATGAAGCTTTATTAAGATCTCTGAAATCTACACATAGTTTGATTTCACCATTCTTCTTCCTAATAGGAACAAGATTGGCTACCCAACTTGAATGCTTAACTAGAAAGATAATACCTGATTCAATCAACTTAGATAATTCTTTCCTCATTAGAGGCTCTATTTTGGGATTTATAGGCCTCTGTTTCTATCTAACAGGTTTAGAATTTGTTGCAATTCGATAGTATGTTGTGCTAAAATGGGATCAAATCCTTTCAAGTCTTGGTATTTCCAAGCAAAAACATCTTTAAATTCCTTGCAAAGATTAACAAATGACTATTTTTTTCGCTAAGGAACATACCTTTCCAAGAAACAATTTTTTCCTTCATCAACTGAGATCTCTTCATAATTATCAACATGGGTTGACATCTTAGTCTTGACCTTTCTTAACTAATCGTCAGTGTTGAAGATGTCTTCTAATGTAACCAGACCTCGAGGCAGTTTATTTGTCTTCAACTGAATAATCTGGTCACCATATAAGTGTTGTAATTTATCTTGATTAACTACAGAAAACTCAGCTTCTTACTACAAAACCTACAAATTTGATCATCACTTTCAAAAACTTGCCAATTTGAATCATTATCAGGTATTGAGGGCTTACAATTATCTTTATATGAGGCTGAATTTTGCTATTTTCAATCTTGTTCCAGTCATTTCAAAACTAGCCCCAACTGTTGTAATTTTGTCTGCATGCTTATTTTTAGCTCTAGGAATAGACTGAATATTAATAGCATCAAAATCTTCCATTAGATCTAAAACTCTATGTCTGTAAGACTTCATTAATGGATTCTTACAAACATTGAAATTCCTTACTTGATTGATAACCAACTTAGAATCACCAAAATTTGTAGTATGTTAATACCTCTCTTTTTGGCCCAAAGTAAGCCATGAATTAATGCTTCGTATTCAACTACATTACAAGTGCATGAAAATTGGAGACTCAAAGATGAGAAATACCTTTCATTTGTTGGGAAGTGAGCATCAAACCTGCTCCCTATCCTTTCTTGTTCTTAGCTCCATCAAATGAAGCTTCCAAATCCCTTCTTGAATCTTCTATTTTGGACAACAAGGAAGTGGTGTATTTTCTTCATGCATACAATACACACCAAACATGTGTTCTTCAACTTCCTTAAAAGGATCATGAGCATGTTCTTCCACTATCTTTTCATCCATAAACATGTTAGAAACACCATCTAATGCTAAAACCTAAGCTACCTCATCAAAGTCAGATTGATCTAAAGTTGAATAATTAGCCACCACATTTGGAGAGTGAGGCTCAATGTGAAATCTAGCCAATGGTTCTAAATTGATAGTAACTTTGGTGCCGTAAATGAGTAGTGAAAAATAAGGACCAATTTGAAGAGAGATAACCTCCTATTTTTGTTGTGAAGTCTCTAGATAAGCATAAAGCAAAGTATGGAGGTAAATCCACAACAATAACATCTTGCAAAATAGAAACATTTGGGAAAGCATGTAACGTTACCTCTAAATTTCTGATTAGACCAATGTATTAGTTGCAGTTCCATCAAGCTATAAAACACTCTTTTCTGTAGGCTCATACTGCAGACCCAATTTTTCTACAATTATTTTTGGCATAACTGTGCTACTTGCGCCACTATCCACCATGCAATTATGAACTAGATTTTCTCCAATAATCAGTGATAAATAAAATGGTGGTGGCTTCTTGATGTCATGAGCATTCAAAACTTTCTGAACCATCCACTTAACTTCTTTAATGTGGTCTTGTTCAAATGTTCCAAGGACCATGTCTACCTTCTAAACTTCCTTTTCATGTTTTTTTGAAGAAATTTACAACTTAGCTAGTTCATGAGAAAGTAAATCTTGTTGTCCTAGAATACTTAGAGCATCCCACATTGAGATGTTAACATTATGCTTTTTCATTACATCAACAATGTTAAAAGAAGCAACAATTTTAGAGACAGATTCAACTATCTTAGCATGTAGGCCTTAGCAAAAATTGATTCTACTTTAGCTTGCCTTTGATATCTAAGGTATAAACAGTCTTCTTGGGTCAAGTTGTAGCTTGTCTTTACTTGGCCTTTATCAACTGGAACACTTGTTTATTTTTTAGGAACAACATGGTTGTTAGCTGATTTTGGGACCGTAGATGTTGTCTTATCGGTGACAGTAGGCAAAACAGGCCTATTTTGTTGTTTTTGACTTTCAATAACTTTTCCTTGAGCCCTAGTAGTGACCACAATGAAATCCTCCTCATTAAAACTGACTAAATTTTGTTCAGGTGCTTTTTGAACATGAGTTTCTTGCTGCCCACTCCATTTGAGGCATGAACAATGCTTTAGATTGAGGTTGTGCAACAAGATTCAAATTCAGAAAATCATTTGGGAAATTTGTAGCTGAATGAGGTTGATTGCAAGGTTGGCACCACTCCTCTGTAGCCATATTAACTGGGACTAAAGCATTAGACGAACTAGGAGCCTTTGGGTCAAATTACCTTTGTTGGTAAGGCTTCCTATAATTTTGATTATGTTGGTAAGGCTACTCTATTTTGCTGATTTAGTTGATTTTGTTGATAAGGAGCTTGATAGGGTCTACTAGGTAATGCAAGCCTATTCTCAATTGAAGTCAACTTATTTCCCATAGTCTGCAAGGCTTTAAATACATCATCTGATGGGGCTGCAACAACAAGTTCTATGATTGTAATAGGTTGTGGGATAGGGGCTAAATCTACCAAAAAAAGGCATTGAAGGCCTTGGTGCCAATTTTCCATCTTGAATAAGACTATTTTCAGCTTGATAGTGATATCATAGGCTGTTGGGAGCATATCTCCTCCCATTGACTGAATCATAGTTGAGATATCACTATTTAATGCCCTAAGATAATAAAGGAAAGCGTGATCAACTTGAGGCTTGACACTTGTTGGAATTCTTTCCCAAGTTCTAGAAAAATGGATATTGAAACTAGACATAAATTCATTGGGAGCTCTTTTAATGGTAGACAAATTGTTCTATGAGAGATAAATGATCTGAATTATCTTGAAATTGTTTTAGCAATTTATCACCTAAATCATCCCAAGTTCTTATGCATCCAATCTCTAGATTTCTATACCATTGCAAGGCTTGTCCTTTAAGAGATGTAGCTAAAAGTCTTAAGGCTACATCCTCATGAGTAATATTATGAACTACACATAAGGTTGCAACATCTTTAATGTGCTCTGTAGGTGTCACTTGATTTTCACCAGTGAATGATGAAAAAAATTTCATGGCAGCATTAGGGATGTCATGGTAAACTAGGATTACTAATGGGCTGCCATTAGTAAAGGTCACAAAATTCCTTGGTGGTTGAATAGCCATTTGAAAAACTAGGATGTTAATAGAGAAATTGATATGTGGTGAAGGAATATCGGAGGAGGGTTGTCAAAACTAGGTCTATTATAAGGTAAAGTATTACCAACTCTTCTCCTTCTAGCAGAATTCAAAGGTAAAGAAACAAACTCAGGAGGGATTCCTCTTACCGATGATCTTGTAGTCACTTTAGGCATGGAACATGCTGCAATAATGGTCTAAAATCAGCTTAACGGAGTCACCAAAAGATCTTAAAATCTTTAGAATAAATTGTTGCAACTTTCTCCTGAAAGTAACTTTTGTAACTGTTGTAAATATGTTGTGGATCTATCATAACTTACACGTAGATCTGATTCGTAGTCCCATCGGGTGTGCCAAAAACTATTATCTCTCGAAAGTGCACCCTGTAGAGAGATGGTTGCAAGTTTTCTAAGCTTGCAAAATTTGATCTCTCTCTTTTCGTAGATACAATGGAAACACCTCTGGTTCTATGGGTATACCTATTTTGAGGTGAGTCTCTAGTATCAAGGCCGGTTCCTTGTTGATGTATCCTAAATTGATCTTGGGTTTAAGGGGAAAAGATAACTGTAAAATAATTAAAACTAAGGTGATACACCAAATTTGTATGAGGGCTTTGACTGAGTATATGCACAATTGATATGTGAAAGGATTCTTGATGCACGAACCAACAATTTTTTCTATAGAATGTTAAGGAAAAACACTTTGAGGTATTGAGGGAGATTATCACAACAATACTACTAAGCTAAACATGCACATTAATATCATGCAGAAATTACTAAATTTTGCAACAGGGTAAGATGATTAATCGGGAATTTACATTCACAAGACTAATAGAAACATACACAAGACTATGAAATGATTGGGAAGGTAGAAAATACTTCACACTCAAAGGAAAAATGGAAAAAATTGTTTCAAGTACTCCTATATCCAAAAAGTCCTCCTTGTGCTTTGTAAAGGCACACAATATATAGCAAAATAAAAATTTACCCTCTTCCTAAAAATAGCCTAAGGCTTGTACTCACCCATGCATCTTATTTTTATCCTTTATTTAATAATAGATAAAGGAATAAAAATAGAGCATGCAATTACAAATAGGCATTAATAGCCTTGATTACAATACAGTCAAACTAAAGTTGACTATTCTATTTTTAAGAAAGCAAGGGTAAATAATTTGCTAATAATAAGCTTTCTTGCTAGGCAAGTCTTTCTCCTTTGAACATGCAACTTTGTCTCTTCTCTATTCTGTCCTCTTGTGAAGCATGCAAAAAATCAACTCTCTGTCTGTGAGTAAATAATTCAATACTTGCAATATTTGCAAAAATAAACATCCAATGTGGGGACCACTTGCCCATGTGCACATGCTCTGATATTGACATCTCTTTGGTTTCTAATGGCCACAAAGGTGACATTCTGCAAATCATCTCTAGCTCCTTCTATAGTGGGGACCACCTTTGCACTTCACTTGGTTTGGCCACCTTTGGTTTGGGACCACCTTTGTAAAGGACTAGCATATTATTTGTGATTGACCATCTAGATGTACATGGGGTCACTTTGTAAAACATGTTATAATATATAGTTTCCACCCTATAGTTTTTTCATTGGCATTATTCGAATAAAAAAGGTTGGAAATACCTTTTATTTGATTATTGCATAAATGATTTGGTCGACTTTTGGTATATTTAAACTTTGGACTATAGTTGATCTTTTGACATTTTGATAGCAATGATTTTGTTTTAATCATGGGCTGGCCCCTTCTGATGATGACTCACCCTTGGTATGTTTGTTGGTGGCTTGTATAACTCAGGTTGAGTTTGCTTTGAAAACTGTGATGATTCTTGGGTCGTTGATTTCTATCCTTGATGCATTCGATGTCGTCGATCTTTGACTGTGAGTTAGGGTTTACCCTACATTATTAATTTGGTCGGTGGCATCTTAATCATGGTGGTTTGCTTTGAACTTTGAGGATCATTTTTGGCCTTTGATCTTTGTCCTTTTGATCTCGAGCCATTGATTATTGACCCTTGGTTAGGGTTAGGTTAACTCACCTCTCGAGTTTGCATGGTAAAGTGAAGCTCGACCCTAATGACCATTTCATTTGATTTTTACTATGTGGGCAAAGCCCTGGAAAAATTTTGTTTAACACCATTGTTTGAAGATTTTGTACTCGGCTCTTTGCAAAAATGGTTCTTTGTCATTCTTTGCTTCTCTTGAGCTCTCTGTAGGGTCTTATGGCCACCATTTTTTATTATTCAAGATTTGTTAGTTTATGTGATTTCTTGGGCCATAAGGGCTCGAACACTGGTATTTCTTGTCATTTTGATTTTGGTTGTTTGGCCTCTATGGAGGAGTTCATGAGACTTCCTTGAGTTTTCTTTTGGTTTACATTTGATCATTCTTGAGATTTTGAGTGATTATGGGGGTGCCATTGTTGATTATTCTCGAGCTTCTTCTTATGAAGACTTGAGTTTCTTCCGACCATCATGATCTACTTTGAAAATGATGATTTTTGTTTCGTGAAGCTTTTTGACATGGGAGTTTTCTTTTTCTATGATCTTATGTGAATATTGGCGCCATTAATGAAGAGAGGTAAGGCTCTAGTTCTGTGAACTCTATAACTTGTTTCTCTCAGTTGTTTGGCTTTATTCGACACTCACACCTCGAAACCCTCATGTTTTAATGTGATTTTTGCATGAACTTGATCTCTGAGCTTAAGTAAGCTTTTGGTGTCATCATTCTTGAGGATTTTGAGCTTTCAATGAACTTGAACTAGTAAGTCACCCCACCTTCAAGTTTCTCTCCAAAAAATGTGAAAATATTTCCTTGTAGCTCGTATTTGGGGCTTTTCTTGATTATTATGTTCTAAATATAAAAATGGGTATTCCCATTTTGCTCGAAACTCACCAGATCTGAATGTTTCTCAATGTGGGTATTCAAACTTGTACTCACCAAGTTTGAAACTTGTGTTTTAATTCATTTTAAGAGTTCATCAGTGCTCTATTTTTCATGCTTATAGTTCACTTGCCATGGCTATTGAAAGATGTTCATTTGTGGCTATTGTATTTCAATACTGAAGCTCTTCATGATGTTGTTGAATGGTTTGACGTTTTCATTTCTGAATTTTAGTTATGATTAAACATGATTTTTCCCTTACCAGTTCATATTTTTTGACCCATTCTTGTCTTGGAATGCCACTAATGAGCTTTTCCCTTACTCTGATCCATTGTGAAAGCCTTGAGCTCAAATTTCTTTTGCTTATTTTCTTCAATGCTCATAGCTGCACATGCATATCCTTTGCTCTAACTTTGATGTCTAGGGGACCAATCTATATTGTTGTTTCCATTGTAAGGTTGTTTTCCCTTTTCACAATCTAAAATATTGACACTTAATTCCAAGGAATATGTGTTCTAGTTGTACTTGATATTTACTTGCTCGATCTCGACCAGTCTTCAATGCATAAAGTTTGTAGAACCATATTACAAAATTAAAGTGCAATAAGCCATTGTTTTTATCTTTCATTAGTGATTTCCTTCTGATGATATGCTTCCGAAAGTAGCACTTTGATATGTATATTTGGTTCCCTTTGCATCAAAATTTTCATTCAATGCTCTCGGTGTAGTTCCTTTGCAACTATAGTTTCATTGTATTTGATGTTTATTTTCTGATGCTTGACTCCTTCATAATACAACTTGTATTTGTACTATTGGTTCATTTGTTCAATTTATTTGCTTCAGATAGAATTTATGTTCATATGCTAATGTTGAAGATAATTCTATACACACTTGATTGCTCTGTGTCTTCAGATAGCAAGACTTTTAAAATACTTAGGCAATGTACAGTATAAGCTCCTGAAAGAATAATTTTGTGATTGTATACCTTGGATTTCTCATTAAACCTTGATGTGTTTTGTTGCTACTACTCCTGGAAGCATGGTTGTTTAAAAAACTACATTCTTTTGTATATCTCTCTCTTCAGTTCACCTTTTGAATTGATCCTTGTAACTTGTAGTTGCATTTGCACTCTTTGATTCTAAAGTGATGATTACTTTGTGATTGAATATTGAACTGAAAATGTCAACTACAATAGAAATGTATTTATGATATTTTGTACTTAAGATGTCTTTGTACCCTGCAAGTGGTTTTCTTGAAATTACAAGCAGTTCTTCATCTATTTTTGATACTATTTTAGGCATAAGCCTTGATTCAGATGCTTGTTAAGATCTTTGTAACTTGTTTCTTTTACTTAGATGCTTTATTTCCTTGATAGTAATATTTTTGGCATGCTGGAAAATCTGAAATGTTGATTTTCATGGCGAAGCCCTAGCAAAATTTTTCCAAAATTCTTTCTTCCTTCCATTTCTAGCTATAGTAGTTGTATTTTCTGATTCAGAATACAGAATATAACACTTCTTGTTTGAAGTTGATTTGGTAGTTTGAAATTGAAACATTATAACTTGTTTATCTTGATCATGGCATGCTTTTCTACTTTTTTGTATCACTTACTTGATTTAAATAATTCTTTTAAAGCATGTAGTAGATAAAACAACATGATGAGAATGTCGTAAATATCCATTTTACATGGTGAAGCCCTGTCAAAATTTTCCCAGAACCTTCTTTTCATTCTTTTCATTGTAACCCTTTCTTTCCAAGCTAACTTCAACTTCTTGAAATCTGATTCTTCCTTTTTAGTTGCAAACTAAAACATGTACTTCTATTTTCCAGTCCCTCTTTTGTACTATAACTTCTTCCATTTGCAGAAAATATTGAGTTTGAGTTACATTAATCCTTCTTTCCAGCCTGTACTTATGACTTGTCTATTTCTTCTTGGCTACAACTTGTACCTACACACTTAAGAAAATAGTTAGAAAATACTTAGGCTTTTTGGCCTCTCTTGTGTCCATGTTTCTTCTTTTCTTTTCTCTTTCTTCTTTCTGAATGAGTAGAGCATGTATGCAGTCTGATCTTCAAGTAAATTATATCTCTTGTTTTGAAGAGATTCATATGCATGAACTAGGATAGTAAGGAATATGAATTGATCTCTAAGCTCGTAACTAACAGTTCATCTTTTCTTCTTTTTAGGTACAGTGACTTCTACAATGAAGATGAAGAAGGAACAAAATCTGAATGGAGCTACTTGAACAACGAAGAAAACCCCAAGGCAATGATGGGTTCACTCATACTCCTTACTTTCTTTTTCATGCATGTGTACCTCTTATTTCAGTAGTTGTACTTTACTTTCTAGTTACATCCCATGGCTTGTGTGGGAACATTTGAAATTTCCTTATGAATAAAACATTGAATTTTGTAAATGAGTTGTATATTTATTTCTACATTTCAGCTTTTTGTATGGATTGTATGATGAACTAAACAACTCAGTCATATAATTGAATGTCTTAATCATGAAGGAAAGAACATTAATGAGAACCTATAACATCCAGTAATGAACTCTGATTTCTGCAATCTGCACTTATGTTTTTGTCCCAAAACTCAACATTTCACCTATTATGTAATTCGGTGTCTTCATCAAGCCTTGTGTTCTTTTCCTAAAGATATCATGAAATTGTAGACTATGTGATCTGTTATGTTTTATAACAACACACATAGCTACATATTTCATTTAATCATTAACCAATTCAGCGATTACCAATAATATCAAAACTCCTTAGCATAGGTATACTTCACAATGCCTTTCATCGTAACGACAAAATTTTGAGTTTCCCGGTTTTGCTTGAGTGCAAAATTGTCAACGGGGTGTATTATGCCAACCTGGGTAATTTCTTAATTTACCTCCTCAAACCTTTATGAAGCCCCGCAAACCTTATATACCATATAATTACGTTCCTTGAATGCTTGGTTTGCATCATCATGCCTTGTTGCAACCATTCCACTTGCCTACTTGACCTTATCTTCACTGAAATGCCTCAAAATGGATTCCTTCATGCCATATAAGCCTAAGTATTGACCTAATACTCCTTCCACACATGTTATTCCTTCTCATACTTCTAAATCCATGCTCTTCCTGCTTTTCCTTGATCCATTTCTCATGTTTTCATGCCTTCCTACTTGATCTGGGACTAGGATTAGGCCTAGAATTACCTAAAACTTCATGAGTTGACCATGGAGACTTGTTAAATAATTTTTAACACATGTTACACATATGATTGACCATGTTTGACCTTGGGAAGTATCATACGACCTTGGGAGGACCGACTATGCACCTAGCTTATGCTTGCACACCATGACTTCATGATTTGACATGACTTGACACTTCATGGAACTACCTGGACACCTTAGGGATACTTTGACATCAATGACAACCTTATGAAACATTTCTCAACATGTGGGCTCGTGTAGGTGAGATTATATTTTACAAATTATAGGTACCTTCGGCGATCATAGTGCAAAAAATAGGTGATCAAAAGAGAATAATTACGACACCCTAGTGACACAACATAAAGCGAGATCCAAAGTTTTTTCACATCCTTGGTTCTTAGATCTAATCATCGATGCCCATGTTTCCTTGTCCTACAACAAACACCCCTTTCCAACCTTTTTCATGAGCTGTAAAATACATAGATATTAATAACGACGATGTTTCCATCTTATTCATTACTTATCCTGCTCAAATCGGTTCCATATTGCACGAATGTCAATTAAGTCATCATTTCTCTATCTCTTGCTTAGAGTTTCATATTTACATATTAGTTTTCGTGTGTCATTACTATGCTTTATTATTTATATATCAGTTACTTTGTAATTATATTTAATTAATTCCAATTAAATTAAATCATTTGGTGAACCCATCGCTCGGACCCAACCTTTCTTATAGGCATTTTTTCATCTCTTTAACATGGTTGAAAATTATCCACCTTTTACTGATGAAGACCTTCGTGATCTCCAAGCTCATCTTACTAAACATCCACAAGACTTAGATCTTATTTTATTTGTTGATCATGAGGAGGCCACCAATCTAGCTAAACCTAACCCATCCACATTTAATAATGATTCCATTCCTATTACAACACAACCTCCCTCTTTTACTCTTCCACCTACCTCTACCATTCCCATGTCCGCTCCTAATCCTACCAACAATTTCACTCCACCTCTTATTTCTCACATGGAAAGTCTCCTCTTCCAACACACAAGACCTAGCTTCTCTATATCATGACCTTCATGTTCAAATCCAATCAATTACAACAATATACTTTGTATTCCTCTACATCTCTGATTCATATTTACTTCTTCACACTACTTTTTCACCCGCCATTTCTTCTTATCCACTTCCTCTAAAATTATTCACCGCTATGTTTTCCACCTTTAACGACCATAGTGACCCTCAAGATAATCTCATAACTTTTTGTGTGGCATGTCTTGATTATGTAGATGATCATACATTACTAGCTAAGCTATTTCCTAGAGTGTTCAATATTACACCATCCATTGGTTTTATGATCTACCTGTTCATTCAAGAACTTCTTTTACACATCTATCCAATTCTTTTATTTCTCACTTTAATATCAATATCAACACCAAGATATCTTATGCACAACTCTCTCAAATAAAACAAAGATCTAATAAGCCTCTAGATGACTATGTTTTGCGTTACAAGAAAAATTTAGCTAAGATTCAACTAATGTACTTGCTAATTCAAAATTACAAGATCTCTTTGTTTAAACCCTCTTACCACCACTCTAGGAGACTATTATCTTTGAGACCTCTCCCTCTTTTGATTAGTTATGACATACGCTTAAATTACGTGAGGTAAAAATCCTCTCTATGGGAAAATTAAAATATTAAGATAATCCTTCATCATTTTCTAATAGGTTTCAAGCTAAATCAACATTCAAACCATCTCCTAATCCCACCAAGAAAATGCAATTGTTAATGTCGTCTCTCCACCTAAAAAGCTTCAATGACAACCTCCAAAGCATACTTTCACCAAATTACCCTATGCACCTCGGTTTCTATTACCTCAACTCATCGAAAGCAATGTAGTCACCCTTCCACCTCCACTCAATCTTGATCCATCTCACCATTGTGGTCATAATTATGATGAAAATGTTAAATGTGACTATCACCAATGCATTGGGCATTCTACTGATCATTGTTTCAAACTTAGGCATCTCATTCAAGATATTATTGATAATAATTCACTCGATTTCCTTGGTACATCTACTTCTAATCCGGTCAATGATAATAAATAGCTAAAAAAATATAACGACCTTTTGACTAAACATGACCCACAAGCTCTTGATTCTTCTGTTAATCATACATATCGAGTTGTGCTCCCTCCTTCATCGGGGCCTCTTGACTTCCTTGTCACTTTTGTTGATGCATCACCACTAGTCATTTCATTTTCAGATCATGATTATCATGCTACATTTACTTATGATATATTACATATTAATGATTTTATCGGTTCATATAATTTTAATAACACCATGATCTATCCAAAGTGACTCCTATAAGTGTATGATCCATTGCACTTCTCATGACTATAAAATGTACAATTTCTAATATTAGATATCTAGTTTCCAATTATTTTGGCTCTATCAGGCTTCCCATTACAATTGGGCCTCTTACCATGCTTCTACCATTCATTGTGTAATCTTTAATCAAATTTTGTGACATGCTCTTAGGTCTTCCTTGGCTCCGCCCCACCAAATCCATTCCCTCCATGAATCATTTGTGTCTCAATTTCATTTATAATAACAAATTTGTCACTCTTAAAGGCGTTCAACCATGCACACCATTACCTAAACCTAGTCTTGATTATATCTTTCCGCCAGTTACAACATCTAGGCCTCTTAGGCCTCTCAAATCTAAGGCACACTTTGCACCTAGTTCTCCTATTTGCACACAACCTACTTCATGACCTTTTCATCCTCATCGGTCCACTAATGCACCTCATCAGCCTAAGTCCCCTACTTGGGAAACCCCTTCACATAGGTTCTCACCACCTCCTTCACCATATAGGTCTCCTTCACATGTACATCATTACTCTCATACGCCACCTATCTTAGCGAATCATCACATGGCTTTATCTTCTCATATATTGGGTGGAGGGCCCTTTCCTCCACTATCATGGGATAGCCTTCTATCCTTATCAAACTTGGGGACTCACACTTTCTTCTCCCCCTCCTAGAATCATCAGTTGTCTATCGTATCTACTATCACGATATGTGCTTCACACTTAATATTTCTCAGTACTACGATACACCTTGTTTCATCATTACCCTTTGACGTACTCTATTTCCACAGTTCATACTCGACTATTGAGGGTCTAAATATGAAATTAACCTCACCACATTCACTTTTCACGCTCTATGCTTCATGATATATATTTCTAGCACACATTCTCAAACCATTTCTCGATGACACACTCTTGTTCTATGGTTTATTCTTTATTGTTGAGGGTATTTTATAAATGAAACTCATCTCATACACATCCACTGGGGGCATGCTGCTCCTATCACATTCACACATTGCATACCATTCCATCACACTCATACATTGCATTTGCATATCTTGGTTGCACTTACTCTTTCTTTCTTATACTACTTACATGATGCACTTTAATTCTTGTGCTATTTAGATACTCGATATGTCTTTTTCTTTCCATATACACACATGTGTGTTCACTTGGTATTTTGGAGTGAATGCAGATCTCTTACATATTTTCACACGCTTTCTAATGATGATAGGAAATATATCCTTTTCTAGTCCCACTAAGTATTTTGGGGGCATCTACATTTCCTACTCTCACACATTATAGGTGTTATTGTTTCATCATTTACTATTTCTAATTTCTAGCACATTAATTTCCATTGATACATACATGCCTTGACATAATATCTATATTTCTAACATGCTAACGGGTGCTTCATGTGTAGCATTTACTTTGTAAGACTATATGCCACCATGGTTATCTTCACACCTTATTTGACATTATTTTTCATTTTATGCTATTTTTGTGGGTTATGACCTATGTCTTGTATACTTATTGTATGTTTTTGGCCACTTTGGCCCTAATTGCCTTGTGACATTATGAGCGATGTCCCATGTTTCAAACCCACTTTTTTGGTCCACTTTATTTGCACACTTTCTTGATTACATTATTTTCTATTGAATATTTTCTACTTTTTCTACTAACACATGTTACTAGCCACTTTATTTGCATGTGAATTGGTTTCTACCATGCACATCCCCTACCCCCGCAGAGATACAATACACCACAACATCGGGTCCTCTCTTTTTAGCCTCATTCTCATATCTACGTGCATGCACCCCAAATTTTAGGGGTCATACATTGGGAGAAAAAATCACCCCTACAGTGCTCGAGCTACGGTTCAAGTTAGCACAATACAAGAAAAAATTAGGAACATAGTCACATAACGGTCCAAAACTCCGACTTAGGTCCTTAGCACACCACAAACACAAGCACCCAACATTAGAAAATAATGCCTAGGATAATGTGTCCTCCCTAAGGCACTAAGGTCTTGGGGGCACACATAGTCATCTTCTCCGATAAGCGAGAATTCATAGAAGCCTTCAAAGAATTTCTACAGTTACATGCACAATCCTCGAGTCACATAATGCATTCTACAGTATAATTCAGAACTAACTTAGAATAATCGGGACAACATGAAAAAATCAGGGACGTACCATCTACAATAGTTCTTATCGGGAAGAGTCATGGATGGAAAGTAAAACTAGAACTCTTTCCCCAACACTTTCTCTTTGGCGTAAGATCTCCCAAAAAAGTCGCACTTGGTATGAGATCACTCAAAAATCTCATTCTTCGCATGAGATCACCCTAAAAACTCGTTATTGACATGAGATCACCCAAAAACTTGCTCTACACATCATTTCAGGACACATTTTATCCTTTTACACTCTTATACATCAAGTGCACACTTTAATTTTTAGATACCTTCATACTTTTACATAATTTACTCAAATTTATCATATACAAGACTTTGGCTACCTTCTTTATCTTCTTTTGTGGGTTCGTCATTAGAAGAAACAACCTACAATAACAAATACAAGAACAACAACATGTATAATACAATACATATGCTTCAACCCTAGGGTCACTTTCCTTTCCTAGTCTCCACACTTCAATTTTCATCATTCCACGCTTCACTTGTCCACTCGGCACACTATTCACCACATGCTCTATAGGATCATAAGGTACGCATCTCTTATCTACTTTATGTTATCGAGTATTCACTCAACAACATAAATTTGGGGTAAATATAGACACAAAATCACTCACTTAGGCACATTTCTAGGTCCTAAAAGCATAATAGCATTTATATGATTCCTAAGTAAGAAAACTAGTGGTTGATAACTATCTTAGACCTTTTTTCTATCTCTTGTTGTCTATTTGGTCTTCCACACCCTACAACCCAGTCATAACTTCACTTTTTTTTATCTTTTATGGCTTGAGACACTAGCACCCAACCAGGAGAGCAATGCCCAAGAACTCATGTCCCTCATTGGTGCCCTTGACCCTTCCTATCTTACTCGCTCCTTTTGGCTCTCTTTTAGGTTTTGGGCATCTTTTTCACTTATGGGTTGGCCTTCCAGATTGTCAACTATGAAATTCAAACAAGGGAATCATATAAGTACATAGTTATGTGATCAAAATCAAGGACCAATCAATAAGCATTATTATCATCACCTAATTTTCCATTCAAAAGGAACCTAAAGTAATCAAAAGTATCCATCTAACATCCATTCAAGGACAAGGACTACAAATCTACATATACAGTATAGGAAGAGGAAGTTCATTCTATTCCATCCACACATTCTATTACATTGCTACATTCTAGCTATAACCCACTATCAAGTGAAATTTGCACAAGGGCATCCTAGGGAACAATTTCTACACACACTCACAAGAACTACATGGAGTTTGAGATGTAGTGCAGTGCTCGGTTGCAAGTTCACTCTCGGGGTGACCTCGAGATCAATATAAATCCCCATTTTTCATATTTTTTTATGTTTGATGTGGTTTGTGGGATTGTGTAGGTGAAATTATCTTTTATAGGTTATAGGTACGTTTTGAAGATCACCATGTGAACAATAGGTGATCAACGAAAAATAATTATAATACCCTAATGACACAATAAAAAGTAGATCTAGAGGTTTTCCGTTGTCATGAGTGCCAAGATCCGGTAATCAACACCAATGCATCCTTGTCCATCCTTATTTGTGAGCTCCAAAATTTACAAATATTAATAATGATGTTGCTTGCATCTTGTTCATCACTTCTCCCTACTCAGATCAGTTTCAAATTGCATGAATATCAGTTAAGTCATCCTTTCTCTATCTCTTGCTTATGGTTTCATATTTACATATTAGTTTTCTTGTGTCATTACTATACTTCATTATTTATAGATCAGTTACTCTACAATAAGATTTAATTAATTCAAATTAAATTATATCACGAGTGTACACTGCGAATTGATTTATATAGGGTGTACTAGAGTTACACAACATTAGATAAAGACAAGTTTAGATAGAAAAAATAGAAGAAGGCGGCCTATGTGGTAATGATGATTAAGAGGTGGTTAGATGAAATATTATAATTTTATGTCGACTCATAATTGGTTTATTCTAAAGCACGCGCATGCTTGAATCATGTTGCTTCCTAAGAGCTAATTCTAGAAAGTGGTTGGACATCTATTTTGGGATGTTACGTTTCTATAAATATACAACTAGGCCTAGGATGAAAAAGTGTGATGAATGTGCCAAAACACACATGAGATTATAGAGACAATATGATTATGTGGGTTATTTTATCGAGCATGTTATGTACTAAATATTGTAAAGTATTATAAGAAAATATTATAATTACACAAAAGAATTACACATGGACTACTTTGAAGTACTATGAATAGAGTCTTGTATTTTTTTGATCGATCGGAGCCCTAGTACTTAGTAAAGAAAATATAGAAGGTTCACATGGGAGAGAAGAGCGCATTCAAAGGCATGGAAGTATCAAAAAGGCTCGCACGTGAGGAACATAAGCTGGTTCGGGACTTAGCCGTTTTCACGACAAAGATCTATTTTTGGAGATAACGTGCGAGCACTCAAAATGATTGGAGACTTGTGCATCATGCATTGGCTATTTTTGGAGGATTAGCTACAAAGTGCTTTGCATGGACACAAGATGGAAATAGATCTACTACTATCAGTTAACTACCAGTAGTCTATTGTTAGCGCACTTGCATGTGTGGCTATTTTTGTAATGGTGCGTGGCTAATAATAGCATGCGACCTATTTTGGGATTAGATAAGCGGTGAAGGGAAATTCCCCACCCTTATAAGTATGTAGTAAACTATGTAGTAGAGAGATATAGATATATGCATACATGGAGATATAGTGATATTATCTCATTATGTGCATACTACTATTATTACAATGAAGCTTCTGTATACTTATTACATTTAATATAATGGAGGATATTGGTTGAATATAAGTGTTAATTATATGTATATCTAAATCTAGTATGTTCTTGATCTCATCATGGTTAATACTTAATTTTGTTCTCCCTTAGATATAGATCTGGTATGCTTTGTAGAATGATGTGTTAGTAATGGAACTACATGTGTTAAGTCTTCATCATGCTAACATCCTGCAATAACAACCCTAAAGAGGGACTGGTACCTTTGCACACTTTGGGTGAGCTCTCAGTCTAGGCTAAGTGATGTGCCAGCGCATCTAGGTCTTATTCGGCTTGTATTATTGAATTCTAGGCTACATCATTGGTTCCATTTCCGGGACCTCTTTTTCAGTTGTTTTCAGGATGGTTCGTGATGAAGACATACCAGTTGACCTTAGCAAGTGTTGAAGAATGGATACATGATTTGGAAGAAGAATACGCACGGTGATTCAACACTAGATCTGAGTTTAACGCACACATGTGGGTGGAACAAAATCTATATGACAGTTTATATGAGAGATTTTTCACTATCTTTCTAGTAGAATTATACGAGTGGTTGATTGCTTATGCATCTAAGTGGAATTGGAGGTATTGCGCACTTGTCTAGACACAAGAAGAATTCCAGGCCCTTTATGATGCTTGATCTGATTTGGACTCGAGCTATGGATACATGGTTTTGTGGTGTTTTGAACAGTTATATCTTGGAATACTCAATTTCCACTTATTCATGTCCAGAGGTAGCTGAATTCTAATTTTTACGATATCCAAGGGGAACTTACCTGCAAGGCATTCCAATGGCGATTAAGATCCTGATGTTAAATTTGAATATAGAGAGTAAACTAATGGCTAAATAAACCTCACCACATGCGGGGGAAGGAACAGGTTTGGTGAAAGATGGTAGACCTAGTGGCGAAAAGGCAAAGAGAGGAAATTCATCTTAAGTATAATGAGGTGCACGAGAGAGATAGAGAAGTAACGTAACATTACGAAAGTATGGCATTGAAGAGAGAGATGGATCGTGAATGATTTGAATCTCACATAGAAGATGTGGAGCCCAAGCATCAGGAAATCCCCCATCTTGGAAAGCATGATAGGGATCCTTCCTCAGCCTCATGTAGAATTGCACCATCAAATAATACCTCGAGACATGGGTGTGCATCTGAATCCACCTAGTAACCTTGCCCTTGCATTTGGTTTTCCAACATCTAGTACAACAAGCAATCAATAATCTAGTTCAAGAAGTGGGAGAGTAGGAGTGAGTCTTATAAGAGGCACAACAATGGTAGCGTAAATGACTTCATTATTATATGGGAGTACCTTTTCGGGTGTATCATCAACACATAATACAAGCGCTAATTTTTGGATTAACTTCTGGGAGTAGTAACACTTCACGAATTGTCAAGGTACATTTTAGTTCTACTATTGGGAAACAGTAAGTACATCTTCCGGTCCAACCTCGGCTATAGGTTCGGGATCGGGAGGCATATGTAGCTCTGTTTTAGGTAGATCTAGAGGTTACTCAAGGTAGGGGAAACACGGGAGGTTTAGGATTAGATGGGCAAGGTCTGCGCCAACCCTAGAATATTTACATGGAGATGTATCTTCATCTTCCAAAGTATAGAGGCATAGAAGATGCTAATAAACATGTGTATATGTGTGAAATATTGTGGTGTGCAAAAGGAATCATGGCTTTTGAGTGGAGGGAAAGCCAATTTGCTACTACATTAGAAGGAACGCACACAACTAGTATAGAAAGTTTGACCCTGTTCAGACTTGCGTAGATTATACTGACTTTAAAGGATGCATTCCTTAAAGAGTTTCATATCCCCGAGTTTGAGCAGAAGAGTATAAATGTGCTCAAGGATATTAAGCAAGGCACTACTGAAAGTGTTAGAGAGTATGATGCATGGTTTAAAAAATTGTTATCAAAGCTTTCTTATGACATACACGCAATCCAACATGCACAATGGTTCGTTGGGGGCTTGATTACCCATTTTAGGAGGGAATTATCACATAAGACATACACTAATCCACGCGAAGCACTTGAAGCAGCCTTGCGTGCTGAGGTAGTTGGAAGCATAGATACTAGGGTGAGCCCGTTTTTAGAAGCAAAAATAGTAGATATGGAAAAATAGTTGGAGAAACTATTAGCAAATTCAACACATGAGACGTGCATAGGGATTTGGTGCATAGATTGTGAAGTAGAAGGTCACACAAAGGATAGTTATTCTCATAGAACAATATGCTCATTGCTAATAGATTGTGAAATATTCCATTTAAACCATGATGCTAACCACTACCCATTATTACAACACATGATAAGGAAGAATGTTTCAAGCTACTGTAAAATTTGTAGGTCCATGACTCATGACACGAGAAGACTTCCAACCTGATTGGCCGATCTATGATGCTATAGATATTGGTGTACTACAAACATGAGTTTTAGATAAAGATAATAATGAGCATCGGGACTAGGATCACAATCGGGTGTGCTATAAACGAAATGAAGGGTGTTTTAAAGGCGGTTGTGGCGGAGGTCGAGTATAACACAGTGGATTTGGAGGACGAGCCCGTGGTGGTGGAAGTGTTTCACCGTTTTCTTTTTTGAATGATGAAATAGATAAGGATAAGGGCCAAGGAGGAATACCTATTAAATGTTGGTCGGTTGATGGTTGTTGCACGTGTTCTCGCCTTCTTGATCTAGTGCCACCTCGAGAGCTTCCTTTTGGCTAGGAGGAACTACCTGTAATAGAAAAAAAGACCACAAAATAGAGTTTAAATGATATATGATAGTGGACTGCCTAGCATGTGCTAGATCTGGGAAGTGTGATACTCCCTAGATGGTTGTCAATCCACTATTTAAAAAAACTTAATGTGGGAAACAAGTAAATTACTACTATAGTTGATATGATTTAGGTATCTCATTCAAGCACAATAAGAAAATCTAATATAACAGGATAGGTTATAGTCAGATCTGAAGGGTAGGTAATTTTTAGGGTGTTGGAATTGGTCAAGGTCGGGCTCGGGTTCGGGTTGTTTGGGCCACTTGATAGAAGGTAGGTTAGCTCTGTTATTGGGAAAGGTGTAAAACACAAATACCAACTTCGGTCTTGTCTAACCGATGACGGTCTTAGATAACCGGCATTGGTAAGGTCGGGGTGAAAGGAACTTGATAAGATCTGGTTGTGGGGATTGAGTTGGGGCTAAATAGAGATGGAAGGATAGAGGGGAAGGTAGATAAAAGCCTCAGGTATGCTCAGAGGTGGGTAATAGGTGAGAATGGTGATTTGGGGGTGTGGGTAGAGGAATGGTTAACTCTACAAGCAGATAAGAGATGGGAAATGGACATGCAAGGTATGAACTGATGACAAAAGTGACAAAAGACTATTATACTGAAATGGACTAGGCTGGTAGAAGGTATACTTACTATGTTTGATGCAGGCTTGATGGTTGAATGGTGATGGAAGTTGATCAGAAGGATGGTGTTTTGTGCCATAGTAATGTTTCCTGGAATGCTCCCGTGAGTGCAAATGCTTCGGATATGTCCTAGTGCTAGCTATGGATGTCTGGGTGCGTGAAAAGAATATGGTTCTACTTGCATGTAGCTCTATTCTTGTCCTCTTGCTCTCAGAATGTGCCAACCCAAAAACAAGGTTGTTTGGGTGAATAAATGGTAACTAACAATGGTTCTGGGTTGACCAGCATCGGTTTCGTGTGACCAGATCGGTTAAGGTGGGATTCCCTAGGTTTACTAAAATGGGTAGATCTTTCTAATTTCTTAGGCCCAATTAGTTTTGTTCTCGTGGATTAGAATGGAAAATTCCCTTCGAATGAGTGGGAATGTGGTTAGAGAGATTTTAGGGTTAGACCAAATCTTAGCTCATTAAGGAAAGTAAGACTTAGTTATTATTAGTTATGGAAACATGCCAAGAATAGGTCTAGGGTGAGGTGGCTAGATGAGGTGTCTAGGTGAGGTGGTGGGGTAGAAATTAAGATAATTAGATAATAAATATTGTGAGGATATATATTAATTAAATTAAATTAATAGTGGTGTGGGGTGGAAGGGGCCATGGTTAGGTGAGTATGTTTGAGCCAGTTATTTGACTAGGGACCAAGGGGAGTGTGACCCAATTTTGGTGTCTACATTTTGCCCCTTTTTTGTGTAGCTTGTATTGGTAAGTGACGTTGACAAAAATAAGATGTGGTTTCCCCATGTGTGGGTGAAGGTGATCCCCCTCAAACAAGGAACTAGATGAGGTAGAAGAAAGAATCGGTGAGTGGTTTGATAAAAGGTGGATGTGATGAAGAGGAAGGTGGACAATGGGGGTAATTGGGTAAAGGTCCAATTGGGTAAATCAAGGTAATGGGATAGGGTCAAAGGTATCGGCGAGTCAAACGTATGCACAAGTATAAACTATGGCATGGTACCAAGTTAAAGAGTATGCAAACTCTACATCGTCTAAGTTCAAACGGTCCCAAAATGCAATTAAGGATAGGTATAGGTAAGTTAGGCATGGATGTTGGTTGCAATAAGGGTGGGTAAGGTCAAACGGTGGCTGGTTTGGTTAATTATCGGTCAAAAATGGGGAAAGGGTATGGGAAAGAGTATGACAGGTAACCGATGCTGGTCATATGTTACCGATGATTGATCCTAGGTAAGCCGATCACGATTTATTAAGGAAGATGACCAATGTCGGTTGGGGTAAAATAGACTACAGTGTTCTAGGGCACAAGAATGATGTTGGTTTAGGTATAACTGATGTCGATCAAGTCAACGTGAGAATATAAAAAGAAAAAATCTGTATAATACGGATTCATTTGTACATTTTGGCTTTTGTGAAAATGACAGAGCGCTGAATGAGTTTTGCTTTTTTGAGAGGAAAGGATGAGGGAAAATATCACGATGAGGGGATAGATCCGGTTGGTTAGAGGATCCAGGTAGACGGGTCCACAAGCACATGGGGATCGATTGTGATTGGGTGGAGGTCAGGAGGATTGGATTTGGTGATTAGACATGGCAGAGGCAGGATAAGGTTTGGGTAGACCACCAGCGAGAGTAGTCGGACGTGCCACTACGTCGATGACACCGAGATGAGGTAGGATTCTATCTCGATCCTATATTTGTGATTGAAATAGGCTATTGAAATGGGGTTGGGTGAAAATTTGGGCGTAAGTTTATTATTGGGAATGTATGGGTAAAAAAAAGGGAGGAAATGAGGGGTGGGGAGGTCTAATGTAGATTAAATAGGATTGGGAATGAAGCTAGGATAGGTTTGGGTAGGTTAGAGTGGGGGATTAGGGTAGATTTTGTGAATTTTTGAAAATTAGGGTAGGGGTTTGCAGATTTTGACGTTGCGCAGTGGATCGACACCGGTCAAGTGTTGGCCGACATCATTGGTATTTGGCCAGCATCGATCAAGTAATGGGTGATGATGCTGGTTACACATGACCGATAACGATCGTTGTTGACCGGTGTTAGCTGAATTTATGGGAAAATAGGGCCATAGAGAGCAAGGGTAAGAGGTAAGGATAAGTCAGGAGATGTAAGGGTAGGTTTCATGAGAGGAAAATAGGGGAGTAGGTATAAATGGCATGAATATATTGGTCTAGCAAGGGGTAAGTGGTTGGGTGGGTATGATAAGAAGGGAGGGTTGGATACGAGGTTGATGAGGTAAGGGGTGTGTTCGGTATGGTAAGGTTTTGACAATAGTGTGTTTTATTGGGTGTAGGTGAGGGACCAGTTACGGATGCGGGATAGGGTACCTCCCTTTCTTGTGGAGGTATGAGGGGTACTGTAGGCCGAGGACTAGTGCCATGTTGAAGAGGTTGACTGATTGGGGTCGACACTATCGACACATGGTCCTAGAGCCAAGTTTGATGGTTCCTCTCATCGACAAATGGGTCTCAGTGACCAATACCTTCTATTTGCCAATGGGTGAGATCACATTCACCCTGGAGGATGTGTACAGGATCCTATGTCTACCGATAGTGGGGACACAAGTGTATTCTTTCTCCTCGAGGGCTTATGAGGAGTTAACGTTACCATGTTTGGTGATGGGTTAGTAGAGATGAGGTTCCATAGCACCAATATAAGCTATGGAGATATGTATAGGGCCCATCCAGAGGAGATGAGGCTAGTAGTGTTGCTGATGGAGGCAGTCTGCTTCTTTGCATTATCGGATGCGGAGGATGGGAGATTTCCACGATCACCGATGGGGGTTCTGCACAACATGGTGGAGGACATGACTCTTTTTCATGGGCACTCGCATTGTTGGTTCAATTATATAGAGAGTTATGGGCTTATGGGTGGTTATAAAGATTTAGCTTGTGTTGTACTTTCTTACTCCATTGTTGGGCGTATGAGCACATTGTATGTGTGCATCCATTCGGTATGCCCCGGGCTGATGCATTTGAGCTGGGTTTTGTTCGAGTGGGCTTCAGGTGATGGGTGCCTACGATTGGGGAGCATTGAGCAGCTAGAGCTACACATGATGTAGCCTATTACAAGATATTGTTAAAGGGGTTGACTAATATGGACATAATTTAGAGGCCCTATGTGGGTTTTCCATCATATGGGCGGATGGCGATTTGAGCTACAAGAGCTATAGTTTCTCCAAAGGATAGAGGGTGACATCTTTGGAGAGCATGAGATGATACCAGGGACATGGTTAGACAATAGTTCAAAGCTACTTCGGATATACCGCCACCTTTCCCACAAAAGATAGGAAGGATGACGTGGAGAGGCCTTGTCATCACCAATCCAAAGCCTATGATAATTCTCCACCAGGAACTCCTTGTGCTATGATTATTTACTAATGCATAGCCTTTAGTTTGGTGGATGTAATCTGGAAACACAACAACAAACATAACACAAGAATACCATAGACTATGATACGAAGGAATGATGAAAAATCTAAAAATATAGGTGTAAATTATAATATCAACATGAAATTGTTACAATCTCACCCATGAGGTACTTCAAGTGTTATTGACTTCACTTGCCTTCCAACAATAACTATGGGAGAAACTTCACAATGGATTCTTTAACACACCTTCTAAATGATGGCTTCCTTTACACACTTACTCATACAATATTTCTCACTACTTCCCTCTATGCTAAATGAGGGGGTGGCCTCTTTATTTATAGGAATTCAGGATTATCCACCCTATCTCTAAGATAGGATAGGAAATATCTTTCGGCCAATCATATTCCATGCCTAAACTCTTACCTTTATATGTAGGCTTATCTTCTAAGATAAGATAAACCTTATCATCTCACATGGGTTCCACCTTTTTAGAATTTTCCACAAATAAAATACACAAAATATTTATGACATCACTCTTTGTCCTTATTACAAATATAATATTTCTAATTCCTAATCATGTAGACCCTACTTCTCTACTTACCCCAACTTTGACATTTTAACATTACCAAACCACTTACGACAAATATTTACTTTTTACCACAACATTCCTATTGTACTTTGACTATTATTGTACTCTAATTTATTGGTGGTACCGTATTGATGGCGCCATTATCTTCTATTAGACACCACTACTAATCATACTTAACAACATCCTATTCCTAATACATACATAATAAAATAGAAATTACGGAGGAAAATTTTAATGTCGACATTTTCTCCCTTCCTAGCTTCTACTCCGTCCTCGGAGTAGACTATTCTGGTGCTTGGAAAATCTTTAACTTTTCATGGTTGACCCATTTCGTAATGGGAGTGCCATCCAATTTTTCCAATCGATATGTACCATTTTCATGCACAACTTTGCTATTTTGTAGGGCCCCATCCATTTGGGAAGAAATTTTCTTGCCTTCTTTTTTGTATCTGGAATCATATACTAGAACCAAGTCATTCACATGAAATGGAGACCAATGGATCTTTTGATCAAAGTATTCCTTCTGCTTCATTTTCTTCTTATAGCTTGTATCCTTCACTATTTCCCTCATTTCCTCTAGCAAATGAAGATGCACCAACCTTTCTTTTACTGAATCTCCATCCTTTCATTTTTCATAACTCTCACAGTGGGAATATCAAACTCAATAGGAAGAATTAGATCAATGCCATAAGCTAACTGAAATGGGGAGTATCATGTTTTTGACTTTGATGTTTCCCTATATGCCCATGCAATGCTACATGAATCTTTTTATCCCACTTATGTACCTACAAGGCTACATCTTTTGATAGAATTTGACACAACATAAAATTTGTTCATTCCATCTATCCATTTGTGCTTGGCTTGTATGTTGTTGCCTTCCTGTGCTTAATAGAAAACTTATTGACTAGGGCTTCTACCAATTAATGAAGTGGCTTCCTTGATCTGTTACAATTTCTAATGGAAAACCAAATCTGGTGACAATGCGTTCATAAATGAACCTTGCCACTTCATCAATGGAAGTTGTTTTCAATGGTCTAGCTTTAACCCACTTGGTTAAATAATCTTTGTGCAACTA
Source organism: Taxus wallichiana var. yunnanensis (assembly GCA_018340775.1). Classification (NCBI taxonomy): domain Eukaryota; kingdom Viridiplantae; phylum Streptophyta; class Pinopsida; order Cupressales; family Taxaceae; genus Taxus; species Taxus wallichiana. The sequence goes on from CM031244.1 coordinate 6,751,939, forward strand.
CAATATACTTATTTTGGTGTGGGTAGTTGGAAGTGGACCTACAATATCTATTCCCCACTTTTCAAAGGGACCAAGTGGAAGAATAGGGCATAATGGAGCTGATGAAGTCTTACGATTACCATGTGTTTGAAAAATATCACATGTCTTACAATAATTATAACAATCTCTAAAAAGAGTGGGCCAGTGATAACCTGCATCCAAGATCCTTCTTGCTATAAGTTTTCCAGAGAAGTGTCCTCCACATGTACCATTGTGGAATTATTCTATCAGATCCTTCCCTTGATCATGTCCAACTACTCTCTTATACTATCCATCAGGTCCTATTCGAAATAATACTCCATGCAGAATAGAATATGGATGACTGGCTTGAGTAATCTTCCTCTTAGTCTTTGCATTGACACCATCAGGAAACTTGAATTCATTCAGATAATTCCAAATATCTATGTATTCACTAGGGATTGTGTCAAGGGATAACAATGTTGCATCTGGGAAATCATCATCATCACAAGATGAACCTAAACCATCATAGGCTCGAGAGAGTGCATCTGCATTGACATGCTTCTTTCCTAGCCTATCTATAATATCAAATTCAAATTCTTGTAGCAAAATTATCCATCTTGTTATCCTCCCTGATGGGTTAGGCTTATTTATAATATATTTTAGAGCCTGATGATCTGTTACAACTATAAATTTCTTCCCTAGCAAGTAATTTCTAAACTTCTTTATAGTAAAAATGATAGCTAGAGCCTCTTTTTCAATTATAATATAATTTACCTCAGCACTGCTCATTTGTCTGCTCCCAAAGTAAATTGGATGATCATTCCCATTTTCATCTTTTTGGCTCAGAGTACTTCCTAATGTTGCATCTGAGGCATCAGTATACACAATGAATGGCTTGCTCTAATCTGGATTCTTTAAAATAGGTGAAGACACCAAAGCTTCCTTCAGTTGTTCAAAAGCTTCATGCGCCTTATTTTTCTGGTTCATAAGTAACATCCTTCTTCAAGAACCGGGTTAGTGGCTGTGTAATCTTTGAGAAATTCTTGATGAACCTTCTATAGTAACCCACATGGCCTAAAAATGATCTCAACTTACTTTTATTCATAGGAAATGGTAACTCTTTGATTTTGAAACTTTATCGGATCGAGTACAATACCATCTCTGGATACAACATGCCCTAACAAAACACCTTTAGAACATCCAAAGACACACTTTTTAGGGTTTAGTGAGGCTTGTGCTTCATCTAACCTTTGAAATGTTGTCTCCATCTAGTGCAGGTGGTCCATCTTGCTCCCATAGATGCAAAAATCATCCAAAAATACTCTGATGAAGTTCCCAATGTAGGGTTCAAACACCCTATTCATCAAGCGTTGGAATGTTGCTGGAGCATTACACAACCCAAAAGGCATAACTCTATAAGAAAATATTCCCCAAGGAGTGGTGAACGTGGTCTTCAACTGATCTTTCTCTGCTATACGAACTTGGTTGTATCCACTATATCCATCAGCAAAACTATAGCACTCCTGGCCAGCTACTTCGTCCAAGATCTGATCTGAGAATGGAAGAGGGTAATGATCCTTCTTTGTTGCCTTGTTGAGCTTCCTATAATCAACACAAATGCATAGTTTCCCATTCTTTTTTATTGAGATCACAATGGGAGAAACCCATTCTGAATTCTCCACAGAAAATATGAATCCTACATCAAGCAACTTATCTATTTATTCTTTTACAGTCTTGAAAAATTAGGATTCATTCTATATGGCATTTGCTTTATGGGCTTAGCACCATCTACCAGCTCAATAGAATGTTCTACCCAACTTACTTGATGGAGTTCCTTGTAATCAAAAGTGAATAGGTGTATGTACCTTTGAAAGAGCTAGAGGTAGGATTCCTTCTCACTCTCCATCACAACATCACCAATCTTTATTTGTTGGAGACGATCATCAATTTCTTCTTCAGATAATTTTATGGGTTCATGAGTCGGTGTGACTGGAAGGATATCCATGACCGAAACATCAACCTCACTTTCTTCATCTTCTGTGTCCACTTCACTAGTACTAGAGTAATCAGAGGATGTCCAATCATCAGTTTCATCACTTGAATCCACAGTTCTACCTTATGATGTCGAGGGATCACATTTATCTTCACCCTCTCTCTACCACGTCCAAGTGTCATGAAGCCTTCATTCCAGTAGTTTCTTGCATGAACTCTCCTTAGCCATGGCCTTCCCAACAACATTGGGTACACAACAGTACCATTTTTCATCACCTGAAATTCTACCACACATACAACACCCATAATAGATATTGCCACATTTGAAACAACACCTTATGGTTTATTTTTTCCTTATTTAATGACCTTAACATAAGTGTTGAGGGGCGTGATCAATTTTTAAACCCAACATATTCATTATAGACTCGGTCATTACATTAACTGCAACACCTCCATCAACTAAGACATCATGAATTGAAATACCATTACATAATACCTCAGCTTGTGGAGTGTAAGGATCCACCTCTACCTCCAAAACAGGTACCTCAACCTCCTTACTTTGTCGAGCATTGAGTCCACTTCACAGCTCCCACCTCTTCTCAAAAGACATAGCCAGAAGTTGACCATATGTAATATTTGCAGGCCTTTTGGATAGATCTTCTAAGATGGAGTATGGTCCTTGTCCCTATGAAATTAGAAAATCCTGCACACCCAACTTTCTTCTCCTATGTTTCTTACTAGTTTCTCCTTTCATCTTCTTAGGATCATTTCCATCTTGGTTATCTTTTTCTTTCTTTATTTTTGTTACAAACACATCTACTTCATTATTTATGCTCCTATCTATTACATCAAAATAATTCACAGGTGCTTTTCTTTTATCATTATCTCTTGTACCAGATGTAGAAGCTCTATCTGGACAATTATACTTATAATGACTCTTTTTATGAAAACCATAACATACAACTTCAGTTATATTTCTTTTTGGACCTCTATCTCCTCCCTGAGAACTAAATTCCTTTCCTTGAAGAAGATTAATAGTTAATTGACCCATCTTCTTGAGCAGATCTTCATACTCAGTAGATGTACTAGGGAAAATATTTATGCTCACCAAGAGTGGTTGTGGATTCTGGACCAAAGGTGTTGGTGTAGGCTCTACCTTAGCAACAATTTCTTTGGGCTCCTCTTCCATAATTTCTTCTTTCCTTCTTACAATCTCCTTTTCTTGTTCAATGGTAGCCGGGCGGTCATACTTCACTTGTTTTCTGATCTCTGGCTTCATCCCAAGAATGAAGTACTTACAGAGGATATTATCCATGCCATTCATCAACCCATCCGCTAATCCTTCCTTCCAGATCTAGGCATCGAGCTTCCTCCTTAGCTCTAGAACATGAGCATGATAATCCCTTATCTTCTCCTTCTCTCCTTGGGATAGCTTTGTGATATCGATCATGAGATCTGCATATTTCATTGTTCACCAAATTCTTCAAGAAAAATTTCAGTTAATAAATCCCATGAGTTTTTTACATTATCACCTAGTGTTTCAAACCACCTACGGGATGAACCATCCAAAAAGGTAGGAAAAATTTAGTCCATTGTTCCCTTCTTATGAGGCCATTACAAATGCAAGATCATTTAAACTCTTGAATGAAAGAGGAAGCATCTTCATTAGATTGGGCTGAAAAAATAGGAATCTTCCCCATTTTTAAAAGTAACCACAGTGAAATACCAATTCACAAGTACAATTAGTAAGACTTATGTGCACAAATAATTAGACTCACTACAATAGAAAGTGACTTTACACCTTTCTACAGTAAAATAGGAATGACCACGGTAAAACTTGACTTACTGCGGTAAAAACTGACTTTACTGTGGTAAACACTATTCACGGTAAAAAGTGAAGTTACTATGGTAAATACTATTCACGATAAAAAGTAAAGTTACTGTGGTAAATACTATTCATGGTAAAAAGTGACTTTACCATGGTAACTACTATGCACAGTAAAAACAAGGTTACCCTCCAAATGATTTCTGACTAAGTGGGAATATTTCTCTAGAAAATCCACCAACGAGGAATGGTCCCGGCAACGGAACCAAAATGTCATCACCAATCCAGCACTATGATAATTCTCCACTAGGAACTCCTCGTGCTATGATTATTTACTAATGCATAGCCTTTAGTTTGGTGGATGTAATCTGGAAACATAACACAAGAATACCATAGACTATGATACGAAGGAATAATGAAAAATCTGAAAATATAGGTGTAAATTATAATATCAACATGAAATTGTTACAATCTCACCCATGAGGTACTTCAAGTGTTACTGACTTCACTTGCCTTCCAACAATAACTATGGGAGAAACTTCACAATGGATTCTTTAACACACCTTCTAAATGATGGCTTCCTTTACACACTTACTCATACAATATTTCTCACTACCTCCCTCTATCCTAAATGAGAGGGGTGTCCTCTTTATTTATAGGAATTCAAGCTTATCCACCCTATCTCTAAGATAGGATAGGAAATCTCTTCCGGCCAATCATATTCCATGCCTAAACTCTTGCCTTTACATGTAGGCTTATCTTCTAAGATAAGATAAACCTTATCATCTCACATGGGTTCCACCTTTTTAGACTTTTCCACAAATAAAATACACAAAATATTTATGACATCACTCTTTGTCCTTATTACAAATATAATATTTCTAATTCCTAATCATGTAGACCCTACTTCTCTACTTACCCCAACTTTGACATTTTAACATTACCGGACCACTTACAACAAATATTTACTTTTTACAACATTCCTATTGTACTTTGATTGTTACCGTACTCTACTTTATTGGCGGCACCGTACTGACGCGCCGTTATCTTCTATCAGACACCACTACTAATCATACTTAACAACATCCTATTCCTAATACATACATAATAAAATATAAAATTACGGAGGAAAATTTTAATGTTGACAACCTCTCCTCTACCATAGCCGATAGTGCTAATATGGTAGGAGGAGCAGTGAGAGGCCCGGCATTGATTATGTCGGGGTTACCGATAGATACAGCAAGTGGTGGGCGACACATTTGTGGCAAGACCACCGAGGTTGAGGAAGCCATATTTAGCCACCATCACAAAGTGCGAGAGGGACACCATATATAGGGCGGTGATGACTCTAATTACACAATTGTGTATAGTGTAGGGGGAGTAGTTGATAGGCTCAAAGGCACAGTTTCTATTTTGCAGGCATAGGTGGCCTCTCTAAAGGCCCAAGTAGCGTAGGGATAGGTACCACACATGGTGGAGATGGGGATGGGGTGCAAGTGGCAGCCTTATGGCACAAATTATAGGTTTACAGGCTAGTTGGGCCACATGCACATGCATAGGTTGTGACTCTTCGAGCCTAGATATAGGCGGGGGTAGAGACAGGTCCCTTAGGGCAGTACATGCACAGGGGACGGGGTCCCTCGGGACATGCACAAATAGGGGGCAGGGTCCATCAGACAAGTACCACAAGGCAAGACAGTGGTCCTGAGAGATAGGTATAGGGGTCAAGGATGATGGCACCACCATATACTGATTACCGATATGTAGGTTTAGGGATTCCTTAGGAAAGGTTTGGTATTATCAGGATATTTTGATGGCCACAAGGATAGATTTTCTATCCTATGGGAAGTATAGAGCACAACAGCCTTGAGTGAGAGGACCAAGTCACGTACCCATAGTGTAGAGAGCACAGGGGGCCATCAAGCCTCGAGAGCAGGGTCGGTGCGAGGCTACTAGTTCACAAAGATGGCCAGCCCTGGGTGAGGTACCAGAGATCGGCCAAGACCGATGATGGGTGATGAGATTCTAGTTAGGCGTTACGCACTTGAGCGAGAGGAGGAGGAGGAGACAGGTGAGATAGATATGGAGGATATCCAGCATGGTGATGTCTGATAGCCGTATGTACCTCCTGTTTTGTATAGTTGTTTATTTTATATATATACCGGCCTACGTGCTAAAGAGAGTGAGGATGTACATGAGAGTTTTGAGATTTTTGATGATATACCGGCTGCGTGCAAAGATGGTGAGGATGTACATGAGGATTTTTGAGATTATTGGGATATATGTTCATATGTATTTTTATATAGACTATCGATTGATAGATGATGGTTTTATATAGTATGGATGGTTTACATGTTGTAATTTACAATTGTTGTATATAGATCGGTGGAAATCAAGTGGATGAGGCCTTGTAGGCCTAGCGAAGTTAGGTCTTTTCAGGCATGATGGAGTCAAGTCATAGGAATAGATTGAGTCAGGGTGTTATAGGCATGGATTGAGTCAAGTCATAGGCATGGATTGAGTCATGTCTAGTTTAGGCATGGATGGAGTCAGGTTGGTTTAGGCATGGATCGATTCATGTCTGCTTTTAGGCATGGATCAAGTTTATAATGCATTAGTTTGTGCAATCAATGATGGTTTGGATCATGTTAAGATGATTTGTAGGAAAATGTATGATTATGGTAAAGAAATTGTAGACATGATGAAATGAATGTATGAGTTATGATGGTAAAGATGTGTAGCATTTGTTGCTTGTTTGGTTTAATTTCTGATTGTTGATATAGAAAGGAAACTAACTAGGGTAGAATGTGAATAGGAAAGGGGGGAATTGGTTAGGGTAGAGAGTGGCCGAGCTAACCTCCAAGGGATCCATGCCCTCAAAGTGCTTCCTATATTGTCCCAACGAAAAGGGACCTCAGGATGATGTAGTTCTCCCATAAGCTAGGGAAGATTAGGGTGAAATAGCAGAATGGGTTGATAGGTGCTAGGCATGGGTGATGTAGGTCATAGGAATGATTAAGTTTAGGTTGTAGGCATGGTTGAGTGATTTTTAAATACAGTGTCGAGGATCTGGTCTTGTATAGGATAATCAATAAGTAATGAGGAAGGTGAATGGTAAGAGGTGGTAAAGATTTGCTTAATTTATAAAGACCCTAATGATTCTATCATACCCCATATGGGCTTATGAACGTAAGACCCCACAGGACTTGCATAATGGACTATTCTAAGGGTGAAGAAAAGTCACATGATCACGAAATGTCACGTTTGTGGCAAGTCCCTTGAGTAATGAGGAATTTAGGTGAAAAAGGAAAGGAGGTGAGAATGGGAGGTTTAGCGTAACTTAGTGTACGACGACATGTATTTCGGAACAAGAAACCCAGAATCCAAAATAGGAAAGTCCACTTTGTTTGTTTTTAATATACTGATCAATGCGGGAAGTCTATATGGGATGGGTATATTATCTCCTTGAGGTCTTTGTGAAGTTGATCGATGTGGGAAGCTTCTGAATATTTATTATATGTTTGTAATGACTGTATATAGTTGTCCTTCAAGGGAGAAGTCTATTGATAGTGGTAGAATATAAAGAAGAGATGTCCCTTTTGAGGGAGTCATCTTTTGTTGGAAGTTTGACTCAAGGAGTGGTATCCCTTTTTGTTTTTAGACGTTTAAGTCATGGACAAGACTATAGAGGATGATTAGGTTCTTTTTTAGAAGACAAGACCATAGCACACAAAGATTAACTGTGAAGAGGAGGTTTTGAGTGATGAATGACCATGGGATTCCATATTGAAGAAGATAAAAAGTATCCATGAGAATCATGTTATGAGTAGAGCCATGGTACTCATATTGAAGACAAGGCTAAAAGGTGACGGGTAATCACATGATTCTTGTTTAGTCGTGGATCCTCAAAATGGGTAATATGGAAGGTGAACAACGCTCAAGGGATGAGTGATCAATTGACAGAAAGTGATATAGGACTTGATATCAACAATAGAATGGTTGAAGATGCAAGGCATTAAGGGGCTCAGGTTCGGTTTACCTTTGAGTGAAGATAAACAATAAGCACTTAATCCATAGGCATGGGTAATGATATAGGGTCCAAGCTAATTAGGAGAAAAATTTTCCCCCGTATTTACTTTTCTCCTCTTTGGTTACATGTTGATTTTCCTTCAGGATGAGGTCATCGACCTGAAAAGGTTCATTCATGAACACGTTTGTCATAGGCACATTTGATATGTTTTTGGTAGATTTGGAGATGGTCAAGAGCATTGAGATGGAATTCATCTAATAATTCAAGTTACGCCAAATGATCCTGGAAAAAGTCATCATCGTTGAGCATGTCTTGTAGTGATATGTAGAGAGATGAAATTTGTACTTTGAGAGGTAAGACATCCTTAGTACCGTAGACTAGAGAAAAAGGGGTGGCAGCAGTTGAAGTGTGAATACTAGTGCGATAAGCCCACAAGGAAAAAGGAATGTGCGTATGCCAATCTTTCCCAGTATTGTTGACTACCTTCATAAGAATTTTTTCAAGGTTTTATTGGTGGATTCGGCTTGACCATTGGTTTGTGGGTAATAAGGTGATGAGAAACTAAGTTGGATGCCAAAAGCATCACATAGTTTGCGTAGGGTTTTGTTTTTGAATTGTTTTCCGTTATCAATGATAATGCGGTGAGGGACACCAAAACGACAAATGATGTGATGGTTGATGAATTCACATATTTTCTCAACTTTGGTAGAAATGAGGGGAATGGCTTCTACCCATTTAGTGTAATATTCAGTATTGGTTATGATCCATTGGTGGCGTTGGTAAAAATGGGGTTGATTTCTCACCACAAGATCCAAACCCCATTGAGAGAAAGTCCAAAGGTCTCGTGTGACCTGTAAGGCATGACTAGGTGTGTGATGGAGATTATAATGTTGTTGGCATTTCACGTAACATTTGACATAATCACAACAGTCATGGTTGAGGGTTGATCAATAATAGCCTAGGTGAAGAATGTGTTTTACGAAAGTGAGACCACTAAAGTGACCTCCACAAATTCCATCGTGGACTTCCTTAATGGTGTAAGGAATTTCAGAACTTGTAAGGCATCGTAAGAGAATTTGTCAAAACCACGTTTGTAAAGAAGACCACCCATGATGACATAACGGGAGACACTTTTAAGAAAGGCACGTTGTCCATTACGAGTGAGATCAACATGGGTAGAATGGAAAGGAAAGATAGTTTACATATTTCTTATACCAAAGGTCACGTGGGTTAGGGGCAATGGTTCTAATGGAGTAAAATTTGAGGGGTAAATAAGAGGGTGATTATAGAATTTGTATGGTGAAAAAATATTTTAGAGTCAACGGGTGAAGCAGGTATCATAGAAGCCAAGTAGGCCATGATATCCACAAATTTATTAGTAGAACGTGGGGTGGTTTGAAGTGCATAACAGTCAAAGGTGGTCAAAAGTATGTCTACATGATGCTTATACTTTTGAAGTATCTCATTATGACACTGGTATATACCATTGACTTGGTTTATGACCAACTGAGAATCACCAAATATGTTGATTGACTTAACATCTAAGGCATAAATATCCTGAGACCCAATACGAGTGCTTCATATTTAGCAATATTGTTTGTACAATCAAAATCAAGTTTGAAAGAAAAAGGCATAGGTTCACCATCAAGTAGAATGAGGATAACACCAACCCCACCCCCATGCTGACACTTGGAGCCATCAAAGAAGAGTGTCATTTGGTAAGTGGGTTCGTCCAAGGAAAGGGTAGTTATAGACTCATCTGGGAAGTCAAAGTTAGAGGGTTGATTCCTAGAAATAGGTGCATCAGCCAATTGGTCGAGCGATAGCCTAGCCCTTGATGGACTTTTGATGGATGAATTCGAGGTCGAGGTCAGCCAAAAGCATAATCCAACGTGCGGCACGTTGATTTTGATAAGGTTTGGCATACATGTAGTGTAATGGGTTAGTATTAGTAATGACGAAGGTTTTATGGTTGAGTAGGTAATGGCAGAGTTTGGTGGTGATAAAAACTAAGGCTAGGCAAAGTTTTTCAGCATGGGTATATCTAGTTTCATAGTCAAGAAGGGTATGACTTATGTAATAAACCACTTTCTCTCGGTGTTGGTCATCGCGATGAGCGAGCATGGAACCTAGAGAATGGTCAGTGGTGAAAAATATATAGGTAGAAGGGTTGGTCATCCTTAGGAGGAATGAGCACTGGTGGTTGAAGGAGGTATTGTTTTAAGGCTTCAAGGCTTTATGGCATTCATCATCCCATTTGAATGAAACGTCTTTCTTGAGAAGATGATGGAATGGTTGACAACGGTTGGAAAGTCTGAGATAAAATGATGAATTGATTACAACTTTCCTTGTAGGCTGCGAAGTTGATGGAGATTAGTGGGTGGCGGCATTTCAAGAATATCCTTGACTTTAGTAGGATCACTTCTATGCCACGCAAAGAAACAATGAAACCTAGGATTTTTCCAGAAAGTACCAAATATGCACTTCTTTGGTTGAAGACGAACACAATACTTGATGAGGCGGTCAAAGATGACTTTAAGAATGGGCAAGTGTGTTCGGTTCAATGTTTGGATTTGGAAAGTAGATCATCAACATAATCTTCCAATATGTGATGCATGATGTCATGGAAGATGTAAGTCATGGCTTGCTAATATGTAGCACTAACATTTTTTTAGGCCAAAAGGCATGACTCGATAGCAGAAAGTCCCCCAAGGGGTGATGAAGGAAGTCTTGTGTTGATCCTCGGGAGCTAGTAATATTTGATTGTAGCCCAAGAAACCATCCATGAGTGATAACATTTCATGGCCAGCGTGATGAGATCAACTAGTTGGTCAATGCCTAGTAGTGGGAAATCATCTTTGGGACAGTGAGGTTTGAGGTCACAGAAATCCATGCAAATGTGAGTCCCCTTATCACCTTTGTGATAGGAACGATGTTAGAAATCCATTGGGGATAATCAATGGGTAGAATGAAGGAAACCGAGAGAAGGCATTGAAGCTCTTCTTTGACCAAAAGAGCAATGTGAGGATGCATTTTCCATCTTTTGTTTGATGGGTTTGGCATCAGGAATGGTTACGATATTGTGAACCATGATTTTGGGTCAATACTGGGCATATCGGCATAGGACTAGGAAAATGCATTGCTATGGTCCAAAGGAAAGAGGTGAAGGCTTCTTTTAGTAGCATCTAAGGATTGGCCATCTTTAGAATGTGTGGTCATCTGAGTATTAATGTTGATTTCGATGGTCGATTCATTCAACATGGTTTACGTCTCTAGAGGGTAACGACCGATGAATATAAGAGTCTTCTGCACCAAGGTAGGTGAGGATGGACTCATCATCCTAACATTGAATGACATTAATTGAAGGCGTATCATCATCGATCATGTCAGGATACAGGAATGGGAGAGAAGAGGGAGCCTCGCCATCACGTTGATAGGTCAACGGGTCCCAGGGAAATGGTGTTTACAAAAAAAAAGTTAGGAGGAATAGATTCAGGATCTATGGACTCTATGGGTGAAGATGGTAATGTGGGTGAATGAGAGGGGAATATTTCTCATCCTAGATAAGGTCGACATGCGAACCTTCTTAGAGGATGGAGTGTCAAAACCAATGCCACTATGGTCATTGTGTTTACAGAGGTACAGAAATGATGACATATGGCGGCTTGTTCATTAAAAAACTCGAAAGCCAAATCCTTTCCACGTGCACCGGTGGAGGAAAGTGTGAGTGAAGCGGTGGTTAGTGAGGGAGTGTAGGTCGATGAAAATGGTTGGGTTTGGGATGGAGGTTCGGGTTTATAGGTGGCCATATCAAGTCCCCCATATGTTAGGTTAGTGCGAAGGTGGGGAGGGCCATAAGGAAAATGTCACCGATGCGGATGTCATAATTGGGGTGTTGACGTAGATTCCCATACTCTTGTGGGGTGAGGAAGGTATCAATATTGTATAGGTGGTATTCCCCAGAGTGAGTGAGGCATTGAAAAACACCTTCTAAGGGATCAATAGTTGGTATGTGGGTAGTGGGTATAGATGGCTCACTAGATGATGGGGAAACAAGGGCACCAGTGGTAGAGGCTATAGCTATAGTGGGGATAACAAGGTTAGATGCAGCAGAAGTAGTGGAAATTTTGGTGGATGGGCTCATGGGTGAAGGTGAAGTGGTGATGGTGGTGGATGCCTTGACCAGTACAAGCACATCATTGGGTCGATATAGCATGTTACAGGTCTTGAAAGGTGAGGGGTCGGCAGGGATGGTGTAATTATGTCCCTCATGTTCAAATTTGAGGCATCGATGTAAAGTCGAAGGGACACAACCCATAACATGGATCCAAGGTCAGCCAAGCAGCAAGTTATACTGGAACTCCCCTTCTAGGACATAGAAAAGTTTTGGGATGGTGCGGGGACCTACGCGGACATGGAGAACAATGGTACCTAGGTAGAGGTCATGGCATCATTGAAGGAATGCAACATAACAAGGGTTACCATGCATGCAATTGGTAGGTATTTCATTTGGTCATATGCATGGGAGGAGATGATGTTAATACTAAGCACCACCATCGATCATAACGCATCATATGCATATATTATCGATAAAGACAAGATGAAAAGAGTGGGGTCGGGGTCATCGGACTAGAAGGGAGTGATCTCTTCATCTAAAAGCTAGGGGTGCCACTTGGTGAGTGGGTGGAGGTGTAGAGGAAGGCGAAGACCTAGTGAGAGAGGCTACGTGGTGAGGGGTAATGATGGAGGCTATGGGTGTGGGGTCATTTGGTAAGACTTTATAGATTGAAGGACCTCCATGAGGGCTTGATGATGTGACTCTGAGGTTTGGATGAGGTCATATAAAGACATTTTGAGGGGGATTGGTGTAGTTGTTTTAGCATTGTGTGATGTGTGACCCCATCGAAATAGGATATGCAGGACCTCGAATGATGACTTTGGGTATGGGTGTGGATGGTATGTTGGGTATAGGGTTGGTTGATGGGCCAATTGATTTTCCTTTCCCTTGTCTTTCTGAGCACGGGTGGCAATGTTGATCATGTTAATCTGAGGGGAGGTGGATGAAGAGGGTGTGTCATGGAAGGTATAGTGGCATGAGGGACAAAACCCTAGTGGGGATACGATCCTTGTGAAATGAGTAGGGCGCATTGGCATTTTGGTGGTGGTTTGGCCAACTCTCTTATACGAACCATGTTAATCTCAAATCTTGGGGATGGATCAAAGAGTTGTGGGGGTGGAGATCTTGGTCATTGAGTAGGTAATGGGAGAAGATCTATGGAAATTGGTGAAGGTGAAATGGGGTCCTCATCAAGAAGATCATCATCATCAAAATTTTCTTCGAGAGGACATAATTGGACTAGGGTTTTTAAGGCCTTATAGTTCTCTACATCGTGTCCTAGCACACGATGGTAGGCACAAATTTTGGTTTCATCAAACCCTTTTGGTTTGGGTTTGAGTGGGTCGTAAGGTCTAAGAGGTGGTAATGTGATGACAAAAGTTTCGAGGAGATTGGTTAGGATTTTTTGCATAGGACCTTGCTAGTGGATCACAATGGGAGGTGAATGTGGGTTTGGGTATAGGTATGGCTGATTGTGGAGGAAGAGTCTTTACAAGAGGGGAGTAGGTTGGGCCACTAGTTTGGTGTGTGGTGTGGTCTTAGGTGTTGGTCGTATCTACTTGGGTAGGGGTAAGGTAGAAGAACTGGTGATGGAAGGTTTGGTTGGTTTAACTACCTTATTGGAGGGTAGCAAATTTTTAGCTTTAGGTTGCATCTTTTTGGGTAAAGGTGATACGGGCGTATGAGATGTGGAGGAAAATATATGGTGGAAGAGGGTGGGTTACCCATGGGGGTAACCGAGGTGTTGTGGAGGTAGGTGGTGTGGGTTGGGCAGGAGGCATGAGTGAAAGGGAAGAAAGTGTCATGGGTAGTGAAGAAGTTATTGATGGTAGTGGAGGTATGGGTGGTAAGAAGGTTACGGGTGAGGGTGGAAGTTGTGTGGGTCACTTGGGTATATTAGAGGTCTGTGATGGGGAAATGGGTTGTTGCACTCTTGGTTTACCGATGGATGGGGGTTTCTTGGCTAGGGTCGAGGGGTGAGGTCCTAGGATGGATGGAAGGGGTGAAGGTGATAATGGTGTGGTAGGCAAGTTGGTGTATGAGGTCTAGGAGATTGGATCTTCTTTTTAGGGGCCGGTTAAGTTTGGTGTTAGTTTTGGAAGATGTGGCTAAATCTAATTTGATGGGTGGGTGAGTAAGGCTAGTTGTCGGTATGACCCCTAAGGTAGTGATAGGTTTAGGTAAGGGAGATGATATAGGCGTGGGTTTGGGTGTAGATGTATGTTGGGCTATGGGAAGAGGTGTGAGTTGGGCCATGAGTGGTGTCATGGAAGGTATTGCAATAGTTGTGGTTGTGTTTGGTTTGGTTGCATGAAACACTTTTGGATAGATAGTGGAGGTGTCAGTGAAGTGACAACTGCATTTGTGTTGAAACAGAAGTAGAAGGCATCCCCAAAGTAAGGCTCTATCGACATAGTCCAGGTGATCGACCAAGCATGAAAATGGTGTTGTTGTAAGTGGGGCCATGTGGATCGAGTGGAAATCCCCATAAAATGTGTTTGAGATACAAGGAAATGGCTAGCCTCGGACTCTGTGGGTAAGAGAGCCAAAGCAGATCAACAGGATCTTGAAGGTCCGATGGTGAAGGGTCATCAAAAGACACTGGTACTTCTATAGATCCTCATGGGTAGAGGAGAGGATGGGCCAGCCAAAGTGGACTCTCCTTGTGTTGGTGTAGGTGGTGGACCTGCATCTTCTATGAGTAGGAGAGGTGCCACTGACAACTGCTTAGAAATTTTGAGGGGTCAAAGGTGGCGTGCTTGATTATAGGCTCTTCCATGGGTGAAGGGGAAAATGAAGGGGTTCCTCTGTGGGTAGAGGAGTAGATGAAATAGATTCTTGTGCAGTGTAGGTAGGGGAGCTCAGGGCTAAGATTTCATCTATGGAAGGAACATGAGGCAATTGGGAAGCAACTGGTATGTCATCAAAATAGCATGGACCTCACGGACATTGCTATCATTGTTTGAGGTATCACCAACTTGGTTGGAAGATGGGGCATGATTAGGGAATGGCTTCTTGAAGATATGTAGGTTTTGGTTAGTGGGTGCATTCGGGCTATCCAAGACTAGATCTCCATTGTCTAACATTTCTTGGATGATATTCTTGAAGGTGATGCAATTATTGTCACTATGACCTTTGACACGATGATAGTTGCAAAATTCATGTTCCTTATACCATGTGGGCATGGGTCACTCAAGATCAAAACCAGTATGTGGTTTTATAGGTGGAAGGGTAATGGCACCAACCTTAACAAGATTTTCCAAAATGGAAGAATAAGATTCTCCTATGGAAGTGTACTTTCATTGTTCTCATCTGAACTGGAAAGCTTGGATAGGAGAGATTAGAAGGAGGTTTGGTTGGGTTTGATTGATGAGGGGGCCAGCCTTGAGAATTACATTGGTAGACCCTTTGGGTTTTGAATAGTTGTTTTGGGGTTTTGAAGATGAAGAAGCATCATTTGATTTGAACGTGATGTTCTTGTTACAAAGTTGAATCTTCTTTTCTTCGATAGCACAAATTTCCAATTTCCGTGCCATGGTGAATGCCTCGTCAAAAGTGTGAAAGGTTTGCACCTGCAGGGTTGGTGAGATGTGTCTAGCACAAGCCCAGTAAATAGCTCTATAAGTTCAGTTTGAGGTAATTAGAATGTGAGCTAATTAATTAGGTTGTGCCAACGTGACAAAGTCAGCGATAGACTCATCGTCATACTGTCATGTGGAATAAAGATCAGTCATGGTAACCTTCTTAACAATGTTGATGGAGAAGTGATCTAGGAAGGCTTGGGCTACTTGATTAAATGAGTAGATGGAGTGTCTTGGTAGCCCATTGTACCAGTCCAATGCAGGTCCTATCAGGGACATTGGGAAAGTCCTCAAAAGTAAAGCGTCATCATGGGAAATCAGGTAACACCCATGTTTAAAGGACCACAAATGTTGTTGTGGGTCTTCTTTTCTATTGAAGCGGTTGAATTTTGGCATTTCCCAATGTATGGGGTATGGTCGAATAGGAATGGATGGGTGAATAGGCTCATTACAAATTTCATCATAGGTGAGGGAATTGCATGAGCCGAAAACCGATGCTTCTAGTGTTTGCATCTTTTCCATCATCAACTTGATGAGGTCATTGGTAGGTTGTGATGGAGGGACACCTCCTGTGGCATAAGGGGGTAGATATTGAACCTGATAGGGAGGTTGAGAATAGGGAACCGACATAGAAGGCACATATCTAGAATGGGTGACAGATGAGATAGGGGGTTGTTGATAGTATGTGTATGTAGGTGGGATGGTCATCATGACTCTAGTAGCGATTGGGGGTAGTGTTTGTGGGATGGAGAGGATAAGATTCTGGAATGGAGTAGGGGTCACCGACACCACAGGGTGGTTGTGTTACAATGGGTATTTGTGAGACAATGGGTGTGGACTGGGCTATGGCTTGGGTGGTCGATGAGGGGACAACATATATGACATGCGCGAGTGATACTATAGACACATAGTCATGGTGGGTATGGGTCCTAGCTGCAAACTACCGGGGTGAAGCAGGTGAGGGTAACACCGCATTATTAGGGGCTGATGCAGAAGCAAGAATAAGGGTAGGAGAGATGGATATAAGCATGTCGTATATCAACTGACTTGAGGAGTCTCGGGTGGAAGAGTGGGAAAGGTAGAACTATAAGGCCGTGGATTCTGATCAAGGAGTCATGTAAACTCTTCATCACCTACAAAAATGGTGGTAGGTAAGGTTGGATCCATGGGTGATAGGATGGAAGGTGGTGAGGGACTAGGTGGGAGTGGTTGATGACTAGCATGGAATATGAGGGTGTTAGTCTAGCTGCAAGTCAACACCATGTGAACAAGTGTTGACCTAGTAAGACTGTATTCTGTAGATGACATAGAAAATAGTAGAAACAGAGAATAATGGGGTCCTGAGGTGAATCTAGTCAATGTCTAGATTTTGAAAATCAAACATAGGAAACCGAAAACCGACGATGGTCGAGTTGACGATGATGAATTGAGGGCCAACCGATGATGGTTATTGAAACCGATACAGTCACTATGGAAGAAAACCAGTCTCAAAGAATGAAACAGAATGTTGGATGTGTACTGGGAAAATTGTGTATGATAATAGGTATCAATAGGGGAGAAATATGATGATGCCCTGAGGGCCAGAAATAGAACAAAAAGAGTGATGAAGGCTATTCTAGGTAAAGTAACTAGAAATCCAGAAGCCAACACCGTTAGGGTTTAACTCGATGATGGTCAGATGTGAACCGGTGGACGGTGATGGTCGTTTGGACGACGTCGTGATGACTGAAATTAGAAAGAAATGAAGAAATTGGGTTTTGTGAATTAAATTAAGTGAAGAATCAAACTCAAACCTAAGAATGAGGAGATGGGGCCTTGACACACTCAAAAAAGTTAGAATACTCCAACTATGATGGTGGAGTGTGTAAGGAAGAATAAAAATGGAGAGTCGTAGTCTCACACCTCAAAACACAAGTCAAGAAGAACGCTAAGAAAAAGCACAATCCTAATAGTGATTTTCTTATGTTTGTTTAGCTTATGCTATTTAGAATGAATGTGTGTATTTAGAACAAAATTTTTTTGGTTAGGAAGGCATCCTACGAAGAAGGATATCTAAAAGGAGAGGTTTCAGGTATGTTATGGTGGGGGTGGGCCATCCTTTGAGATGATGACTCAACAGAGGCAACGAGCTGGGAGTACCTGCCAATCTGATCGTGTGATCACGAAAAGATGTTCCCGGTAAGATGTTGTTTAAGAAAGATGTGTATATTTCAAATTTTGTGCAAGTTTGGTAAGAGAGAGAGAGAGAGAGAGAAAATGTGCTTTCTACGATTCTTTGTGTCAACCATCAACTGGGCATGACTTCCAGCATATAGGTTGCCCTCATTTTAATGTGATCTAAATGCAGAAAATCAAATGTAATGCAACCAATTTTAAGCCCAAATCAAAGATTATGTTCGATGACAAAAAATGGTGAATAGGAGAGGGTATGCTCTTTCACTAAATGCAAAAATCAAGAAGAATGGTTCTTTTTAAATGCACCAAAAGAAAATGTATCCTTTAGAGAAATTAGAAAGAAGAGAAGATTACCAAGGAAAAGATTAATGTGTGAGCTTTTTGAAGGGAAACAAACACACAACTTTTTCCTAGGAATGAATAAAATGCAATAGAACCCCTGATGGGTCCCACCAGGCATGCCAAAATGTTTCACCATTTTCTTTACCTTTTGAATGATAAAACAAATAAGGGTAAGGGCTAAGGATGAATACATGTTAAATTTTGGTCGGTTGATGGTTGTTGCGCATGCATTCTGACTTCTTGATCCAGTGCCGATTGTGAGAGCTTCCTTTTGGCTAGGAGGAACTACCTGTAATAGAAAACAAGACCAAAAAAGAGAAGTTAAATGATATATGACAATGGACTACCTAGTGTGTGCTAGATCCGAGAAGTGTGATACTCCTAGATGGTTGTCAATCCACTATTTAAAACAACTTAATGCGAGAAATAAGTAAATTCCTACTTGTAGTTGATATGATTTAGGTATCTCATTCAAGCACAATAAGAAAATCTAATATAACAGGCTAGGTTATAGTCAGATCTGAAGGGTAGGTAATTGTCAGGGTGTTAGAACTAGTCGGGTCGATTCTAGGTTGTTTGGTCAACTTGATAGAGGTTGTTGGCTTGTTATTTTGGGGAAAGGTATAAAACACAAAGACCAATGTCGGTCGAGTATACCGATGATGGTTATGATGGTCTGGTATGATAACCGGCGTTGGTAAGGTCGGGGTGTAAAGGAACTTGATAAGATCTAGTTATGGGGATTGATTAGGATCTAAAAGGAGGATGGAAGGATAAGGGAGAGGTTAGATAAAGGCCTCGGGTATGATCAAAGAATGGGTAATAGGTGAAAATGGTGATTTGGGGATGTGGGTAGAGGAAATGGTTTGAGTTATAAGCTAGAAAGAGATGGGGAATGACATGCAAAGTATAAATTGATGATAAAAATGAAAAATACTATTATACTAAATGGACAATGCTGGTAGAAATGTATACTTACTTGTTTATGTAGATGCTTGATGGTTGAATGGTGATGGTAGTTGATCGGAAGATGGTGTTTGGTATCATAGTAATATTTCCCGGAATGATTCCCATGAGTGCAAATGCTTTTATCTGTCCCGGTGATGGCTATGGATGTCTGATACATGAAAGATGTTGGTTCTACTTGCATGCAGCTCTCTTCTTGTCCTCTTACTCTCAGAATGTGCCAACCCAAAAAAAAGGTTGTTTGGGTGAATAAATGGTAACCGACAATGGTTTCAGTTGACTAGGCGTTCGGTTTAGTGTGACCAACGCATCGATTAAGGTGGGATTCCCTAGGTTTACTAAAATGGGTAGATCTTTCTAATTTCTTGGGCCTAGTTAGTTTTGTTCTCATGGATTAGAATGAAACTTCCCTTCTAATGAGCGGGAATGTGGTTAGAGAGATTTTAGGGATTGATTTTAGGGTTAGACCAAATCTTAGCTCATTAAGGAAAGTAAGACTTAGTTATTGTTATTTAAACATGCCAAAACATGCTAGGGTGAGGTAGGTCTAGGGTGAGGTGGTGGGGTATAAATTAATATAATTAGATAATAAATATTGTGAGGATATATATTAATTAATTAACCAAGGCATTACAAGTGAAGATCACGACCCATGCCGAGACATCACGTGCCAGTGAAGCATTGCAGCGAATCCTACCATCACTAAAGAGGAATTTCTTCATACACAAGACCCAAATCCCGCCTATCGGAAGGAAGTTTACCAAGAAACCATGGAAGTTTTAAGGAATTTTCGGGGTGATATACAGACTTAAAAGAGAAATCGTGGAAGATGGAGAAAAATAAAGCATCAGAGACGGTCCAAACTGATATAGATGACTTGATGGAAGTGTGTAAAATGTTGCTCCAGGAAAATATCATTCCATTGTTAGGGAGTTGGTTAAAAGGAAACACTCCGCATGTAAGTACTTGAGACCGGATGGAATTTCCTGCATGCGAATCTTCCTCCTCATAGCCTAGATTATGAAAAGGAAATCACTTTGAATGCTATTGTGGATGGGTGGCTATTGAGTAATATACTAATTGATATATGTGCGAGAAGTTAATGTTCTTACCTTAGATGCATGGGTACAAATGGGAAGACCCCCATTGCAGCCATCCTCTAATGTATTATTCATGGCTAATTGGACTAAGGCCACTCCCATCGAAGTTTTGAAAGATGCATCCATTACCATACAAGGAGCCAAGTTCACTAGAGACTTTGAAGTTTTAGCATTGGAAGAGTCAGATAGCTTCCCATCTCTATTAGGGTGTCCTTGGTGCTATGAAAATAATGTTGATATTCGGTTCAACAAGGGCTATATCAGTTTTGAAAACAAAGAGGAAAGATTTATTATCCCTTTAACAGATGGAAAATTTGCGCCCTATGTTGAGCCCTTAAGTGAAGAAGATCTGAATAGGATTTATGTATGCACCATCCGAGATCCAGAGATAATTGAACCAACCAAATAAGGACTAATTCAATGGGAGGATGCATAGTCTATTAGCGATACTACAAGTGTTTCTTGTGATAATTGGGCTCACAACACTTATGAGTTGGTAGGGCATGAAGTAAAGAGCATATTTCCTCGAGGCACAAAACCACGTTATGTCAGGAGGATAGGTAACAAATCAGTACCTTGTTACATAGGAGAAGGGGATCCCATGGTATTCCTACGTGCCATGGAAGAATAGTGGATAGACCCACTGAAAAGAAGAAATATGCTAGCATATACACTACTTGGGATAGCAACACGCTAGTGGGTGACCCATAGGGATATTCTTTTCGGGTGGAGTGAAATTAGGATTGCTCTTGCTACTAGGCTCCTCATGAGCAATGCACCTACTCAAATTTATACTTATCACAAAGTAGTCAACTTGTTCAACACCACGTTTAGAAGTGTGAGAGACTCTAGACAGAAGGGTAGGAAGCTTTACCAACTTCACTATGGTGCACAAGTTTTATTCCACTTTACAAGGTTGCATGTGCTTGGTATGTATATGCGTAACTCCATAGAGAAACTGGAAATTGGCATAAATTAATTGCAAGAATGGCCCAAACATTTAACTTCTTCTCTACAAAGCCTACGGTGGAAGAAACATTGAAAGTTATCAAGCAAGTAACTATGGGGGATAGTGCCAAGGCTGAAGAACTCCATCAGGAGTTATTAGATAAAGAAGACTCGGGGCACGTCTTGATGAAGAACCAAAGGCCAATGCAACATTAATTCAATGCACTTACCTTGAGAGAGAGAAAGGAAAAATGGTCTACTTAGTGGATGATAAAGAAGTAGATAATCTAGATGTAAACCATTCAATAGGGAAGCATGAGGTATTGGATGGTGCAGATAAGATCATGCGTGCCTATCATGAACCTATGAAGACAAAGTGGGTGAATATTAGAACAGATACTAAGCCTAAGGAAGCCATAATTGGAGACTATTGGTCAGACTCTAAAGTGGAAAAATCATAGAGTTATTAAGGGATTACCAGGACTTATTTCCTAGGGGTACCATGAACTTAAAGGCATGCATGAATCGTTAGGGGAGATGAAGATAAATATTAAAGAGGGTGCACACCCAGTTAGAAAGAGACCTTATAGAATGAACCTCAACTTGTGCGAAAAGGTCAAAGAAGAGATTGATAACATGTTAAATTATGGGATTATCAAGCCCTTGATGAGTCAAAATGGGTTAGTCCAATGGTGATCATTATCAAGAAGGATGGAAAAATTAGAATATACGTGGACTACAGGGAGCTAAATGAGGCATGTGTAACTGATCCATTTCCTACACTATTCACTGAGGAAATACTAGGAGTTTTAGGGTGTGAAATTTATTTGTTTACGATAGGTTCTCTCAGGTATCATCGTTTTAGATTGCCCAGGAGGATCAGAAAAGACTATGTTTACTACTGAATGGGGTAGCTTCACCTATACTATAATGCCTTTTGGTCTAAAAAATGCACCTGCTATATTTTTGCATAGTTGTCCAAGCGTTCAAGGAATTTATTCACAACTTCTTACAGGTATATTTAGACGATTGGATGGTGTATGGATTAGTTAAGGATCACTGTGAAAATCTACGCTTTATGTTTGAACAAGTGTAGAAAGTTGAGTATCTCTTTGAACATCGAGAAGTGCATATTTGTTACACCATTTGGGATACTTTTAGGACACATAATCTGTAAGGAGGGTTTGTTGGTTGATCTAGCAAAGGTTACAGTCATTATAGGCCTAAGGGATCCTACCAATCAAAGTGAGGTACGCATATTTTTGGGTCATATAGAATATTACAGAAAGTTTATCAAGGGATATGCCGTGAGTTGCCACACCATTAGAAGATTTACTGAAAGGGAAAGGTGCATTCTATTAGGGAGAACAACAGCAACACGCATTCGAGACATCAAGGAGAAACTTAGTACCACGCCTATTTTGTGTTTTCCTTCGTGCGACCAACCATTTCATGTACATGTTGACGCTTCTGGCATGGCCATTGGTGCGGTGTTGGCTCAACTTGGAGAAGGTATTGTAGATCATCATATCTGTTTTGCTAGTAGAAATTTGACTCCTGCATAATAGAATTACACAACTACAAAGTGCGAAGCTTTGTCAATGATCTATGCGACTGCATAAATTCCACTAGTACCTACTAGCTACACCATTCATATTTTATATAGATCACATGGCATTGAAGTATTTGGTAAATAAAATTGTTCTACAAGGGTGCATATGTCGATGGGTGCTCTTATTTCAAGAATTTGATTTCACAGTTGTGGTAAAACCAGGAAAAGTAATTCTAGACTAGACCATCTATCAAGAATACAATGGAGAAGAAGCGCATGAAATTGAGGATACCATGCCGATGTACGCTTATACAAGTTACAATGTGCATCATCAAAACTAGAGGACATTGATGTCTTTCTACAAACAGAATGACACAAAAGGAATGAAATCCTTGGAGAAGAAACAACTTGCTATACACGCCACACCTTATATGTTAATCAATGGTGACTTATAAAATTTGGGCTGAGATGAATTATTACGCCATTATGTATTGGAAAATGAGCACGAGAGATATTATGGAGGAAGCTCATGGTGGTATTACAGTGGCCACTATGCAGTGATGACATTGTGTGCAAGATTCTACTTGCCAAATTATGGTGGGAGACCCTATATAAAGATTGTAAGGAATTTTGTAAGGAATGTGATCATTGTCAACGTCTTGGAAAACCAAGTCAATGATATGAAATGCCTCTGAGACCTATTACTAGCAAAGAGCTGTTTGAGAAATGGTCTATAGATTTGGTGGGTCCTATTTCACTAGTGCAAGACATAACTAGATCATGCTACATCATAACTTGCACAAACTCTTTGATAAGGTGAGCGTAAGAAACACCCACAAAGGACTCAGATAATGGCTACAAACACTGATTTCTATGGTAAAATATTATTACAAGGTATGAATGTGCTTTTAAGTTTGACCAAAGTGATAGGGGCACACATTTTCTTAATGAGACAATCAAATTTTATTGGATGAGTTCATGATTGCACACCATAAGACTACACCCTATCAAAATGGTACTTGAGGCTTTCAACAAAATTTTGAGCCAAAAATTGAAAATGTTGAAATAAAGGATGGGGATGATAAAGTATCTATAATAATTTGGGCCTATCGACAACATATAAAAGGTTGAACAAAACCACACCATTTCAGTTAGTGTTTGGCATAGAATCCCTTCTTCCTATGGAATTTATGTTACCTTCTTTGCGTAATGTGCGCGCTGGAGGTCTAGCTGATGAGCAAGCTTTAGAAGAACATATTGAAAAGATAATTAAGATTTATGAGCAACAAGCCATAGAACGTTGGAGTCAAAAGCAAGAAAAGGCCCAGAAGAAAGTATGGCATGACAGAAACATAAGGGACAAGAAGTTTGAGATTGGAAAAATGGTACTTCTCTATGACTCTAAGTTCTTACACCATCCAGGAAAACTTAAGGTACATTGGTTGGGGCCGTATGTTATCACTTACATCCTTGAAACAAGCGCTTTCCAGTTAGAAGCACTTGATGGAACATGGATACCCAATTACTTCAACGGGAGTAGGCTAAAGCCCTACTATAAATAAGTCTTCTTGGTGTTTGTAATAAGGCAAAGATTTTCATTTAGATGAGGTTTTCAATTCGTAGTCCCTTAATGTGTTTCCTTCTTTGTTGTTATGCTTTGTCAATTTAGTTAGTGTGTTGTGTAATAAGCACATTTATGCACCATAAGCTAATTACTATTTGAATAATTTTTATGCGCAGAGGACTACACATACTTTTAGTGTGGGGTGGATTGTTGGTATCCATGTAAAAGACTGTTGGAATTAAATGATGAAAGGAATACCCTGCTACGGTTGCTATTCAAATCAAAAGATTGCTTCTAGATATGGGGACCATAGAAACAAATGAACGAAGAAACAAGTATAGCGCGAGGTAAGAAGAGGCTAGGAAGACTACCAATGGAAGGCGCAGTGATGAGGTACTCAGGCGCAAGGAAGCATGCTGAAGAGAATTCTGTGACCAAAGGGTAGGAAGGCACGCTAGAAATTTAAAGTTGGGGCATGAAAATGTACCATACGGAAAGAACAAAGTTGGTCAATAAATGAGAGGACATTAGGTAGGTGAAAGAGCAATAAATGCATCAAAAATTTGAAAAGCTATATAAGGATAGGATGCGAGTTCATTCTTACCATTGTGATTAAGATAATTTGACAAGAGCCGAGTGCGAGATAGCCAAGCACTCGTGTTAAGGTGCGAAGAGTGTGAAACCAAACATGGAAAGGAGGTTTGTGTGAAGGAGAAGCTTGTGTTCCCATAGGAGGAGGGTTTGAGAAAAGTAGATGCATTACAACCAAGCTAGGGCACGCGATTTCCAATAAGGCATTGAAATTTGAGCTAGGGTTTCGAGCTTACACATTGAAGAAGTCAAAAGACGAGTATTTTCATATAATTGTAGGGTAGAGATGGCACTAAAGAAGGCAACAGTAGTAGCGGTTAAGGGAAAGAAGAAGGTGGTTGTGGAGGAAGAAGAAATGAACCCTGAGAGCAATTTTTTAGAGATGCAATATCTAGAGGGGGTTATAGTAGGCCAGGAGTGGGATTCCCACATTTGGAGAATCAAGATAAGTGAGTACAACCATCATACCATAGAAAACAAGAAGGAACTAGATGTACTATTGAACACAAAGACAAATAAGTGCATGGCGGAGGACATGTCGATCTATGATGACGTTGGGGAGAAGTTATTGAAGAAGATTGGAGTATATCAGTTATATGAGCTCCCCTACTTCATAAAATATGATCCCTTGTACCAATGGCTCATGAGCAGAGTACACGAAGAATTCTTCTACTTTTTAGGATGCAGAGTAAGGATTTTAGCCGTGTCATTGATCTCCATAGTGACAGGGTTGAAGGCTACAGTGAAGACCTCAAGGAGGACTTAACATAAGGCCACAATTCTGGAGACTAGGAGGGAGTTGGGGTACACCAAGGGTCCATGTGGCATGGACATAGACAAGCTAAAAAGTACCCAGTTGTGCAGGTAGCCACACACCTTGTGACAAAATTAAATGACCAAGAGAGGTGGTCACAAGTGAACACCATGTGGCTGCATGTTACTAAAAGGATGTTTGAAGGAGTGATCTATAACATTTTAGGTTACATTGTAGAAACTATCGTTGAAGAAGCACGTTCGTAAGGAAAGATCAGTTTTTGGGATATTCTTTTATCTCTAGTATTCATGGAGATTTGGGTGCCGATTTAACCAAAAGAAGAGGTCTAGGAGTATCCTATGCGAAACAAGTCACCCGCAGAATGATTCAAAAAGTACTTGTGTGAATGATTGATGATCGAACAAGTCAAACAGAGGGTTGGCAAGTGGTACGATAAGCTATGTGCAACGCTTCAAGAAGAGTGACACATACCAAACGATTTACCATCGGTGGTGGGTAAGGCAATCAAGTTTTCCGTATACCAACATTTCGCATCGTGTGATTTACGATAAAGGGCGAGGCTTGGAGCCCATGGTGTAAACTACCATATACCTTCACAAATGAGGTATTTTTAGGCATTAGTTCACAAATTCTCGGACGTGCACCGACTAACATTCAATGCAGACAAGGTAGACTACAACTACCACACATTGAGGAAGAAGTATGTATATCCGTGGTGTAATGCACATATTGAAAGGCTCATCTCGATGTGTTGAGTATAAAGCCAATAAGTTTAGCTTTTGGGGACATTGGAGCAGCAACAGTGTACCTCTAACTCAACCTAAAGCTGGAAAACAAAAAGTATGTGGAAGATGAGTTCACACTTCCAGAACCACCGAAGGGTAAGCATACCATGGATAACATTCCAATGCCTAAGCCCATAGAGACAATTTAATTAGAGGATGAGGAGGATGAGCACGAGGATAGTGGTGGTTTGGAACATAGAGGTAGAAGACATCCTACGAATAAGGATGAAGCTGAGCGTGCTACTACACCACCTCAGCCACAAGAGGGGGACAATGAGGACTTGGATGCAATCCAAGGAGAGCGCAAATTCAAGAGAGTGTTTGGGAAAACAAGGACCCAATGTGTTACTCCGTAAATGGTGTGCGTGTCACCCTAACTCTCATTAGAGAAGGAGACAATCGAGAAAAGGAGAAGGAAACTAAAGTTGAATGAGGAAGCGAAAGAGTCT
This sequence comes from Taxus wallichiana var. yunnanensis, assembly GCA_018340775.1. Taxonomy (NCBI): domain Eukaryota; kingdom Viridiplantae; phylum Streptophyta; class Pinopsida; order Cupressales; family Taxaceae; genus Taxus; species Taxus wallichiana. The sequence goes on from CM031244.1 coordinate 6,778,731, forward strand.
GAGGAAAGCGTGCCTAATTTTCCTACACCTCCAGAGAACGTAGAAGAAAAAAAAGATGAAGAAATGAAGGATGGAGAAGAGGAAGAAAAAGGAACAGATGAGACAACAACTGAGACTGCTCATGACATAGAAACACAAGTCCCAAATTTGGAAGCTCAAGTTCCTAAGTAGCCTAGGTCAAAAAGGACAAGTGGGGAGCACTTTCCACCAACCATGGGTTATGCTAAGGACACATGTAAAATTGTCTACGTCCGTTTCCAGAAAAACACTAACATAAAAGGATTTGTATGGCTGGGAATTAATGGATGAAGATATGGCAACAAAGTGCACAAGGAAGCAATTATCATGGTCGTGATGCACACACATGGATGAACCAGATTTTTATGTGTGTGAGGAGTCATGCATGTTGAGAAGATTGAAAAAGAAACCTCGTGCTAGACATATAATAGTAAATCCTACCAAGTTATGTCGATGAACAGGTGAGAAATGCATTGGTAAAAGTCTAAACAGATGTGGCATGGTGGAATATAGATAAAGCTACCACAATTAGGGTGCTAAGGGAAGAGATCAAAACTAAGGATCAGGAGATAGCATGCCTAATGTAGAAAAGAGACATAACATAGAAGAAGAACGTTGTATTTATCAGCATCGTAGAGGAAATTGGTGAAAATTTCATGAAGGCTAGGCCACACTTAGAGCCAAAGGTACCAAAGACATTTCCTTCGGTAATACACTATGTAAGTACATTGGTGGACTTAGTGCTTGAAGATGAACCTCTGTGCATGCCAATGCCAAAGGATCCAACATAAGATGTAGAGTGAGAAAAGGCTTCAGTGATGCAAAAGATTGCATCATATGAAGGATTGTTGCAAGTGCTGCGGGAAGAACTAAAGAAGGCAGACCAAGCCTTGAACATCTATACAGCTCCAAAGGCACTCATCAAAATAAAAACCCTGGAGGAGAACAATGAGGTCCAAAAAGTGATGAAGGATGACACATTGGGCCATGCAGAAAGATTAGAAATGGTTAAACAGAAGCGCGAGGCCCTGGCAATGAGCCCAAGAACCACACAAGGATCAGCTAGAGGAGCTTGGGAAACTCATTGCGCAGAAGATGGATTTTCTAGAGGGAAGGATGACTGCAATGTCCAAAATTGTGTTGGTCTTGCAGAATGAGAAAGGAGAGATTACGAAGGATGAACTGGAGTCCATTGCTATGGACATTCCATAAAAAAGTAGAGGAAGCACTCGTTGAGTGGTAGACCTTGGAGGCCGAGATAAAGGAGGAATATCCTGAATTAATTTTTCAGGTTGCAGAAGAAGAAACTATAGGTTAAAAACATTCTTTCATTCATCCAAATTCTTTCTATTCTTCTATTCTTTGATTTGTTTTGGAGACAACCATTGTCGAGGCGATCAATGCAACTAGTGTGGGGTAATGTTGATCAGTTAGACCCTAGCACTTAGTAAAGAAAATACATAAGGTTCGTGCGGGAGACCAAAGTGCATTCAAATTTACGGAAGTATCGGAAAGGCTCATGTGCGAGGAATAGAAGCTGGTTCGGGACTTAGGTTTTTTCATGACAAGGATCTATTTTTGGAGATAGTGTGCGGAGCACTCAAACTGATTGGAGACTTGCGCGTCATGCATTGGCTATTTTTTGAGGATTAGCTATGAAGCGCCATAAATAGATCTACTACCGCGCTTAACTAGTAGTAGTCTATTGTTAGTGCACTTGCATGTGTGGCTATTTTTGTAACGATGCGTGGCTAATAATAGCATGCAACCTATTTTGGGATTAGATAAGCGGTGAAGGGCAAGTCCCCACCCTTATACGTATGTAGTAAACCATGTAGTAGAGAGATATAGATAAATGCATATATGGAGATATAGTGAGATTATGCTACTAAATTTGTTATGTGCATACTATTGTTATTATAATGAAGCTTCTGTATACTTATTGCATTTAATATAATGGAGGATATTGGCTGAATCTAAGTGTTAGTTCTGTATATCTAAATCTAGTATGTTCTTGATCTCATCATGGTTAATACTTAATTTTGTTCTCCCTTAGATATAGATCTGGTATGCTTTGTAGAATGATGTGTTAGTAATGGAACTACATGTGTTAAGTCTTCATCATGCTAACATCCTGCAACAACAACCCTAAAGAGGGACCTGGTACCTTTGTGTGCTTTGGGTGAGCTCTCAGTCTAGGCTGAGTGATGTGTCAACGCGTCTAGGGTCTTATTGGGCTTGTATTACTAAATTCTAGGTTGCATCATATTTTGTTGTATTGTTGGGTTAGGTCATGTGCAATAAGAAATATCTCTATTAGGAAAAATTTTAACATGAAATGGTTTTGCTATGATAAAACCATTGTCTTTATATTTTCATTCTATTATATAATTGTGTTGGTTTAAGATTCATGCTTTTCATTCCACTTTTATGCATAAATATCTAGTTTAATTTCTTGGTTAGGTTTTCACATACTTGTGCAATTAATAATCTTAGGTCTTATGCTATTTTAGGTTCAAATCATAAGAGATAAACACAAGAATTGTCAATACAAAAACATATTCCTTTTTATTATATTTCATTCCAAATATTACAATATGAAAGCTTACACATGTATAGGAATGTCTCTCCTATAAATAAGGAAATTCACCTAACCAACATATCTCTACAAATATATCAACCTCGAGAATTTTTCATAAGTATTTTTCTACATAATAGGTTATAACCACTAACTAACAATATAACAAAGTATAAAATTATATATTCACTTGTGTGAGCACTAACACATGATTTTTCTAACATTCCCCTCCTTAGTGCGAACATGGAGAATAGAAAACATATCCTGTAAATGTTGCTCCCTAAAAACACTACTTAGACAAGGTCCACTCCATCAAGCTATCTCTTTACCCTCGTAAATGCATAGAGGTGAGAAGAATTCCATTGTGGACTGCTTCCCAGACATCTTTCCCCAAATTCCCAAATTTGGAATCTTACATTCTTAGAATTTCCTAGATTTTACTTACTATCTAGAAAACAATCCATATGGAGCTAACTCGAAATCTTCTCCTATCCCCAAGATCCAAATTAATTCAAACATGCTTCTTTCCCCAATTTCATGATAAAGGTTAATTTATTACACCAACAATAAATGAACACCAAATAGAACAAAATGGAAAGCATGAAAATGTGAACACACAACAAACATGTTGAAAAACATGCGACAACATCATTGTGTGCCCCATCACTTGTGGCTTGTAAGAGGATGTTGATTGTCCTCCTTCCTTTTTGCCTTTCCTCCAATAATATGTTGATGACTTAGCCAAAATTTATCATGATCTCCCTCACAATTTTAATTCGGATGTCGATTATACTAAAAATACATCCGTGAAGTAATTTTTTAAAAAATAGTTTTGAATAACTCACAAATTGTTAGACTTGACAATTATACATAACACAATTTATTATTAACTAAACTCATCTAATAGACTCACCGACAAATTTTGGGCAACCTAATATAGACCATATACTTGAATAAAATTACGATCCAATTTAAGATTAGATTAAATGAATGAATATAAAACATGTAATAAAAACTTAGAAACCTATTAAACAAATTTTTTTGTTTAACAAACAAAACTAAGAGACAAAACATAAATTATAAACTAAATAAATAAACTATGGTGCCTATCCCTCACGCAGTTCACAATAACACGAACCTATGCAAAAGATTAACCATTCCACTCAATCTTTGCACCCATCCTCAAACCCACAACCTTCACACCCCAACATCCAATCGCACACTCACATTTGAACCAATACGATACCTATTGTCTATAAAAAAATTTGCAAACAGATAATTCGATGGAAAAAGTAACAACACATTATGTTGTTACCTATATAGATAAGTGATAGGTAACAATGTAATATATTGTTACCTTCTCAGCCAAAACTAATGGTGACATAATGAAAAATATTTTTGCCTGTTGTGTGAATGTGTGTAAGAGATAGGATCTTCCTAAAGAAACAACCTAATCAATTTTCACTATAATGTTACCATTCACTCGGATAAACAAAGGAAAATAATAAACACAAGGTCGAATTACTAAGGTGGTCAGACTTCAAATAAGCTGCACGCATAGGACACAGAATACGACAAATGATGATGAATCCACCAGTTTGGCAGATTTCCATCCTTGACACAAACTTGAGCACATTGTCATCCTTGTCAACTATGGCAATCTCTCCGAAGCTCCATATAACAGATCCAAATAATTCTCTACCAAAAAGATGCAATTCAAATCCAATATTATCCCGGGGACATTCTCTTTTTCTGAGAAGTAGCTCTCACCGCTTATCAACGTGTTCTGTGCACTAAATTCTCCTAACAAATGCACATGAATCAATAAATTTGAGATATCATTGTATGGGCATACAAAACGAGTCAACGTGATCGTTCCACCGTTGGAAAAATCAAAAGAGCGCTATTTGGAGATATTACAAAGATTAGTCGAAGATATTAAAGGATACACATGCTGGCAGAATACAATTTTAGGTGCAAGAGAAGATGTATTTCCAAACAGATGCAACACAGGCAGTAGAGGAGCTCAAAACTATACACGGGCGTCTTCTGCGTGGGTTTTTTAAAGAGATAAACGTGATTGATGGAAAAGATCAGGTAATTCATAATTCAAAGAGAGAACCATAGATCTATGCACAAAAAACATAAAAGGAAGGAACATGATGATGAGATCATTCCCAAACCTAAGAGAAAAAGTATAAGGTCCCCTCCTCTTGGAAGCTTATAATGCCAGGTATATTCTAAGAAGGTGAAACTCAATAATTTTTGCTTTCTTCCCATTTGCTTGAATTTTTTTAAATGTAATGTGGGAACTTATTATATGCCAAGAGAAGTTAAGCTAGTATCTAAGTTGACTCTTTCTGAAATTTGTGAAGTCTCCCTACATCAATGTTTTAGTCTTTTAAGATAATCTATACTATTTTACTTCATGATGATAAAATGTAATTAATATATTTAATTGCTACTTTATGGGCGAGGCCGAGGCTAAATTTATCCCCACAAAATGCACCACCATACATAAAACAAATGATAGAGTGCACCATATGACATAACACATAGATCAAGTAGGCCATGACTTGTCCTATCTTTCACGGCACCGAAAATACTGTTTTTTCAACTCGTCAATGCCCAATTTAGATTGTCGTGTACATATCCCAACGAGCATAAATGTTGTTTTAGTCCGACTTTCGCCAAATCGATTTATCACACTCTTCCATGTATGACATTGATAAGGTTTGGTGGGTGGGAATTCCCTCGTTAAAACCATAAACCAGCCCGTTGCAAGTTGTTTTGCCCATTTCACTACGCATTTGGTAAAACAAAGTTGTTTAGCTAGTAAAACTAGTATTTAGCTTCCTATGAACTTAGATTGAATGAAAGGTGGTTTTACACAACGCCTTGGAATATAGAGAATGACAAAGAACCACATTTATGGGACAAACATGGAGTTTGCAGATTTGACCAGTTCCAGGTTTGTTTTATTAAGTTTACAAATCAACTTGTATATATAATTTTTATCCTAGTTCCTATGTGAATCAATAGTATAAACAACAATTTGTGTTTAGGTTATGAATTCACAATAATGTTAAGGATATGAATTCACAATAATCGTACAAAAGATTTGTAACTGGGCGAATCCAATTAATTACCCAATATTATTATAAAATCCAAATCATTAGAAAATTCTTACAAAATAATTTCCATAACATGAGTAAACATGCCAGGGAGACCCATTAAAAATGTTCTAAATAGCTTTATGTTCTATGCAAATGAGAATAATGTGAAATCAAACATTCGAGAGAATGACTTTGAACCCAAAAAATTTATTAAAAATACTTCAAAACCAATTATATTGGATCTTGCTTGTCTTGATCCTAAAAAGAGAATAAAAAATTTGGTTAAGGATTTTTGAATTTAAAAATATGGAAAATTTGATTCTAATACACAAACTAGGAGAAATGGTAATATGTCATAGTACTCTTTATAGCCATTTAGGAAATTCCCACTTGAACCTCTCGAGTAGGCCAAAAATTCCTTTGTTAAGATTGTGAATGCCTCCATGGGAAGGAAAAGATGAATCCCTTTGGTATGCAAAACCATAGAATATATTTCAGAACAATGTGGAAAGGATTATTAGAAGATGGATTTTATTTCAATCATACAACTTAAAATATTGTATCATGTAACTTAAAATATCATATTGTATCTCTTTAGTAGGAAAAATTGTATAATGAGCAGAAAATTAAAATTAAAATTAAAAACACAATCATCAAATCACTCTTCTAAGCAAGATGACAAAAATAACTAAGCATATATATATATATATATAGAGAGAGAGAGAGAGAGATCGCTTGAGAAGATTTTTGTAAGGGTTTTAACTTATTAATCATACTTATAAAATTTGTTGAGAGTTTTCCATTAAAAATGTTGGCGTATTACATTATTAAACCATTCTATTCACCTTCTTACTTAGACTAACACTTGACCTTCCATCTCCACCTGTCCATTGGGATTCCATTCCTTCTACTACGTGTATAAATACAAATGTAATATTTGATTATGAGTATCTAATGTAATATAATATTATTCATTTCATATCATTGGTATCAGAGCACTTCATTTGTTCTCCTGAGACCTGCTAAGAAATTTGCGGTGTTTTTGGTGCATTTCATTCTCTAGCATTTAAGATTTCCCAAACCTGCGACTTGTCAAACTTTTATTTTCTCTTGTAGGAGCCCAGACCAATTGTTTCTCAAACCTGCGACCTGTTCCATCTACCAGCGACCTGTGGTCTATTGCTTGGAGGAGAAAATCACGGTGCTTTTAAAAACGTCCTAATAGTAACATGTGTTCCTATCTTTTGGCATTTGTACTGAAGGGAAAATTTCAAACCTGGCTAACATTTGTCGTTTTAAAATCTGTTGTAGATATGTCTGACGCGACCTACAATGACTTGGAAATGTGGAGGTGTCACCTGAGGCTGTTTGTATTCTGCTTGTGTGGAAGGGTTTGGTTTTGGCATTTATTACGTCTTCTTTGGCAATTTTTTCTTTTAAGACCAATCAAATACCATAGAAAAATAAGGTTGGAAAGAGCCGTAACATAGATATAAGGTTACACAAAGTTACATTCCCTGAAGGGAAGGGAAGGAAATTGCTGTGAAAATTCTTGATTAGCCAAGGTGAAAAGGAGTTCACAACAGAGATGAGCATTATAGACGGGATTTCTTAATTGGAAGTTGCACATTGACATTGTTTTTGGAGCAGTAAATAATAATAACAAGAAGAAGAGAGAACAATAACAACACAAAAACTTTGAAGAAGAGAGAATAATAATAACACAAAAAAATTCACTATAAAAAAATTGCATATTCATTTATTATTAACATTTAAACAATTTTATTATTATGGACAATATATATAATTCAAAATTTATACTAAATTATATAAATATTTTCAATTTAGGAGTAATATTCTCATTTCAATTTAATAAAGTACTGAATTTATATTAAAACATTAATTAAAATATTATTCAAATTTGTAAAAAAAAAAATTGAAGTATTTTAAATAAGGATATTCTAAATCATTCAATCATATGATCAAAATTAATGAGAATAACAATAAAAAGATATTATAAAATAATTATAAAAAAAATTATAAACAAAAAATCACAATAAACAAACATTAAGACTTTTGTATTGTTGATGTTGTTGTTTATTTGTTTTTAAAGAATTAATATTTAAAGAAAATTTGAATATTATATTTGTAGTGCGGAGGTTACACAACTTACACAAAATATGAATTGGTTGATTATAAAATAATTTATGTTTCTATTTCTGATTAATAATAATATGTTTTATTTTTTAAGAGAATTATAAAATATTTATTTATACTTTTTTATTAATTAGAATTATTTTGATTTAGTTTTTAACATGTTGAAAAATATAGTGTGTTTTTCAACATGTGGAAAACACATTGTTTTTCAACATGTTGAAAAACATTTGAAGAAGATAGAGAACAATAACAACACAAAAACTTTTCATTATAAAAAAATTGTGAAAATTTATACAATTACAAAAAAAATTGCATATTCATTTATTATTATAGACTTAATGTTGTTTTTTATTTTTTTTTAAAGAATTAATATTTTTTTAATATTATATTTGTAGTGTGGAGGTTACACAACTTACACAAAATATGAATTGGTTGATTATAAAATAATTTGTGTTTCTATTTCTAATTAATAATAATATGTTTTATTTGTTAAGAGAATTATAAAATATTTATTTATACCTTTTTTATTAATTAGAATTATTTTGAATTTAGTTTTTCAACATGTGGAAAACACACTATTTTTCAACATGGTGAAATACACACAGCTTTTTTCAACATTTGAACAGAGAAAAAAATAACAACACAAAAAAATTCATTATAAAATAATTGTGAAAATTTATACAATTAAAAAAATTGCATATTCATTTATTATTATAGAATTAATGTTATTTTATTTGTTTTTAAAGAATTAACTTTTATTTTATTTTTAATATTATATTTGTAGTGCGGAGGTTACACAACTTACATAAAATATGAATTGGTTGATTATAAAATAATTTATGTTTCTATTTCTAATTAATAATAATGCTCTAATTTTAAAGAGAATTATAAAATATTATTTATAATTTTTTTATTAATTAGAATTATTTTTATAATTAGATACTTGTATGTATCTATATTATTTATATTTATATTGAAATTTAATATTATTTCACCTTTTAAAAAATTAAAATATGTTTTATGTAATATTTCTTCTAGGAGTATGGAGTGTAAACATTTATATTTCACAAATATATTTTGAACCTTGTCATGTTTAGAAGAATGTTTTATTATTCATTATATTTTTAAATAATGTTAATGTGTAGATAAATTCTATGTAGAAGAATGTTTTATTATTCATTATATTTAGTTCTCTTAATTTCATTCCTCTCTTAGTTTTGTTATATGGAATAACATTTGAGTATGTTTTGTTTTCTTTATTCATTATATTTTTAAATAATGTTAATGTGTAGATAATTTCTATATAGAAAAATGCTTTCTTATTATTTATATTTGGTTCTCTTAATTTCATTCCTCTCTTAGTTTTGTTGTATGGAAAAACATTTGAGTATGTTTTGTTTTCTTTCTTCAATATATTTTAAAATAATGTTAATGTGTAGATAATTTCTATGTAGAAGAATGTTTTATTATTCATTATATTTAGTAATTGTAAGGTTGTAATTGTATGTAAATTGAACAAAAAATATCTCTCTTGTCACACTCTCATTTCTCATTTCGGTATATGGGGGCATGTGCCTTTGTCAAAGCCAGGAATCGTTGTGTGCTGAAGGGGCTTGCCTCTTATGATGCCACATCGATACACCCCTAGTTGGGTGGTAGACTGTGTTGCGCATAGATTTTTAAAGCTTCTCACCAAAGAGAAATTGTTCTTACGTCATTTTGTCTTGCATAGTTTTCTAAAATAGTTTTTTCCTTTCCATATGTTTTTCATCTTAGATTATGCTTATTGTTGTTGTAGTTTTTCCTTATAACATACTAACATAAATTGTATGCTTGTTTTTGCATGGATGGTTTTGTATTTAGTTTCTTTATTGGTCGGTGAAAATGAAAACACGAAGTTTCATTCTCTGTTGATCCAGTTGGAATAACGATAACAACTCTGCATTTCCATAGGGAGAATCATTTTAGAAGGTTTTAGTTTGTTGTGAATGTTTTACATTATAGGTAGAGTCGACCTCCAAAACCAGAAATTGCAACAATGATAGAGGCTCGATTCAGTTTACAAAAAATATATGTGATTTACCTCTCGAAATTCCACACCATTGGCTCCCACTCTAGAGGATATGGCTTGGTGTATGACTTGATGGAAGATGCAAAAAATATGAGCCTCCCCATAAATTGAAGAAAATGGGTATTCCGATTGAAAGTTTGAAACTTGCAAAAGAGCCAAAAATGTGCCAAAAAGATTGCACAAGGAAGCAATTCAAAATTTGTTGTTAAATATAAGAATAGATAGTTTCTGATTTTCCATATTTTCTATTACATATTGTATATATAATCATCCAATATATAGACTTAATCCTTATAACTTGTTCAAAAATTCATGGGAACAGACAAGAGAATTTCATATAACTTGTTTTGTGTTAGAGAGGTGACTTTTCTTCAACTTTTATCTATAATTTACTTCCTAAAACAATAGTCACGACAATAAACAAGTACTTTTTACCACAATTATTCTACAAATTTCCCACCGTTTCATATAATTGTAGAATATTTGTGGCATCTCTATGATAATTTAGTTATTTATTTTTAATTATTGTGGATGTTCCATACTAAATTTATATTGTTAATATTATGTAGAAAACCCACATTGCCAAAACTTCATTATGGAAATTCCACATTTTTAAGATAATTATATTATAATTTTTATAAATATTACCCACCACACTTACACTTGTGACATATTTTATAAAGATTGATATAAAATTATAATATTGTGGAAACACCACATTAAATAAATTTAGTTTTTTTAAGTTTTACATATTTTTAAAAAGACTAATGTTGTGGAAATGCCACATTAAATAGTTTAGATTTTTTTAAATTTTACATATTTAAGAAGACTAATATAAAGTGTGGAAATGCTACATTACACCAAACATACATGTATTAAAATATACTTTAAGAATATTATAATAATGTAAATAAGCCACATTAAATATTGTGGAAATTATGCATTACACAATTTTAGAAAAATAGAATTGACTTCAAATTTTAAATTTTTACATATTTTAAGAAAACTAATATATAATTAAAATAGTGTGGAAATGTTAGATTAACCAAATGTTATATTTATTATAATATATTTTTAAAATACAAATAAAAAATATAGTAGTGTGGAAATACCACATTAAATAGCAAAAATGCCACATCATCCAAAATTTTAAAAAAAAAGTGTATAGAATTTATTGTAAATATTATCTATTGTATTTTCATTTATAACATATTTAAACATAACATAGATATATCATAATTAAAACATAACATAGATATATCATAATTTAGTAAAATTTAAACTGTTATTTATAGAATATGTAGATCCGTGAATTTCAAATGTAAAAAAATCACGTTTATCCTCATATTAAGGAAATTAATCTTTACGTTTGTTTTCTAATCCTTATCTCGTGTTCATATTCGGCCTTTTGTGTCACTAGTGTCAAAATTTATACAAGAGATTTATACACACACACTATTATTCTAGCTAAAAAATTTAAGGGAAAATCACATCTACATATTATCACTACCATCAAAGGGACTACATTTTTGGGCTGCATACAATGCATAGGAAGGGGAAGTGATGAATTCCATACCACAAATTTTCATCGCATACATCTACATCCCACGATCTTGGCGTCATTGATGCGAGGGAAACCTAAGGACACAATTTCACACACAAGCACAAAGAACTACATGGATTTTGGAATGTAGTGCAATACGCTCGGTCATAAGTCCACTCTTTGAGTGATCTGTCGAGTCACTCGATTTCACATATTGTATATTTTATTTACATTTTATGTGTTTTTGAGCTTGTGCAGTAAATAGGGTTTTTAGAGGTTACAAGTACTTTCGAAATCAAAGAGTGAATATCAAGTGACTAACAAGAATTGACAAAAAACCCTAATGACAAAAAATAAAACAAATCCGAACATTTGCACAGTCACATGTGCCCAAGCGCATCTTTCCTCCTATGACGCCCCCTTTCCAAATCAATGCAGAGTTCCATATCTCTTAAGCGAGCTCATCTGACATCAATTCCTACCAGATCAAGCATATACACAATCTCAACTAGCTACAGATCGTACATAAATCAACTAATTTATTTATCTCTTGCATTCATTTATCGTATTGCATTACTTGAGTGTTTAGCATTTGTATTTTATTGTATTTTACCATATTAGTTATTCTAAAATTTGATTTAAGTCTATTTTTATTACATAATTTGGTGAACCCGCTCTTATTCAAATTCCTTGGCATACGATCCCAAAAACCCTCATGGCTAAAAAGAGGTCCTCATCTCCCAAGCATAATATGACCTATACATGCATATAACCTATTTTTGACAATACCTATATAGAATCTAAATTTTGTGATCTCTTCCATAATCCTCAATATAATCCCACAATCCTAAAAATAACTCCTTGACTTCCAAAATCCCTTCCTGTTGGCCTCGACACCTTCGATATTTACATTCATATTTCTACTTCTAATGATGACAATATAAATGTGAATGATGATGCTTCTATTAGTAGTCAATATGAATGTAAATCTATATCTCCTACTCTTCCTACTTCTGAAATTATTTCCAATGATTGCAATGATAAATATGATGTTAGTACCCCTACAACTTCCTTGTATGTTGATGATAATCTTGATGAAATACTTTCTTATGAAAATATGTCTGATAGTGATGTTGATTATGCTTCTGATAATGAACATGTTAGTGATGATGTTACTTCTCTTATGACTGATTGAATGTGAATTTACCACTCCTATTTATTCTACTTATAAAGTTATTTCCCATGATGATTCTACTCCTACCACTAGTGCACCTCTTATTGTGTCTCTTGAGCCTACATCTAGTATTCTCGTAGAGCCTCCATGTTCCTCTCCTCCTATTCCTCCTCCTTCTCCTCCTCAAGTTCCCATGATCACTCAAAATGGAAAGATCGAACCCCTAAATATTCCTCTCACTTCACCAACCATTCCTTCACATGATATCCTCTCCCTCATGCATGTTGTTGGTAATTTTCAATCTCAAGTTCATACTCTTACCCTCGAAAGTAAATCCTATTATGCTTTCATTGACAATAATTCTATAAATGGAAATCCCATTCCTAAAAATATTCATACTTCCACTTTCCCTAGGACTTCATCATGCCTACTTTCTCTCGGTTTTGATGGTATTGACAATTATTATTTACAACCCAAGCATTAATGTTTAGCCATGACTACTCATTCCAATGATCACTTGTTACTCAAAGCATTTTTCCATAGCCTTTTTTATCACGCTCCCCAATGGTATACTCATTTTCCTTATGGATCCATCATTACTTATTATGATATGGAGGATGGTTTTCTTAGACAATTTATTTCTAATAATGGTCCTAAAGTTACATATGAACGCTTTCCTTCTCTACATCAAGGAAAGAATGAAGAAATTTTAGATAACATTTTATGCTTCAATGCTTGCATGTATCAGTTATTATTTCAGCCTATTGAATTAAAAATGTAAAAAAATCATGGCTTAGTTCCTTCCTTAAAGGAAAAGCTATTATATGATACATGTGATTCATGTACTCTTTCGTGTTATAAAGTTAGTGATCTAGAAAAGTACCTTATTATGGATAATGTCCTAACACCTTCTTCCACTTCTTACATTTCTCATATGCCTACTAATTCTTCCCCTATTTCATCTATTGACCCTCCTACATGATCCCTATCTCTTCTTCCGCGTAAGCATCTTCCTCCCCTCCATCATGTCAAAATTCACCTAAGTCTTATTCATCTCACACTTGTGAACCATTGCACTTCTCACATAATGCTAAACCACATGATGTCTTGTGAACCTTACTTGATAAGTGGCTCATCCATCTACCTTCTAACCAACATCATCCACCTCACCACTTGCACCGCCAACGTGACCTCCCTTTCTATAATTTCCACCACATCAATGGCCACTGTGATAATGACTTTTATGCTCTCCATGATTGCCTACAACAATTATAAGACAAAGGTGTTATATTTTTCCTCTCTCTCTCTCTCTCTCTCTCTCTCTCTCTCTCTCTCTCTCTCTCTCTCTCTCTCTCTCTCTCTCTCTCTCTCTCTCTCTCTCTCTCTCTCTCTCTCTCTCTCTCTCTCTCTCTCTCTCTCTCTCTCTCTCTCTCTCTCTCTCTCTCTCTCTCTCTCTCTCTCTCTCTCTCTCTCTCTCTCTCTCTCTCTCTCTCTCTCTCTCTCTCTCTCTCTCTCTCTCTCTCTCTCTCTCTCTCTCTCTCTCTCTCTCTCTCTCTCTCTCTCTCTCTCTCTCTCTCTCTCTCTCTCTCTCTCTCTCTCTCTCTCTCTCTCTCTCTCTCTCTCTCTCTCTCTCTCTCTCTCTCTCTCTCTCTCTCTCTCTCTCTCTCTCTCTCTCTCTCTCTCTCTCTCTCTCTCTCTCTCTCTCTCTCTCTCTCTCTCTCTCCTCAGGTCATAAGTGAGATTCCCATTTTCACTTGTCCCCTTCACCTTCATCTAAGGTTTTCATCTTCCCACCTTCTAAGGTCATTATCCATCCATGTCACCCACCTAGTTCACCTATAGCCACATCCTCTCATCCCTCACACATTGTTGTAGCAATTCGTTGGAATATTAAGCCTCTAACTCCCGCACTTTCTATCACCACCCCTCCCATTCTTGGCCCTATTTCCTCTAACATCCAATTCCAAACTTACCCTCACACCATTGTTGCTTCACATGCTCCCTCCATGCCTCACATGCCTCTTCATCTCTGGTAGATGAAATCCATTTTCCATTTCATTACCCTATGATGCACTCTCGTGCTACGGTTCATAGTTAGCTTTTGGGGAATATTACATCAATAAACCTCCCATTCCATACTTTCAGCTTTGTGCTTCATGACATATCTTTTATAGCCACTCATTGCATGTGAAAAACCCATTTCTTGATGATGCACTCTTATTCTATGGTTCATTATTGATCATTGAGGGGGCATTTATAAATGAACCTCATTCTCACACTGGGGAAATCACTTTTTTCCCCTTCATTCTCATCACACACTATTATGAACATTATTTTACATCTCATCATTATTCAATTATCAACACATCATTATTACTACTTTTATTTATCTACCACATTACATCACATCCATACATTTCTACTTATTACATGTTATACCATACATTCCTATTCACACACATTCTTTATCTAGTCCATTACTTGGTTATTCTTTCCACATCATTGCAAATTTCAAAAATCAATAATATATATCAAATCAACCATCCCAAAAATGCCTATAGAATCCATCAAACTAAATAAACACTACCAAGAACATATCATCATTATCACATAGTATACAATGTACATCAATAAAAAATGTCACATCAACACAATTCAATATATATAGAAAATCCCCACTCTACCACTCTTTATTGCCCACATCGACAAAGTTATCACAACTACGATAAATTTATGTAGTTGCGGAACCATAGATATCACAATAGAAACAAAAATAATGTGTCTTGGTTTGTACTGTGTCCCCATAAACTACCTTCTTTTTACCCTAATCGACTATAGGCATCAAATACAACCATAATCTGCACTCTCTCCTATTATAGGCAACCCCAATATCCTATATACCTCCTCTAGTGTCATTGTCATCTCACTTATCGGTAACCATAATGTACAAGTATCTCGAGCACCATCACTCACACAAAGTTGTCAATAGGCATATTATGGGGTATGTCCCCCAATCTAGTAATGTGGTGCATGCCGGTGCAGAGTCTAATATATCCCACTCGGATCTCGACAACCCCAAAGTAATGTACTCAAGTGATGACCCACATGAAACTCTCTGTAGTGTATGTCCCTCTATAGAACACAAAAAGAACAAAATTCTTACATTATCACACCATACATACTGAAAAATCAATCATAATAACATAAAAATGAATCAAAATACAGGTATTACACAAAACAATGCCAAAACCCTACTCTGGGACACTAGCACCCAGGACCAGGTCATTGGTGTCCAAAATCAAGTCATTAGCGTGAGGAATTGAGCATTAGTGTCCCTAGGGAAAAAAATTCCCTATGTGCTCCCGTCTTGGTCAAAAATGCCAAAAATTACAAAAAAATAAAATTTTGCTAAAAACATGCATATTAGACAAAATTTTCTGAAAATAATCTCACTTACCATCTCATCGGTCGTCTGCAAAGCCATTACTGCCACCACTCTCTCAAATCTCATCAAACTTGTAGCTCTAACACACGACATTCTCATAACTCAGAGCTCAAATTTCAACTACTCCAGGTACAAATGAAATTACCATTCACCTTTTCACTATTACTATATATAGTAATTCAAATTTACCATATATTTTAGTCACTATTTGTAACCATTATTACAACTAATACACGTTACACCATTTCACTCATATCCCGAGTCTCATAACTTCGTTTATCTCATTATTTATGCCATACAGATCATAATCTCCTCTAGCACCATACTATACAAATTTCAACATCTCATATTCAAATATGGAACATGTACTAATCAATATCTACTCATACTTTGACAATATTATCCCATACTATTTCTCATTTACTATTACAATGTCTTATACATCTTGCTTTCGGCTCAATGTTCATTTCTCCACCCTTCACCATTTCACCGAAAGGGTGGGCATATAATCGGGATCATAACATAATCCCTCTCAAGATATAATACAATTAATCGACACTCCTAGCATATTACTATTACAACTTGCTTTGATATCATTCAAACAAAGGTACAATTATTCTATACGACAATCAATACTTTCTATTATTTCAAATCTATTCCCCCAAATGACCTAATCTGGGGAAAAGAAAAAAACCTCTCTATGAGTAATTTCCTAAATACATATTATTTCAAACAATCTTCTATCACTCAAATCAAATCAATTAATCAATACAATATCTGCTCCTATATGGGTTCTTCAATCGAAACAAGTAATTTTTCAATCAAAACTAAATTTGGTATCTATCCATCTGCAGTGGTTGGACCTTTTGGGGATGCAGTTATGGATGGAGATTAAACTAAACCTCTCTCCCCAACAATCTTCCTTTGGCGGAAGGATGCCCAAATCCTTCCAATTTTAAATAAAATCAAGTTGGGAATCGATCACTCCCTACCTCTTCTATCACCTCCAATAAGAATTCAAAATATCCAAAGTCTCTAACTCATTTCAAATATTTATCCAAGTGCTCCTTACAACGGTTTGTTTTCTTCACTTACACCACATAGGTCAAAGTGTTTATCCATGGTTCTACACGCTACAAGTTTCTACATTCTACATGCACTTTACAACATGGCCTCTTCGAAATCTATACAAGTACCTTTACACTACTTGAATTTCATTCAAATAGAATAAAGGGGGGGAAAATGTAGACACAAAATCATGCACATGTTACTATTTTACTATGTTTTTAGTATGTTATTTATATGCATGAATCTCACGTAAGAAAATTGTTCACTGGTGACACAATCCTTTTTCTATTTACTTGCTTTGATTGTTTTTATTATTTTTTCTCTCACATCTATCATTTTTGTACCCATTTCTGGTAAGGTCATAGGGATCCATATCTATCGATATTTTCACATCTATTATCATTTATCCCAGGACACTAGTGCCCAATCTAGATATTAACACGTAGGCACTTCATCAATTTTGGTTGCTCTTGTCCTCTTTTTTTATTTTTACACATTTTGATATTTGTGGTTGGCCTTTTTAGTTTTCTTATCCTTATCCCATGTTCATAGTCATACTTTTGTGTCACTGTGTCAAAATTTAAACAAAAGATTCATATATATACAACATACATACTATTATTCTGGATGGAAATTATAAGGGGAAATCACATCTACTTACTATCACTACCATCAAAGGGATCTGTATTTTTAGGTTGCATACACCGCACAGTAGGAAGGGGAGGTGCTGAATTCCATACTACACATTTACATTTAATCAAGATACATCCCACTATCTTGGTGTCATTGGAGCAAAGGAAACCTAAGGACATTATTTCACATATAAGCACAAAGAACTACATGGATTCTGGAATGTAGTGCATCATGCAGTCATAAGTTCACTCTTCTGGGTGACCGCCAAGGTCAGTCCAACTTCACATATTACATATTTTATTTAGATTTGATGTGTTTATGAGTTTGTGCAGGTAGCTAGGGTTTGTTTTGTAAGTTATAGGTACTTTTGGAAATCAAATAGAGAGTATCAAGTGACTAACATGAATTAGCAATGAAACCCTAGTGACATAAAAGCAATTAGATCCTAACCATTTACATAGTCACCAACGCCCATGCGCATTTTTACTCTTTTGGGTTCCCCTGTCTAGATCATTATAGAGTTCCAAATCTCTTAAGTGAGCTCCTACGACATTAGTTCCTACCAAATCAAGCATATAAATAGTCCCGACTAGCTACCGATCGTATGTAAATCAGCTAAGTCACTTATCTCTCTCATTCGTTTATAGTATTGCATTGCTTGAGTGGTTAGAATTTGTATTTTACCATATTAGTTACTCTAAAATTTGATTTAAGTCTATTTTTTATTAAATCATAAATAACACTCATTTGTTAATTATTTGTCTCTGTCGGTCCTTGATTGCCATGATATAATTTTTGCCATTGATTACAATGTCATCTTTATAATCAGATATATGATATACTAATTTATTTTACATTGCCCTTTTGTTTGTAATATTGCATTATTTCATTAACAATGCTAACTTCATGTAATATTTGTTAGGATGGGAAGGAGGCACAAATGGGAAAGCATGTACAATCTTCCTATCCAAGAGATAGGAGAGGAAAAAATTTAATTCTCGAATGAAGAATTGGAATGGACCCCAATCGGGATGAGCCTAACATCGACCTTTGTGCAGCCATCCCACTTGGAAGACTTGAGGCATTTGTAAAGGGAGAAAGTTCCCTTGAAATTTTGAGACTACTTTCGTCCACAAAAACAATAATGTATTTAATATTGCTGATTACAATGAGTATATAATGAAGACATATTCTTGGTTCGTACCTTGTGTAACACTATTTTTTTGTACATGCTTTTTGTAAACATTTGTATGGCATTTGATGTTAATGTTTTTAATTGTAGCTATTAGTGTTCATATGGTCTTGAGGACAATATAAATAAGCCGCCAATAGGTAAAAGAGTGAGGAGGCATCAAAAGAAAAGGGGTTGTCAAATGTCACTTCAATGTGAAGGTGATGTATGGGAGACCAATGGTCACGATTATAATATACAATGATTTGTTTCATTGTGATGAAAATGGTGAGTGTTTTCATGGATAAATGACACTACCAATGACCCTCATGTTTCTATTTCCCCACACTTGTCAA
The DNA here is from genome assembly GCA_018340775.1 of Taxus wallichiana var. yunnanensis. Lineage (NCBI taxonomy): Eukaryota > Viridiplantae > Streptophyta > Pinopsida > Cupressales > Taxaceae > Taxus > Taxus wallichiana. The sequence goes on from CM031244.1 coordinate 6,798,061, forward strand.
GCAAATGTAAAAGTTACATTGAGAATATTTTGTTGATGGGTGTTCCTGTGGACACGGTATATCAAAAACATATAGAGGATCCCTTCTTGGTGGGTATGTTGAACAAGAGGGACCAATTCCTAATAAGAAAGGATGTGATCAATGCATGGAAAAGAGTTCACTCCAAGTGGTCTCAAAAGCACGTTGATGATGCCATGAGCATGAACTTATGGCATGTAGAGGAGATGGACTTTTTTTTCTATTAATGGCCTAATGGAAACACCATTCCATTCATTATGGGGTTGTAAACACCATGGATGTGTGAGAGAATGGTACAACATTCGCACAATTCCATAATCTCCATGGATTCAACATTCACCACAAATAAATATGGCATAAGTAATCCAAATGAATTTTGAAAAGATTTATTCTTTCTGTATCATTAATATTGTTCCCTTTTTGTTATATTGCACTCAATGCTAACCTTTGATGTCATTTTTCTTGTAGTACCAATTATACACCTTTATTTTTTATGAGCAAGAGGCTAGGGTGCCCGTAGCATGGGTCGTTTCATCAAGGAATAAGATTAAAGACATTTACGGGTGGTTGGTGGAGGTCCGAAAACAAGGATAAATTATTCACTCCAATTATCACATCAATGACTTTATTACATATGATGCGTCAGCTGAAATACAAGCCATTAGGATTTTTTTGGGTTTTCATGTACTTATATGTCTATGGCATGTGCACAGGGCATGGTTGAAAAATGTATACAAGTATACTAGCAAGGAGTTGAGGTGGAAGATTTTTGAGAGATTAGGTACCATCATGTATGGTATGGGAATGCATGAAGATTACACCTTCCAAATGATTCAAGACTTCCTTGAAAAATTCAAAGAGGAAACTTAGTTCATCAAGTACTTCAAGAAGACTTGGTGTGATAGCGAAGGACGTATCGGTGAGTAAGATCATTCACGTGTTTTTTGTTAATTTTCAGCATAAAGGATTACACGTGGATTATAGTGTCGTTGATTTTCCATCTGTTTGAATTAATATCCATGTGGTATTTTTTTAAATAACCCACATAAATCAATAAATGAATGCATCTATCGAGGCCTACCGTTGTTATCTGAAGACCAGATACTTGTTTGCTAGACAAAAAAATGTACTTGCTAGATGGACCATTTTTTCTACACACTTGTGTACAGGGTGGAGCCATTTTACAAACACAAGACGAAGTTGCAACTAATCTGGATTCTTGACCAAATTCAAATATTGATAGTGGTTAAGAGGGAAAAAAGTATTCCAGATACAGATTGCATTTTGTTTCATCTTGATGGACATGAATTGTGGGTGAGGATTCAAACAACCAACAAAACTTGGTATTTGGTAAGGAAATGTGGTGCCTTCCACGTATACAAATGTGCCTGGATACCAGAGGAAACACATGTAAGCACATGTTGAAGGAATTGGACTTTCGTAGGTGATGTTTATCGGTGTCATATTTTCAAGCACCAGAAGTGAAAGGTAATTCAAACATATCGTATGTGCCAAGTAGCTATGTCAATTTCTAAGCATAATTCATAAGGAAATAAGCATCATTTTGTAATTTTGTTCCATTCACATGCAAGAGCCAGTGCATATGCGGAGACAAGAACTGTAAATGAAGACATGTTCCTAGATGGCCCGCCTTGCCACATCAACAAACATTGACACTAGATGGTAAGAGAATTTTTTGTCCTAGAGGAAGCTTAAGAATTTTTGAATGAGAAAATGAATGCAAATGTGTGTGGATGATTCAAATTGAGTAAGTTAATCCATGATTTAATTCATGGTTAAAATTATGGCTAAGTGTTCTTGATATGGAAGGTTAGAGAAAAAACTGTGTGTGCACTGTAACTGGTACTTTGTTTGGACTGTTTACAAACATGAACTTGTATCTAAGAGTTTGAAAGGTTGGTATTAACATTAACATTGACTTGAGGAATATTTTGAACCATTAAATGAGTTCACAAGCCCCCATAATGAGAAAACTCATACTTTTCCTACACAAAATATAGCACCCTATCCTTGAGGATTAGAAGCAAGAAAATTAGTATAAAGAACAAATGATACCTTGATAGAGTCTTAACTATGGTGTTATTAGTTGAGGAGAACTTTGCAGGATCAGTATAACCTTAAAAGAATTGAAAATGGAATCAGATAGTCCAATAATTGATAAACACAATCTTGTTGTGGACATACAGTGTTTAAGAAGTTTGGAAAATTTAGTGGAAGTGAAGGGTTTGATTCAAGCCTTGACAACCCTGAGGGTTTGGGATGGTGTTAATAAACTCTTAAAAGGAGGGTAAATACCTATTAGGGTGTTTAAGAGATCAAGAAAGTAATGGGGATCAAGGAATGTGTAGGCCCAATCCTAGAAGAGAGTGTGACAGATAGACCTAAGAATGGTCAATGGTGTCTTATGTAGAAGTATTGGTGATCTAACAAGTTGAGAGAAAGGTGTAAAATAAACAAGGATTCATAATAATCAATTCACAAGGTAGAATTTCAAATGGTACAAAGGATATTGAAGGTAAAATTCAGTCCTTAATACCATTTTGTGAGAGTCTTAGGAGCACCAAACAAATAAGTACTAAGGATTGAATGAAGTGTATCTGTAAGTAAGTGTACTAAAGATTTAGAATGTGATAGAATGCTCAAAGTCATGTATTGTGTAAGAGACTAAAAGGGAGTCATATTAAAAAGATAAATGACTATACTATTACAGTTAGATGAGAAATTTGAGCAAGCAAGTGGGTAGTTGTTTGAAATGTCTTGAA